>JAWNGG020000076.1:680000-1056281 GCA_036937485.2 Tetragonisca angustula | reverse complement strand
ATTATCTATGGTAACCACTACCACAATCTCCTCCCTTGGTTCCATATATTTTTACACACATAAAATTAAACCTTTAAAATTAAAACCTTTTTGTAGATGGTCCACTCAATGCTTTTGTCATACAGGCCGCATTCGTACTTTCTTTAGGTACATGTGGCACTCTCACTGAATAATTGTAGACAGTCTCTCTAATAAAATGACACTTTCTGTTTTAAAGTTTCCACCGTTAGCTAACTTTACCGCGTTCAAATCATCGCACTTTAACTGTTTGCATTCACGTGACATTGCGATTTCATTTAACACAAATCACTCATCCACGATATCTCTTTCAATCCTTCCACCATCGCTTCCAACTCACTTTCTGTAGAAGATGTGTACAGAATTCTGTCGCCTGTTTCGTACTCCTCCAGTGCACAACGTCTCAATTTCGATAAACAAGAATACCACTAAAAAAGATTTTTCAATCGGCAGTGCTGTCCCATGAGGTATCGGTTTTAAAGATTATTCCTTTCTTCAAATTTCCATTCCCATATTCGATTTGATAATCGATTGTCCCTTCAAAATATCGGAGTACTCGTTTCGATGCATCCATTGTGCGCATTATTCTCGGATTTTTACTGAATTGAGACAAACAACTTAGCGTAAAAGAAATGTCAGGCCTCGTTACACTCGGATACATTAGTCGTCCTAGTAATTCTTGATAATTTTTCTCGTCACTCGTCGGGCTTCCATTATCTTCGTTCAATTTTTGATTCGCATCAATTGGTGAACCTACCACATCGCAGTCATTCATCCCATACACATTCAGCAATCGTTTTATATAGTTTTCTGACTAATGATTAATTGACTAATGATTTCTTTTCACAACTCACACGAATTTAACATTTGTTGAACTGCTTTCCCCTTTTTTCTCCTTCCAAACTTAACCCATTCTCAAATTAAATGCGGATTAATAACTGTTAGATACATTTGTTTCAGTGTTTTAATATTGTCAATTCATGGAAAAATACTTGTCCATAATTCGTTATTATGTATGCATTGACGCTGCGTTTCCATTACCCATAATTCAGTTGTCTGTCAAATTTCTGACGGGACTGAGATTTTAGTAATGAATTATTTTCATTCTTTCTTTAATTCAAATTGATTTATACATTTTTAATTGGACAATATTGCTACAATTAATTAATGTTATTGTAATTTAAATTCTTCAAATTTAAGGAGCGATGAAAAATCCTAGGTACACTAATGTTTCCTAACTTGATGATTGGAACATCCCGTTCTTATAGTTACTAGTTCATTTCCCTCAGGGGCTCTACGGAGTACGGGCTTAGCAACCCCGAGGCGCCCGAGCCGGATCATGCAATTTCGCGTGTGCTGCACTTATGTGCAGTATCTTGCATGAGCTCCGCAACTTCGGTTGCGCACGCAAGAGGCATTGCCTAGTTCCCCAACGGGGCCGGTATGCTTACGCATACCCGCAACGGGTGTAGCAATCCCGGGGTACCCGAGCCGATCGTACAATCTGCGCGTGTGCTGCTTAGGCAGTATATTGTACGTATTACCAGCCAGGGGCTGAGCACGCAAGGGACCATGGTTTTACCATGGCGCCAGTTCCCCCAGGGGCCTGCGGGCACGGGACTTAGCAATCCCGGGGTTCCCGAGCCGGATCGTGCGAATGCGCGTGTGCCAGACTTGTCTGGTATCTCGCACGAGCTCTCCTATGGACACGCTAGAGATCGAGCGCAAGCTGGTGACCCCGCCTCCACGCGGCCCCCCCAGCGCTATCAACGTTTCGTCAGTGAAGGACCTTCGGGAAATTCCTGGCCAAACGGCTAAGTGGGTCACTTCCTGTATGGGACGGTCTACCTCTCTGCTGATACTTGCGTTGAGGAGCGGGTTTTTCCCACCACCGCCGTCCACAACATCTACGGACGCACCCCAACATCGCCGGTAATAGGTACGACAGAGCAGGGGTAAGTACGCTTGCAGCCTTATTACGATCAATATGTTACGTAGTTCACTACAATACAATAAGCACTAGTTACTAGTTCATTCACACCACTCGCCCTCCCTTTCCTTGCAAAACTATCTGTTTGCATTCTGGCCTGTTAATGACATTTAAAGTTGTTATGCAACATGTCACTCTTCATTCTGCAAAAAGGGAGCTAATGGAAATTTTTGGTCTGTTGAAGATGATACTGCAATTTTCCTCGTCCTTGATGCACTTATGTTTCCTAAATACTGATAATTGAAGCATCCGGTTCCTATACCTACTAGTTCATTCACGCCGCTCGTCCTCTCTTTGCTTGGAAAGCTATCTCTTTGCATTCTGGCCTGTTAATCACATTTAAAGTTGATTTGCAACATGTCACTCTTCATTCTGCAAATTAGGGAGCTGATGGAAATTTATGGCCTGTTGAAGATGATACTGCAATTTTCCTCGTCCTTGATGCACTTATGTTTCCTAAATACTGATAATTGGAGCATCCGGTTCCTATACCTACTAGTTCATTCACGCCGCTCGTCCTCCCTTTGCTTGGATAGCTATCGCTTTGCATTCTGGCCTGTTAATCACATTTAAAGTTGTTTTGCAACATGTCACTCTTCATTCTGCAAATCAGCGAGCTGATGAAAATTTATGGTCTGTTGAAGATGACACTGCAATTTTCCTCGTCCTTGATGCACTTATGTTTCCTAAATACTGATAATTGAAGCATCCGGTTCCTATATCTACTAGTTCATTCACGCCGCTCGTCCTCCCTTTGCTTGCAAAGCTATCGCTTTGCATTCTGGCCTGTTAATCACATTTAAAGTTGTTTTGCAACATGTCACTCTTCATTCTGCAAATCAGCGAGCTGATGGAAATTTATGGTCTGTTGATGATGACACTGCAATTTTCCTCGTCCTTGATGCACTTATGTTTCCTAAATACTGATAATTGAAGCATCCGGTTCCTATACCTACTAGTTCATTCACGCCGCTCGTCCTCCCTTTGCTTGGAAAGCTATCTCTTTGCATTCTGGCCTGTTAATCACATTTAAAGTTGTTTTGCAACATGTCACTCTTCATTCTGCAAATCAGCGAGCTGATGGAAATTTATGGTCTGTTGATGATGACACTGCAATTTTCCTCGTCCTTGATGCACTTATGTTTCCTAAATACTGATAATTGAAGCATCCGGTTCCTATACCTACTAGTTCATTCACGCCGCTCGTCCTCCCTTTGCTTGGAAAGCTATCTCTTTGCATTCTGGCCTGTTAATCACATTTAAAGTTGTTTTGCAACATGTCACTCTTCATTCTGCAAATTAGGGAGCTGATGGAAATTTATGGTCTGTTGAAGATGATACTGCAATTTTCCTCGTCCTTGATGCACTTATGTTTCCTAAATACTGATAATTGGAGCATCCGGTTCCTATACCTACTAGTTCATTCACACCGCTCGCCCTCCCTTTGCTTGCAAAACTATCTGTTTGCATTCTAGCCTTGTGCGATTCGAAGTTGTTGTGCCACATGTCATTCTACGTTATGGCAAGGAACGGCTGGAAAAAGCAGCTTTTTCCAACTGAAAGTTGTTAGTTTGAGGATGTTGCTGTTATTTTTCTTATACCAGTTTCAATTACGTTTCCTATCTTGAAAATTGTGACACTCCTTCTTATTCCTGCTAGTTCTCTCCACTTGCCCACCCTTTCCGTATAATGGTGTCGCTTTGCAGTCTCGCCTGATGGTGAGAAAGCTGTTAATTTCGATTCTTGTACGAATTATATTTTCTGATAATTGATTCTCATCTCATTTCCATCACAGCAGAAATCAGCTTTATCAGGACAATATTTCTTCTCTATATCTCGAAGATACTTTCACACAGAAATGTGTCAAATATTTCACGCCGATCGAAATTCGTATAATATTAGTTGGACTTTTTCTGAGGTATATCTAACGATGTACATCGTTGAATATTTTGCATAGGACATTTACGTTGTACAAATATAAGATTCGTATCGCAGTTGGATATAGATTGGGCACAGTTTTTAGATACACACGTTACACTGCAGATCATATACATTAATAGCTTGATTGTCGTCGAAATAATTTCAACATACAAAAATATGATTTGAATTAGTTTCTAGACATTTAGATTCGTGATTCCTTTGTAACAGATTCAAGAATTTTGCAGGTCGTTTGTCCGTTTGCCCGAAAGAATTCTCTTTCTCGAACCACGGATGACGTGACGTTTAACTACACGCGAATTAAATTGATCTCAATTTAAAATTTTGTACCGCGATTAATACTTTCACTATAGCAGACGAGATATCTTGCCAAATAACTGGTTTCGCGATTATCAAAGTAACGTTATTGAAAAACATTAAAGAACATTGAGAAACATTAAGGAGTTTTATGACTGTTGAACCTTATCATTGTTACCCGACTCTACACTGAAAATTCATAGTTCTCATCGCCTGTTATCACAGTTCTATCTTGATTACGAAAAATAAACTTCAACATTTTAAAAATCCGGCGTAAAATCAGAGAGTCGGATCTCTCTAGCACCACTCGTTTAATTTGCATTTTAAGTAAAATATTACGCAGCATAGTCGACATGCTGTACAAATTTTCATTGGTTATTTTAACACTGTTCGGGTACACTGTGTAAAATGAATATTTGGAAGTTGTCGAATTATAATTTTTTACTATGAAGGGGAACGGTCTGTTCGTAGGTAACAAAGGATTTTTCAACAACTCAATCATATTACTGTCGTCAAATTTGTTTTCCGAATCGTTAGAATGACGCGACACATAAATTCCGCGAAATTTTGTCGAATAGTCGCGTAAAATAAATGTGTCTTTCATCATAAGGACCTTTGTTACCGACCTTGGTTTCTTGTTCTTTTCTGTTTGATACAACGAATATGTATCTTCCCCAAGGGAGATATTAACGCCGAGGAAATACCACATGATTAATTTCCGCGAAGATCTTTCGTTCGTTTGGCCGCACAAATAATCTCTCGTCACGTCATCTAACTTATTGGCCGTCGTCAAGCACGAAGGAATCACGTATCTCCGATCGACCCAGTCGAGCCAACATTCATTTCCCAATTTATTCTCTGGCATCGGTCGCCAGAACATCTCCGTTACTATATCTTTGATTTCGCTGTCCCACTTCTGCCAAAGTTGCATCAACTTCCGCAAGTTGAAGTCTAGCGCAACTTCGCAAAGAGAGCTGAAGATGTTCTCCACAGTTTGGGAAACAGAATGAAAGTCGGTGTTTAAAAGTAGTGCGAAACGTTTTAAAAAGGGAACTAGAATTTCGTTCTGTGTTTGAGTGTTGCCGGGTACTTTGTTTGGATTGACCGAACGATTGATAAGTTGAAATAATTCATGTTCTTTGTGCGATAATTTGAAAAATTTGGTTAGGTGTTTGGATTGAACTATTACCTTACCCTCTTCGATCCTCGTGTGGATGACAATTACAGACAAATTTTGTGGATGAGGATTAGACGTAATAGTTCTTTCGATCCGTTATTTTTTTCGTAGGTATAGTTTTTTCGAAGTAAACGATGGTATTATTATCGTCGGAGTCGCTGTTGTAAGAACTCGTTGACGTTTCGCTCGTGCTCTCTATTGCTCTCGAAGAACGTGTGAGGGATTTCGACGATGAAGAACGATCTACGACGATTCGACGATCAAGACACAGTTCTTTTTAGTGAATACTTCTTAGGAAATTGAGATAGCAGATGTCAGGTACTTATCGATGAATTTATGAGCCGATCTTGTTCTCACAGATTTTGCTGTCCGAGGTATTTTATCTGAACATTTGACAATAGAAATCATTTACTCAAACGTGATCAGTGTCTCGAGATGAAGGAAATCTCTGAATGTGATGAGTGTGATGGATCAGATGACGTTGATTCGCAATTGTACGAATAATTAACAGTCGAATGATTGATGCGATTGAGAATACTTAGACTAGGCCTGTTGAACTTCTTTCTCTTCGCGAATCACACGAGTTTGGCATTCGATCAGCCGCTTTCCTCTCTCTCTCTCTTTTCTTTCTTCTTCTTCTTCTTCTTCTTCTTCTTCTTTTTGTTCCTCCAAGCCCCAACTGATTTTTCTTGCATTACGAGCAGATTAACGTTACGCACAATATTACACGTATTTCGTTTAGTATTTCGAGCTTTGTCAATCTCTTGTTATAAAAAGTTGTTAGTCTATTGAGGATGTTACTGTTATTTTGCTTATCGTTGTAGAATAAATAAGTATAATTCACTGCAATATATTTGTGTTATACCATGGACAATATATCATCAATTATACAAATAATGGCGACATCATTATACAAATGAACTTCTCAACAATCCTAGTTGCACTTATGTTTCCAGCTTGAAAATTGTAACACCCCTTTCTTATTCCTGCTGGTTCGCCCCCACTTGCCCTCCCTTTCCTTGCAATGCTGTCCCTTTGCAGTGCCATTCAAAGTTGTTATGCTCTTAATAGCATTCATACCGTGATCGAAAGAAAGCAGCATAAAATGCCTGATATGCTCTTCGTCAACAACGGGCCTTGACATTTTAAGGCTTATCGGAAAATACCAGTTATATTCCTGAAAAGCAGAATTAATGAACTCTTAATTAGAACCAATACCAAAACGTGTTCCTTACTCTAGAACGCACCATCGTAGACTGCCCCAAAGTTGAAGCATGAAGGTAATGGATTTCTTTCCGGTCCCCCTAATATGTATGGAATCAGTTCGGTATTATTATATATATCGGTCCTGTCACGCGGACGACGGCTGGCGGAAATAAAAATACTTTTCCATAATTTATTATTATGTATGTATTGATGCCATTAATTAATGCATTACCATTACCCATAAGTTCATCAGTTGTCCGTAATTTGTGACTGGCCTGAGATCTGAGTAATTAAGTAAGTAGCTTTTAAGCAGTTTTTTTAAAAGTTTAAGTTAATTCACATATTTTTAATTGATTAATATAGGTTCAATTAATTGAAGCAAATCTGACATCTGGTATCTCAGTTTTCTAAGAAATATTCACTAAAAAGAACTGTGTCTTGATCGTAAAATCGTTGTAGATCGTTGTTCATCGTCGAAATCCCTCACACGTTCTCCGAGAGCAATGGATAGCACGAGTCAAACGTCAACGAGTTCCTACAGCAGCGACTCCGACGATAATAATGTCGTTTACAACGCGAAAATTATACCTACGAAGAAAATGACCGAACCGAAAGAACTATTACGTTTAATCCTCATCCACAAAATTTGTCTGTAATTGTCATCCACACGAGGATCGAAGAGGGTAAGGTAATAGTTCAATCCAAACACCTAACCAAATTTTTCAAATTATCGCACAAAGAACATGAATTATTTCAACTTATCAATCGTTCGGTCAACCCAAACAAAGTACCCGGCAACACTCAAATACACAACGAAATTCTAATTCCCTTTTTAAAACTTTTGTGTTTTAAGTAGCTTTATTTCACAAGTATACAAGTGTACAACATGAACGCGTGTCTAACACTAACGGAATACGATTGGTAGCAAGTGGAAATGAAGGGGTGCGTACAGGCAGTACTTACTTACGTGGCTGATGTACTTTTCGCGTCGGAAGACGAATTGAATTCTATGCGTTGGAGTCGGGTCTTATATACCCCGACTCCCTTTGTATTGCTTTTCGATCGAAGGATCTGGAGGTTTATTGTCTTGTTTAGAATTTGTACGGTCAGGGTCACAGGGGTTTTTTTTAGCAGTTACCTCGTGGCCTTGACGGTACTGCGTCCTCG
This sequence comes from Tetragonisca angustula, assembly GCA_036937485.2. Classification (NCBI taxonomy): domain Eukaryota; kingdom Metazoa; phylum Arthropoda; class Insecta; order Hymenoptera; family Apidae; genus Tetragonisca; species Tetragonisca angustula. The sequence continues at coordinate 1,048,488 of JAWNGG020000076.1, read as the reverse complement.
GTCCGTGTCGTTGAGGACGACATGTTTATTATATTATTTATGGTACTGCCTGGTTCGTGTCCCCTACAAAAACGTTTCGCATTACTTTTAAACACCGACTTTCATTCTGTTTCCCAAACTGTGGAGAACATCTTCGGCTCTCTTTGCGAAGTTGCGCTAGACTTCAACTTGCGGAAGTTGATGCAACTTTGGCAGAAGCGGGACAGCGAAATCAAAGATATAATAACGGAGATGTTCTGGCTACCGATGCCAGAGAATAAATTGGGGAATGAATGTTGGTTCGACTCGGTCGATCGGAGATACGTGATTCCTTTGTGCTTGACGTCGGCCAATGAGTTAGATGACGTGACGAGAGATTATTTGTCCGACCAAACGATCGAAAGATCTTCGCGGAAATTAATCATGTGGTATTTTCTCGGCGTTAATATCTCCCTTGGGGAAGATACATATTCGTTGTATGAAACAGAAAAGAACAAGAAACCAAGGTCGGTAACAAAGGTCCTTATGATGAAAGACACATTTATTTTACGCGACTATTCGACAAAATTTCGCGGAATTTATGTGTCGCGTCATTCTAACGATTCGGAAAACAAATTGGACGACAGTAATATGATTGAGTTGTTGAAAAATCCTTTGTTACCTACGAACAGACCGTTCCCCTTCATAGTAAAAAATTATAATTCGACAACTTCCAAATATTCATTTTACACAGTATACCCGAACAGTTTTAAAATAACCAATGGAAATTTGTACAGCATGTCGACTATGCTGCGTAATATTTTACTTAAAATGCAAATTAAACGAGTGGTGCTAGAGAGATCCGACTCTCTGATTTTACGCCGGATTTTTAAAATGTTGAAGTTTATTTTTCGTAATCAAGATATAACTGTGATAATAGGCGATGAGAACTATGAATTTTCAGTGTAGAGTCGGGTAATAATGATAACGTTCAACAGTCATAAAACTCTTTAATGTTTCTCAATGTTCTTTGATGTTTTTCAATGATGTTGCTTTGATAATCGCGAACCAGTTATTTGGCAAGATATCTCGTCTTCTATAGTGAAAGTATTAATCGCGGTACAAAATTTTAAATTGAGATCAATTTAATTCGCGTGTAGTTAAACGTCACGTCATCCGTGGTTCGACAAAGAGAATTCTTTCGGACAAACGGACAAACGACCTGCAAAGTTTTTGAATCTGTTACAAAGGAATCACGAATCTAAATGTCTAGAAACTAATTCAAATCATATTTTTGTATGTTGAAATTATTTCGACGACAATCAAGCTATTAATGTATATGACCTGCAGTGTAACGTGTGTATCTAAAAACTGTGCCTAATCTATATCCAACTGCGATACGAACCTTATATTTGTACAACGTAAATGTCCTATGCAAAATATTCAACGGTGTACATCGTTAGATATACCTCAGAAAAAGTCCAACTAATATTATACGAATTTCGATCGGTGTGATATTTGACACATTTCCGTGTGAAAGCATCTTCGAGATATAGAGAAGAAATACTAACTGTATTTCAGTCGGTATAATACATTCTGCCAACATTTTTAGTCCTAGAGGCCGACGAACAAATGTTCTGGGACGCGATACAAATTCTTTAAACTTGGATTCGTCCGTTCAAATGGCTCTCAAATGCTCAATTTTTCTGACTTTTTGCTTGCTTAGTTTTAAGAATGTTGCACGTCCAAAGATCCATACATTTCAATGACGGATATAACATATATATTTTTCTACATGGTGAATAATACGATACGTTTTATTATATATATGATAATAATACCGAACTGACCAGCATGTCAATCAGGTTTCTCCTTCGTGATGCAACTCTTGCTCGCTTCCAGTGAACCCCCCCACAGTGAAAACTGTATAAAAATAACAGTAAAATCGTTCAGACTAACATTTTTTATTTGGTTTGTGCATTACTGTGCGTAACTGTTCCCTTATGCAACTTCTTGGACATCTATTCTCTCCTATTGGTGGCAGTGTTTTAGGAGATATTTACTGGCACTCTTCCTGGCGTGTCTAGCCACTTTTCGCAAGTGCTCCATCGTGTGCTCCATTGTGAACACTTCAACGGTCTCTTTTCCACGTTGCGTAACATTTCTTGTTGTTGATACGCTTGTTGCTGTATGCTGAATTATTTCAGTAAATTTTTGAACTATTCGGTTTGGAAAATACACGTGACAATGACACAACCATGAACTTAGCAGACCACATATCGGCTAATAACAATTCTTTTCGAGTGATTTCATCTGAACACGCGGAAATAGACGTGACTTATTTCGGACGTAATTATCGTTTGGAGATAAAAAGATCTCTGTGTCGTATGACTGGTGAACGTGATGAATAATAAGATATTTTATTTGATCTTGTAAAACACATGTAAACTGTATCTTTGCATGTAGAATTATTAGTGGATCGAACGACAAGCACACTGATTATTGATAGATCTACTATAAATTTTGAAATACGTACAACGTTTAACTCTCATCAATTCACTCTGTATATCGTTTCACATGCTTCGCGTTTCTCTTATTTGCGTCTGGGGATCTTCCCGATCACAACTGTTTTTCGTCACCATGCTCGCGCTCAATTGTTCTCTCTCATTCGTTCTTCCTTCTGCCATGAAATATATCAAACACTCATATAACACCACACCGAGGCAACGAAAGACACTAAAAGAAGCTGTGAGGCAATTGCAGCCGAAACCGAATAAATACACAAAAGGAAGGAAAAAGAGAGAGAACAGAAGCCGCGAGCAAATGGAAAGAGGCAGCGGAGAATATTTCGGCCTCGCGTCCTCTAATCAGAACAGGATGCAGGCCACCGTGGAGGTTTTAGTCGGTAAGAATCCGACACTACCCAGCTCCACCGAATGGGCTGGGTGTCTTATGCAAGATTTCCTCCACGTAAAAAAAAAAAAAAAAAAAAAAAAAAATAAAAATAAAAAGGTAACACCACACCACAATTATATGCACACTCTCGCCACACTCATCCTTCTACACAAACATTATGTATATATTCACTCCACAGTATATAATTATCTATGGTAACCACTACCACAACCTCCTCCCTTGGTTCCATATATTTTTACACACATAAAATTATGAACCTTTTTGTAGATGGTCCACTCAATGCTTTTGTCATACCGTCCGCATTCGTACTTTCTTTAGGTACATGTGGCACTCTCACTGAATAATTGTAGACAGTCTCTCTAATAAAATGACACTTTCTGTTTTAAAGTTTCCACCGTTAGCTAACTTTACCGCGTTCAAATCATCGCACTTTAACTGTTTGCATTCACGTGACATTGCGATTTCATTTAACACAAATCACTCATCCACGATATCTCTTTCAATTCTTCCACCATCGCTTCCAACTCACTTTCTGTAGAAGATGTGTACAGAATTCTCTCGCCTGTTTCGTACTCCTTCAGTGCACAACGTCTCAATTTCGATAAACAAGAATACCACTAAAAAAGATTTTTCAATCGGCAGTGCTGTCCCATGAGGTATCGGTTTTAAAGATTATTCCTTTCTTCAAATTTCCATTCCCATATTCTATTTGATAATCGATTGTCCCTTCAAAATATCGGAGTACTCGTTTCGATGCATCCATTGTGCGCATTATTCTCGGATTTTTACTGAATTGAGACAAACAACTTAGCGTAAAAGAAATGTCAGGCCTCGTTACACTCGGATACATTAGTCGTCCTAATAATTCTTGATAATTTTTCTCGTCACTCGTCGGGCTTCCATTATCTTCGTTCAATTTTTGATTCGCATCAATTGGTGAACCTACCACATCGCAGTCATTCATCCCATACACATTCAGCAATCGTTTTATATAGTTCTTCTGACTATATAAATGATTAATTTCTCCTTTTTATAATTCAACTCCGTACCAAATAGTTTCTTTTCACCGGTCTCACGAATTTAACATTTGACGAACTGCTTTCCCCCTTTTTCTCCTTCCAAACCTAACCCATTCTCAAATTAAACGCGGATTAATAACTGTCAGGTACATTTGTTTCAGTGTTTTAATATTGTCAATTCATGGAAAAATACTTGTCCGTAATTCTTTATTATTTGTGTATTGATGCTGCGTTTCCATTACTATTTGTCCATAATTTATGGACTGAGTTCTCAGTAATCAATTATTTTTATTTTTTTTTAAACTGAAAACTGTTTTGTACATTTTTAATTGACTGATATTGCTACAATTAACTAATGTTATTTTAATTCATATTCTTCAAATTTAAATTATTTAATTTCAAGTGGATAATGGTAGAGTTTGTGCAGCGTTCAAAGAAAAAAGGAGCGAAGTATGAAAAATCCTAGGTATCGTCCTACTTATGTTCTCTATCTTGAAAATTGTAACACTCCTTTCTTATTCCTACTAGTTCCCCTCCACTCGCCCTTCCTTCCCTTGTAATGCTCTCTCTTTGCAGTCTCGCCTGGTGGTGCCATTCAAAGTTGTTATGCTCTTAGTATCATTCATACCTGATCTTTGGTTTAAGCAGCCAGACATCCACTTCGGGGCTAACGTCGTTACATCTGACCAATCGAGTTTCGCGCTCGCACATATTGATCGCCACGACCGCGAGCGAAATTTATTCAGCAATCCGTCCGAAAAAGACCGTTACAAGACAATGAGAACAGAGATGCAAGGGTTATTCGAGCGTGACGAAATTGGAGACAGAACGCCATCGCTGTTTCTTCGTCACATGCGAACCTTGGCAGGCGAGTCCGTGACGGACGAATTTCTCAAAACCATTGAGCCGGTTACCACAGGCAGTCCGGACAGTCACGAGGGACATCCCGTTGGATCATTTGGCGGCAGACAAGGTCAATGACACAATGCTGAATGCCGCGGCCCTCTGCGCGAACATCGGCCGGACTCAGGAGAACGTGCTGCAGATCGCGACCACTTCCAGGGATCCGGAGAAGGACGAGTTGCGTCAGGAGCTGCGCAGCCAGATAACGGAACTTATGAAGACGTTCGCCCGAACCTCGGTACGGCAGACAGCGAGAACCAGATCGAAGAGCCGACAACGAGGAAGGTCGAAGTCGCCAGTAATGTGGGTCCACTGTTGGTACCACCAGACCTTCGGCGACCGCTCAACAAAATGCAAACCGCCATGCAATTTCCAATCGGGAAACGGGGAGTTTCGACACTAAATGCGGCAAATAGTGACGGGCCAAGGACGAGCCGCCTCTTCGCCACAGATCTTGTGACGAATATGGAATTTTTAGTCGACACCGGGTCAGACCTGTGCGTGCTACCGCGTATATCTCGGCCGAACCGAGAGGTCGACGTATGAAATGTTCGCAACAAATGGGACGACCATAGCCATCCATGGAGTCAAAACCCTACGACTCGACCTTGGACTTCGACGAGTGTTCACGTGGAAATTCATCATCGCTGACGTGGCGAAACCCATCATCGGAGCGAACCACTTTGGACTGCTCGTCGACCACCGACGCCGCCGATTACTAGTCACGACGACATCGCTGGCTTCAACTGGAAGGATCGCCGCCGGACAGCCGGATTCAGTGAGGACCATAGTGAGCGACTCATCGTACCACCAGCTCCTCGACAGCGATCCCGCACAAGGTAAAGCACGACATATAAATATATAAATGTTACGCCCTGTCCGCCGATTCATTGTAGACCGCGTAGATTAACTCCAGACATGTACAAGATCGCGCATACAGAATTTAGCGAATTGATGAGCCAGGAACACATTCGGCCAGTGAGCCTCCGCTCTACACATGATGCCAAAGAAGGATCAAGGATGGCGACCCTGCTTACTTGATCTATTCGTATAAATACGTGAGATGCCGTGTTCAAATCTTTAAATTGGAACGTTTTTCGCGTTGACGTGACACTCGATCGCGGCTTTTAATTGACGGCGGAGCCGTTCGCGATGCAACGCGCTGATCTGGTTCAATAATTTCGACTCGAACTGTCTGCCTTGGTCGGTGCTGACGTGCAGGCGTATCGAATTGAGATATCCAGCCCCCGATGAAGGTTTTCGCAACCGTATATCCGATACTTGCGATTGGAAAGGCTTCAGGACAGTACGTGTATCTCTCTACGCGAGTGAGGCAGTGTCTCTTCCCTTCTGAACTTGGTAGCGGGCCCACTAGATCGATATGCACACGCTCCAATCTAGTGAACGACGGCAAAAAGTTCGCGGTAGGGCTTATTACGAAACGTTGCTTAACCAGTCTGACTGTCGTTTTTATTCCCGGGTGCGCTATACCATGCCTGTCTGCGATATGCAGGTATTACGGCTTACACGCGTCAGTTGATATATCGCAGTACACGGCGGTATCGCCTATCGATTTTGTCTGTTTAAATTGGAGTGAAGTGCCAGACGCGGTAAGGAGTTGCTTTAATTCCTCGTCCGAACTTTGTGACTGGGCTAGACGATCGTAGTCTAGTGCCGCGGTCGCTGCTTCTACTCGAGATAGGACGTCTGCCACTTTCGTTGTCCTTTCCGCTGACATATCGGATATCGGTAGTGAATTCACTGATGAAATCAAGATACCGGAACAGTCGTACTTTTTTCTGGTTTCTGTCTGAACGCGTATACAATTGGGCTTATGGTCAGTATACACGGCAAACGACCGTCCTTCCACCGCGTGCCGAAACTGTTTGATGACCATATTTTGATTTAAAATATTATTTTATTAAATATTTATTTATACAATTTTTATTCGTAAATTATGATAACAATACATAAATGAAATTGAAGTATTTCTTATCGTGGATCATCAAATTAAATAACAAATTTCCCTAAAAAGATTAAAACGCCGCCATATTACTTTATTTTAATGATTCAAAATTTAATTATAAAATTATTTATTACATTAATATAATAGGGTATCTAATCCTAGTCTAATATTTAATTTTCTTATTTGTTAATATAAAAAATTATAATATATTAATAATTTAAATTTCACCTATAATTATTAACTTTTATATAAATTATTTTATATTAATAATATTTATTAATTATTAATTTATAATATAAGTTTAATCGCTATTGCTGGCGCTTTAATTTACAATTATTAATTTTAATTCCCTAATTTAATTTTCATTAATTATAACATATAGAATTTTTTATTAATTTTATTTATTTTCTATTTCGAACATTTAATATAAATTCATTATATATAAAATATTAATTTAATTAACAATCTAACCATAATTATATTGTTATTATATAATAATAAAATAGAATTCTAAATTATTTATATATACATATTTTAATTTAGATACTAATATAATGCACACGTGTCTATCGAACGCCTCAAACTTGCCTACATACTTGATGAGAATAATAACGACGGGTACACTCATGAAGACGTACGACCACGCATGACCCGCGATCCGAGATACTCAAGTGTATACGCGATCAGGCCGTCTTCAGGTACGCTGGTGAACCTAATGTAAAATTTTTTTGTAAATAATTGTAAATAGCAGCATTAAGTCTAGAATAGTAACGTTTACACTGGCAGGGGGGTGATGTAGCGGTTAGCAGCTGTCGGAGAAAAGACGTTTTCTCGGACAAGAATTTAGGAGAATTTACGATTCACGTGTCGCCTGCGCTATTGAATCGCGAAGGCCAAGTTTAGTTTTTACAGTGCGTAAGACCAGACGTCCGCACTCATAGTTTTTAGAAATTCGGCCACAATAGCATCTCTGCGAAGCGTCGTAAGATCTAGGACTCCTAAGGGCCACCCAGATCGGCATCTGGAATACACTTGGAGAAAGTGAGGCCCAGAGGAAACCCTGCTACACCCTCCCGGCGAAATTGCAGCTCCACTCTTGGAAAAGGCGCGACACGAACGCAAGGAGTAGGCGGCGCAATTTCGTGGGAACCTAAAATTGGCTAAAACTCAAACACGAATCGGCCAATTAGGGATGTCCGAAACAGGGGTCGAGTTTTCCTTATAGCGTGGAAAACAGCGAGCTTTCAGTTTCAGTTTTGAGTTCCAGTACAGAGTTTGCAGTTTTCGAGTTAGAGTTAGAATTCGGGCTGCCATTAGCTATACGTTCACCGGGTTTTCACGCGTCCTTCGCGTCATTGTGTAACTCTGCCGAATAAACGCAGTTAACATCGAATTAACGTCTACTTTAAATCACACCAACCTCACAACAGAACATCCCCAAACGTTATTATGACACTTGGACAGAGCTGATGAATTTCCTTTCAGAATGCAGATAGCGTTAGAAAGTGTATATGAAGATGTACTTCCGGAAAACCTGCTACTGAGAAGTAATAAAAGAAAGAATGATTGGTGAACTGATTCGATAGCTAAGGTCAGGAATAAGGCGTTGAAAAGAAAGGCTCTGAAGCAGCAACAAATCTAATACCTTTGAGCCTTCTGAAAGAATAGAAGACAGTTAATAAATCCTCAATTTTGGAAATCACCAGGTACAAAGAAAAATGCTAGAAGGACTTTATTAATACCTTAGAGCAATACCCATCTTCATCGTGTAGTTATGGCCAAGGTCAAATAAAATTTTATCGGGGCTGAGAAAGTTTTTGATGAATTATAATGCAACCTCCTGAAACATGCACACACTTTGAAGTCTTTGCCAAGTAAACATTCGCATGCGAACCGTCGAAGAGTATAGACATGTATACATGGTGATTTACATAAACGAACGGTTAAGGAAATTAAAACCCGGAAAGTATATTCGTTCTTTAGTTAACATCTTACAATAACTCTCGTTAGTTGCAAAATTCAGCAAGGAAGTGAAGGAACTTATCCTTCACCGATATTCGCGTTTACAAGCAACACAGTGACCGCAATTTCATCTTCTACATTTACAGAGTTAACAATACCAATAGAATACTTTTAATACTAAAATACTGTTCTGTTATTATTCTGATAGTATTGCAAAATTTTCAATTTTGTAAAGTTAATAGTGGCGCCATTTAGTATTTGGACAGCGCAGCATATGTAGAATTGCGGTCGGTAATCGAGATCCACAATCGAAATGACGTAAACTATAACATAAATTTGAATAAAAGTATTTATTCTGTTTTTGATATCTATCGCAGAACTAAATTGTTGAGAACTAAATTCTAATCTATATTGACTATATTAATTCATTACCAATTCTTTTCCTTAACATCATACCAATAATGTTTAATTACTATAATCACCTAATACGAGACACATTTCTTAAAAATAACATATGCTGTTGATTAAAAGCACTTTCCTTAAACTTTCTTGCACACTTTGGAACTACGTTACTTTCTATTTTATAAGAAAACAGAGTCAAAAAAAAGAAAAAAAGCAGTATCTTCATACCGAAACAAAAATTATGCAAATTTGCAGATAGGAAAAACAGTATCATGTTTTGTAAGAGACAATAATAGAATTTATCAGATGTTAGGTTAGATTCCATATCCAATCCTTCATTTTTCTCGATACTGCATCTTTAGATTTCGCAATATTGTAAAGTTTGATAATTTTCGAAGTATTTATAAATTATTGTTTGGCCTTTAACGGATCAAGGTAAAGCAAACGAAAAGGAGCGCGCGAGAAAGAAAGATCAATAGGGAAAAGTAAGAAAGAGTTCGAAAGAGAAGAGGAAGCGAAAGGAAAGAAAAATAGAAAGAAAGTAACGAAAAAACCACGTAGGGAACTGTCAGAATCTAAAAGAAAGGAGAGAGCTTGCAAGATTTCCAAAATAAAATTATAGTCTCGAATTAGTTTGACTCTCAAGTACGGAAAGTCAAGAAGATATAGAACGCGCAACACGAACGTTTTTCTCAATAGTGAATCTCGATATTATGAAATAGCTGCATTCGATATTATGAAATATCTCCCTTGTACGGATAGTGCAAGCATATGCATTTAGCAGTCGATCTAAATCTCAAGGCGGAAATGTATCACGTTTAATCGGTTTAGTCCGTTAGCACGAGACGCCATAACTATGTCAGTTGGCTAATAGCACCGACTAGATGTATCTCTCCATGATACAGTACTATCGAATTATTTTCGTGTGTCTTTTATCAAAATCAGTGGGAAGAAGAAGGCAAACTATTATTGCCACGCGTGGGATGGTACTGCGAGAGACATCTGTTCTATCGAAAAATAAATATCTTTCCAAATGGAAGTTGTATCTTGCGGAGCGTATTTCATAATGTTTGGACAGTCTCTTTGACCCTTTATGGCCAAGTGTCGGCAAATAACCGCCTAAGTCTTTCTACCGTCGCGGACGAGTGTCGGCAAATAACCACCTAAGTCTTTCTACCGTCGTGGACGAGGTCGGCAAATAGCCGCCTACCGTTGTGTACCGTCAAATTATATACAGCGTATATTTTTCTGAGCTGTTAGATACGTTACAATATAACAAACGAAACAGTTCATACAAAATGCAGTGTATATTTTAGCTTTTTCTTTGAAAGGACATCAGGGATTTTTAAAGTGGTGAACACCTATCTTTTCTTAATGTAATACTCACAGTATGGGATGTTGGCCGTGTCGGAACAAATTTCAGTCTTTCGAATCAGGAACCACTCTCTTACAGGAATTCAGCAGACGAACCAGCAAGCCTCTTATTTTTCATATGTTATTATTTCTATTATAATTTTTCATAGAGTATAAAGCTAATTTTTTTGCTAGAGTATAAAGCTAAAAAGGATAACGCATAAGTATACTAAATTACACATGTTATCTTGTACCATGACAACAGAAAATTTTGAATTTGATTTAATGTTGAATTTATAGTAAAGTTTTTATAACGGAACGGAAACGTTCGATGTACGTATTTCTGCGTGTTCTGCTTCAATACCTCTCGTCCACAACGACTCTCGCAGAAGGTTAAAGTTACTACCAACAATAAAATGTATCTGGAATTATTCCAAAGTTAATGTCACACATGTGAATCAGTTTAGCAGTTTAGAACATTAATGGAGTTTTTCCCAAAAGTTATTTCCAATTTTTCGAACAGGAACGACATAAAACATAGCAACGAAGAACGATGCGTCTGGTTTTATTACATAATGTATCGTGGGAATATCCGTATCAACTAACATTTACCAATGAAATCTCAAAACAGTGAAATATCGTCAATTCCCTGCGAACGTTTTCTTCGAGCACTTGTTGGGAAACCTTTGTTGCTTCATTTTGAAAAGGACATATGTGTCTTTGAAATTAATCTTCGATATTCAACGTGTTCCGTTCGTTTATTTATTTCACTATCTTTAGAAAATCAAGTTTTAGTATTACAAGTGAATTGAAATTGTTTTCTATTTTTTTTTTTTTTTTACAAATCGCAATTGTCTTTTCTCTAGTTTCCACCAAGCGCAAAATTTACAAAATTCTTCATTTCATTTCAGCGCGAAAGTATTCTATCTAGAGATTAATTTCCAATAGAAGAAAGTTTTATTTTAACTGTAATTAATTTTTTCTCTCTGCTTCGTATTGCGAATATGATAATTCATTTATGAATGTAATAATCCATCTAACATCGAGCGCAATCGATACGACGTAACATTCATCGTTGCATTCAGAGAACTTTTAAATTAGGAATTTTTCGCTTATTTTTTTGATAACGTATGAGAAAAAGAATACACCGATAGAAATTTTTACGGATAAATTAAAAATGTCACAATGGTAAGGATTAATTTTTGAAGAAACACACTCTATTTCGTTCACATTCGATTGTATTTATTCAATAAAGCTTTCATCATAATGGACATACAACACTTACGACATTGATAAATTTCTGCAGTTATATTTATTATACATATTACGTATATACATTTATACATATATGTTGGACATTTAATTGAATTTACAAATTTACAAATTTAATACATACGAGTGCTGTTCATTGACATTTAACAATCAGAAAACTGAATGCAATATTATATTCCATCGTTTACATCCGAGATTTCACTTCGCTCTCTTTGCGATGTATTATATCATTTGCAATATATTATATATAATTTTATAATTGACATTTGATACGAGATTCCTTCGTAACAGATTCAAAAATTTTGCGGGTAGTTCGTCCGTCCGTCCGTCCGTCCGAAGGAGTTCTCTTCGTCGAACCACAGATGACGTGACGTTTAATTACAAACCAAATAAATTTATCTCAATTTAAAATTTTGTACCACGATTAATAGTTTCACTATAACAGACCCGATATCTTGTCAAATAACTGGTCCACGATTATTAAAGTAACATTATTAAAAAACATTAAAGAGTTTTATAACAAACATTATTATTATTATTACTCAATTATACACTGAAAATTAACATTTTTCACAGCCTATTATTACAGTTATATCCTGATCACGAAAAATAAATTTCAACATTTTAAAAATTCGGCGTAAACTGAGAGAGTCGGATCTCTCTAGCACCACTCGTTTAATTTGCATTTTAAGCAAAATATTACGAAGCATAGTTAACGTGCTGTAAAAATTTTCATTCGTTATTTTAACACTATTTGGGTATATTATGTAAAATGAATATTTCGAAGTTAACAAATTATAATTTTTTACTATAAAGGGGAACGGCCTTTTTGTAGGTAAAAAAGGATTTTTCAACAAATTAATCATATCATTGTCGTTCACTTTGTATTCCGAATCAGCAGAATGACGCAAAACATAAATCCCGTGAAATTTTGTCGTATAGTCGCATAAAACAGTTATGTCCTTCATCATAAGGACCTTTGTTATCGATCTTGGCTTGTTGTTCTTTTCTGTCTGATACAAAGAATATGTATCTTCCCCAATCGAGATATTAATGCCGAGGAAATACCACATAATTAATTTCCGCGACGATCTTTCGATCGTTTGGTCGCACGAATAATCTTTCAGCACGTTATCTAATTCACTGGCAGACGTCATGTACAAAGGAATCACGTATCCACGATCAACCCAGTCGAACCATTCATTTCCCAATTTATTTTCTGGCATCGGTCGCCAGAACATCTCCGTTATTATGTCTTTAATTTCGCAGTCCCGCTTCTGCGAAACTTGCATCAACTTCCGCAAGTTGAAGTCTAGCGCAATTTCACAAAGAGAGCTAAAAATGTTCTCCACAGTTTGGGAAACAGAATAAAAGTCGGTTTTTAAATGTAATGCGAAACGTTTTAAAAGGGGAATTAAAATTTCTTCCTGTGTTTCAGTGCTGCCGGGTGCGTTGACCGAACGATTGATTAATTGAAATGATTCATATTCTCTGTGCGATAATTTGAAAAATTTTGTGAGGTGTTTGGATTGAATTACCACCTTATCCTCTTCGATGTTCATGTGAATGACAATTACAGACAAATTGTCGAGGAGGATTAAACGTAATAATTCTTTCGGTTCGATTAATTTTTTCGAAGGTACAGTTTTTTCGATATAAACGACAGTATCGTTATCGTCGGAGTCGCTGCTGTAGGAGCTCGTGGACGTTTCACTCTCCATTGCTTTCGAAAAACACGTGAGAGATGTCGACGATGAAGAGCGATCTACGACGATTCTACGATCGAGGCACAGTTCTTTTTAGTGAATATTTCTTAGAAAATTGAGATACCAGATGTCAGGTACTTACCGATGAATTTATCGATTAACCGAACTTGTTCTCACAGATTTTGCTGTCCGAGGTATTTTATCTGAACATTCGACAATAGAAATCATTTACTCAAACGTGATCAGTGTCTCGAGACGAAGGAAATCTCTGAATGCGATGAGTGTGATGGATCAGATGACGTTGATTCGTAATCGTACGAATAATTAACAGTCGAATGATTAATGCGATTGAGAATACTTAGGCTAAGCCTGTTGAACTTCCTTCTCTTCGCGAACCACACGAGTTTGACATTTGATGAGCCGCTTTCCTCTTTCCCTTTCTTTTTTTTTTTTTTTCTTTTTCTTTTTTTGTTCCTCCAACCTCTAACCGATTTTTCTTCCATTACGAGCAGATTAACGTTACGCACAATATTACACATATTTCGTTTAGTATTTTGAACTTTGTCAATCTCGTGGAAAAATACTTTTTTTTATAGTCTCTTATCGTACACGTATTATTAGCACAGGTGCATTCAGCTTTCCATGATTCATGACTGCACCTCGTCTCGATCATTAATCGTTAAAGTTTTTTTTTTTTTTTCAATTTTAAGCAAACCACGGTGCAGAAAGAAACGGAACGAAGAAGAGATATGGAAAGGGCTCTTTTCTTATGCAAAGAGCTCGCAAAGAGCCTTCGAGACGGTTCGACAGACTTCGTCTATGATGATAAATGAAGCGCGATATTCAAATATATCTTTGAGAATTATCGTGAATTTAATTGATAATAGACTACCTCTTAGGTTTATGATCTCGCGTTCGTACGTTGGTAAAAGCACTTTGTCTATGATTTCTCTTTCAAATTACAAGTTTCAAATGTTAATAGAGTAGTTAAAGGTAGTAGAGGAGTATTCGGATTGCGCGATCACGCCGCGACTCAGTTCCAGCGATTTCTGATTTTCGCGGCAAGGGTTGGTGCTATATATACGGTTACAATATATATGTATATATATATACGCACACACACACATATATGAATATGTATGTACACATACTGTTGCAATATATATTGTTCGCCGGAGATGTCGCAGGCGCAGAATATCGGTCGCTTATCTCCCAGTCCACAGGTGGGAGTTTCTACCTATAATGTGCCAGTTAGTGCTCCATGCCACATCCCCTTCTTTGGTGGTGTTTGTGAGAGCAACCAGTAGTAGGAATACGAGTTTCCAAGTTTCCAAGGCGGAAGATGCGCAAGACCGGAAACAAGTAGTTTTTGCCCAGATCTCTTCACCCGCCTCTTCATCCCTCGTTGATTCTTCATCCCTACTTCCATTCACCGCCAACGCAAGTTGCCCTTTCAAGATTGACTTTGCCGCCCTCTCCTCTTCGTTGGATTTTCCCTCTCTTTCCACGATCTCTCCCTACAGTTCTCCATTTTTTTTCTTTTTTCGCGTCCTCCGCGATTCTTTATAGTTTTCGTGTCCTGTCATCCTCCTTGCTGAGATTGACCAGCTCAAGAAGCTTTTCGTTTCGGTATTCTTCATGACTCAGTATAATTTTCTTTTTTTTTTTTTTCTTAGATTTTTATGTTCTTGCATTTTTTTTTTTTTTTTTTTTTTTTTTTTTTTTTTTTTTTTTTTTTTTTTTTTTTTTGAATCTCTTTTCTACTCTCTGAACGTTTGACTTTGTTCCTCCAATTATCCACTGATTTTTCCGTTCCATGCTTTCGTGCCTTTGTATTGTTGACGAATTTACGCGGTTCTTCGTTTTTGTCCACGTTCGTTCCCATATTCTTTCCTCCGCGATTTTACGTTTTCACACCCTTTGCGATTCCCTGCAATCCTTAATCCCTCAGTCATATTTTCATATTCTTCGTTTCCCGCGAACGTTCCATCGTTCTTCGTCATTTTATATTCTTCACGTCTTTCGTGATCTTTCTCTTTGCCTTGATTGAATAATTCTTCGTTGTTTCCCGCGATGCCTTGTTTTTCATTTCTCGAATGGATTGTTCCAGGCAAGCCTTGACATTCATTGTTATTGACAAATTCAGCGGCGATCGATTTGAATTTCGTTTCCCCTTTTCATTTGTGTTGGATAACTTTATAAAGCCCGGGGACACGCATCGATCGAGCGGAAACTATATGTAAGCGGAGCTCAAGGAGAGAGAGAGTAGACTGCGCATGTCGAAATGCACAGTGATACGTATTTCAGTTTTCGTACGTTTTCTCACGTGCCTATTCGTATTTCCTTAATTCCGATTTTGCTGATATATGCCCGCTCGCGGCGATGTTCGAAACGCGTTATTTTTATTCACCTGGGATTGTTGTCGATGTAGGAGAACTTTCGTTGGTTACGTTCTTTCGTTGTTTCTCGTTCAATTACTCCCAAGCTAGAAGCAGAAATGTGTTTCTAGCACAAAACTTGTTACACAGTAGCGCAAGAGCTCATTCGAAACTCGTAGTTTCAACAAGTGTGCGACGACCTTGTGAACAGAAAAGTTTGGTTCGCAAACAAGTGTACGGTTCGACGGACGAAGCGCAATTAAATCGATCGTGGAATGGCGGGATTTTCGTTTCAACTTTCGTTGATTCGACTAAATAGTGTTCTAATCTCTCTTTTCTTTTTCTCTTTTTAGTGTATGATACGTCAATCCCATTTTAGAGAAAAAAAAAAAGTACGACACGTCGATCCAGTTTACAGAGGGAAAAACAAAAAAGAGAAAAAGAATTGAAAGCGTTTAAGCTCTCTCGCGATTCATATTCAACCTGCGATGGGTGAAAAATCTGTCGATATGAAAGACGGTGTTCGTTTTAAGTGATAAACAAATACTCCATACAATATAGAATGATTGGACCACCTTCAGGCCGGGAATCGGAATCACAGCGTAAATGGTAGTTTCGAAACAGTTATACACTGTACATACGTACATATGTATACGCATATCGCGCGAACGTAGCGACGAATAGTTTGTATAATCCTCTCTATTAGTGATCCTTCGTTCGATCAGAGCCAACAGCAGTTTCGATTCACACAAGTGGATTAAATCAACGATAATTCGTTTAATCGATTATTAATTAAAATTTGACACGAAATAAACAAAGTTTGCGTATAAACTCCGGCACTGTTTTATATTGGATCAATGTACGAGTGATGGAATGTCGTCTCTTTTTATATTTCAATATCCGTTGAATTAATTCATAATATCCAATATTATTAACGTCCCAGCAATCGGAATTAATTTCTGATATATGATAATCCTCCCTCATCGAAACTGATGGCTCGTTCATGATTTCCCATGCATGTCCGTAGCAATTAATACGTACGGGATAAAGTGCAAATATTAAATAAAACATTTTGCCTCTTACTGCGGATATGATGTGTCGTCATTTATTGTCGACTGTTACACGTTAATTATCATTGTACAAATCGTGCTATGCTACTAACTATTTTATTTATAAATCGTTTCATTCATATTCGTGCGAACGGATCACTTTACACGCTGGCGTACGAGTATAAGCTAGTTGACGCGGGACGCCTAATTTCTGGCAGCGGGCCTCGTGCAGCAGTTATGCTTTGCAACGACAAGCTTATTTTTTGATACATTGGCATCAGTTTCGACGATGTGAGCTCACCGGTGGTTTCTGTGAACGAGTACATCTCTCTGTTTGAAATGTACATCTGGCTAGTGGACGTGGTCTGTAATGTTCAGAATTTGATAAAAACACAGAGATCAGAGTGTAAAAGAGTAATGAAATGTTAAAAAGAGAAATTGAAATCGATACGTTTTCATTTTCATTCACACGCACAACACGGTACACATATTTATAAAAATACTCGTTCGTTCAGATTGGAATATAAATGGACATCAACAAAGAAAATGAAATTGATATTTTCATTCATACGTACACGTACACACAGTAATAAATATTTATATAACCCTAGGAATTTGCTATATTCGTAATTCAATATGTTATTCATGCAGATCAAACTACAATATAAATGGACATAAAAAGAAAAAAAAAAGAAAAAACTTGAAACTGATAGCTTTTCATTTTCATTTACACAAACACACAATAGGAACTCGCGACATTCATAAAAAAAAAGTCTGGTTTAAATTCACACGCACTTCACATTAGAACACACCGTCAAAGGCAGCTTTTAACACAGTTAGACGAGAGAAATTACTGAGGGACATGAAAAGGTACAAAATGAGTGACGGATTGACAGAGAGAGAGAGAGAGAGAGAGTGAAAGAGGGTGTACGAGGAAACAAGGAATGTGAAACGAGGGAGAGTTCTGGACAAGGGTGCCCGCTCAACCCGACACCGTTCACAATATTCATTGCGAAAATGAAGGAGGAACGAGGAAAAGAGTAGGAGATTCTACTCCCTGGCATATGCAGACGATATTGTCTTGATAGCAACTGGGGAAGAGGAATTTAGAAGAACGACGAAAAGGTTAGAAAGATATCTGGACAAGAACAGTTTGACACTAAACACGGACAAATCAATGATAGTGATATTTGGAAAGGGAAGGAACAAAACAAAGAAACAAGAATGGAAATGGAAGAGAAAGGTGCTGGATGTAGTTAAGGCATATTGTTCCAAAGAAATGGAAATATGGTGACATATATATTGAAGAAAGAACGAGAAGAGCAAACGTGGCACTAAACCAAGTATGGGGCAAATTCAAAGATGAGAATTTCAAGATGAGAATGTTCCTGTGGGATAGTCTCGTTTTAGGAGTGCTACTGTACGGTGTGGAACTGCGAGGATTCAGAGAGAGAGAGAGAGAGAGAGTAAGAGGAGAAGTGGAACGACTACAGCTGAAGTACATCAAATAGACACTTGGATTGAATATGAGAACACCGGATTATATATAGTGCTGGAGAAAACGAAGAGGGAAAAAATAAGAGCAGGACGGAGGGTGTTGAAAGAATGCTTGAGGGAAAAAGAGGAGGGGTGACAGAAAAGAAGAAATATAGAGGAAAGAGAGGGGTATTTAAGAAGGAATGGACTGAGCGGATTAGGACTGGAACAGCAGAGAAAACAAAGAAGAAATAGTAAGGAAATTATAGGGAATTTAAGGAGGCGGGAAATAGAACGATAGAAACAGACACAGTATGAGAAAATACAGAGATCGCGGTATATAACGAAAGGTACAAAACGATAGCGATACCTGAGCAAGACAGGAAACGGTGAAAATCAATAATTAGCACAGGCAAGGTGCGGAAATATATGGAAACGGGTATTGGAAAGAACAGGAAAGAAGGAAGTGCGATATATGCGACCGGGACGATGAAACACCCCACGAGAGAATGCAGGAACGAGGATAGGAAGATTGGAAAAAAAGATGAGAAAGTAGAGAAGCGGTTAAAGATGATAAAAGAAAAACGAAAAATAGGTAGAAACAACATGCAGTAGGAAAAAGAACCAGAAATTAAGATTTAAATCAGATTAATTAAATAGAAGAAAAAGAGGAATGAACGGATGAGTGGGAAGAACGAGTAAAAAAAAAAAAAAAATAGGCAATGTAAACCAAGTCCACATTTCTTGGCTGCGGAGCCGAAATAAAGATTTTTACTACTACTATATTCATAAAAATACTGTTGTTCATTCACACAGATCGTAAATCAGAATATAAATGGATATCAAAAAAGAAAAAGAAATTGATTTCTTTTTATATTCATTTACACATACACACAATAGGAACTTATTATATTCATAAAAATACTCTTGTTCATTCACACAAATCGTAATATGAATCAGAATATATAAATGGATATCAAAAAAGAAAAAAGAAATTAATTTCTTTTTATTTTCATTCATACATACACACAATAGAAACTTACTATAGTCATAAAAATACTCTTGTTCATTCACACAGATCGTAATAGAAATCAGAATATAAATGGATATCGAAAAACAAAATGAAATTGATTTCTTTTTATTTTCATTCATACATACACACAATAGAAACTTACTATAGTCATAAAAATACTCTTGTTCATTCACACAGATCGTAAAAGAAATCAGAATATAAATGGATATCAAAAAAAAAAATGAAATTGATTTTTTTTTATTTTCATTCATACATACACACAATAGAAACTTGCTATATTCATAAAAATACTCTTGTTCAGTCACACAGATCGTAATATAGATCAGAGTATAAATGGATATCAAAAAAAAAAAAAAAATGAAATTGATTTTTTTTTATTTTCATTCATACATACACACAATAGAAACTTACTATATTCATAAAAATATTCTTGTTCAGTCACACAGGTCGTAATAAAAATCAGAATATAAATGGATATCGAAAAACAAAATGAAATTGATTTCTTTTTATTTTCATTCATACATACACACAATAGAAACTTGCTATATTCATAAAAATACTCTTGTTCAGTCACACAGATCGTAATATAGATCAGAGTATAAATGGATATCAAAAAAAAAAAAAAAATGAAATTGATTTTTTTTTTATTTTCATTCATACATACACACAATAGAAACTTACTATAGTCATAAAAATACTCTTGTTCAGTCACACAGGTCGTAATAAAAATCAGAATATAAATGGATATCGAAAAACAAAATGAAATTGATTTCTTTTTATTTTCATTCATACATACACACAATAGAAACTTGCTATATTCATAAAAATACTCTTGTTCAGTCACACAGATCGTAATATAGATCAGAGTATAAATGGATATCAAAAAAAAAAAAAAAATGAAATTGATTTTTTTTTATTTTCATTCATACATACACACAATAGAAACTTACTATATTCATAAAAATACTCTTGTTCATTCACACAGATCGTAATAGAAATCAGAATATAAATGGATATCGAAAAAAAAAATGAAATTGATTTTTTTTTATTTTCATTCATACATACACACAATAGAAACTTACTATATTCATAAAAATACTCTTGTTCATTCACACAGATCGTAATAGAAATCAGAATATAAATGGATATCGAAAAAAAAAATGAAATTGATTTCTTTTTATTTCCATTCATACATACACACAATAAAAACTTACTATATTCATAAAAATACTCTTGTTCAGTCACACAGGTCGTAATAGAAATCAGAATATAAATGGATATCGAAAAACAAAATGAAATTGGTTTCTTTTTATTTTCATTCATACATACACACAATAGAAACTTGCTATATTCATAAAAATACTCTTGTTCAGTCACACAGATCGTAATATAAATCAGAATATAAAACACCAAAAACATCAAAAAAGAATAAAATCGATATCTTTTCATTTTCATTCACACAGACACGCAATAATGAATATTTAACCGTTCTGATTTATATTCATAAAAATGCTGTTGTTTGTCTAATACTCAAATTAGATGGATATAAAAAACAAAAAAAACTATGAAATTTTAATTCACACGCACAATCATGTACAATCATACCTACACATTTAACTTCAACAACTCACCATGTTCATAAAAACACCACCGTTCCCAAGACCCAAGTCCTTGCTGTTCCCAAAGAAGTATACCCTCTTGTTGTGACACTGCGTGGGCTGTCTAACTTTGTCTATGGTGAGGCTCGCTGCATTCAAGAGTATAGTATCGGGTGGTTCGGGTTCAAAGACAATTTCAAACTCCCTTTGCCCCATGTCACCCTCGTATCTTGCCCTTGACACTTTTACCTCCACCTCGCAGTGTCCCATGCTCGAGTTCTCCATGGTAACGAACCGATCGCGTCCGTCATCCTCTAGCCGAAAGCCAACGTTCAACTGGCCAACGATAACTCTTATCATGTCCAGCTCTCGTCTACGAATGTCCCTCGAGACCACTAGATTCTCAATTCCCCTCGCGTTGAATCTGATCTCGAACGGATCGTCGCCGACGAACCTGTCGGAGATCGGCACGAAGTTCTTTCGGTTTGTGCAGCGCGTATCACTCGCCAACGGCCTGACGATTCTCCCGTTCGCGATGTAACAGCTGAGCGTGTCGCTGTGCTTCGGCCGGCACTTCAATTCCGAGCCAATCATAGAGCAGAAATTGTCGCTCTGGTCGACGATATTGGCCAGAGACATGTTTACCAGGACGTTGTATGTGCACTCTGGGCCGTATCGTTGCCAATCGGTATTACCCGGAACGGATACGTACGCGGCTGAAACGGCAAGCTGGTTAAATTCTGTCGTCGGAATAAGATCGCACGTGCCGACAGGATGCCTGTCAGAATGCCTATGATTCTGTTTCCCTGTCTGTCTGTCGGTGTATTTATTCGCGGCGTTTGCGCTCACTTATCGCGCAATCGATGCTCCCGTCTCGAGCTACCCGCTAATCCAAACTTTACGATTAATCGCTATCTGCGACCGTAATTGATCCCGTGCTCGAAACACTCGTCGCGATTCGCTTGCAATTTATTTAAAGGGGCTAGGACAGTTTGACCGGCCGAAACATTGCGAATACTTTGGAGGGTTAGCGAAACAAGAGTACGAGCTTTTGTCAACGTTAAAGTAGAAAAGCTTTTGTTTAACATTGAAAGAAGAAAAAGAAATAGGGCTCTTATTTTAACGGCATCCTTTTACGATGACTTTTTCTTTCTTTATTTCTATATTGCCTATCGGTGTGCATTCCAGCCAAACAATATTCTCTAGGGATTGACGGTCCAACATTTTGATTTTCCTGAAAATTGTTTCTTTTTTTCAATATTGTCAAAAATCAAAAAATGTTCGATCGTCAGTCGCCAGTAAATGTTACACTAAAGATACGTATCAAGTTTCACAGTAATCGATCGGTTGGATATCTGGCATACCGTTTCTAAAAACCTAGTTCCGAGAGAAACGCGTTTGAAGTTTCAGAACTTCATTTTTCACATCCTTTACATACTTTTTTTACTTATACGTCGCGGCTCGCGGTTCTTACAATTCACAATTAAATTGAATCCAAGTCCCCTATATATTCGATTTACCAAAAGTAATATTTGAATCACACGATTTACATACTGCCCTAAAGCTGTAAACAGTGATAGAAATTCAACTATTCTGTATCCGCGGATTTATTACTGTATCCGAAAATAAATCGTTCTAAATGCTAGGACCTTTTGTATATTATTTCCAAGACTTCAAACTACTACTTAAAACAAAACAAAAAAAGAAAAGTCGATTTTTTAGAAAATTTCAAACTGTCCTGACCCTTTGACGGTTTTTCGAATTATTTATTAGGCACCACGTTCATTACGATATTGAATTTTGCCAGCTCGATAACGAAAGATACTACATTTGATGTAGAGATGAAATTCCAAACGCCGATGGATAAATTTTTATAATACGTATGATACGTAGGCGTGAATTCAGCACGAGAGATACGAGTTTAAATGAGAAATTTTTAGCTCGTTTGCTAACAGAAAGCAACTTCTTTTTTCCCTCTCTGAATTAGATGAAAAAAGATGTTCAAATTCAAAGATAATTCTTCTTCTAATTCAAAGTCATTCGTTGCCGAGGTTTGTAAACTGATCGAACGTGGCACACATGGAACAAACAGCTCGGATTAATTAATTCCGAGAATAAAAAGCCCATGTACGAACAAAGCGAAGCGGAGGCAGGTTGATTACAAAGAACCAGAGTTAATCATGGAAAATACGTTCTTATTTATTTTCATAATCCTGCTTTTTCAATGGATCCCGTCAAAGAGAGGGAATCGCAACGCGAAAGAAAATATTATTCCACGAAAAATAAGGGCGGCTTTGATATCACTTTTGCCCGACGTTATAGATATTCACTTTTTCATCAGTGCGTAGTATTCTTTCACGTGAATGTTTAAAAACTCTTGATGATTCAAACTGCTGTTGATTTTAGCGAGATAGTAGGTCCGTGCGTATGTAATTTATAACAATTCTCGCGTACGAAACAATATAGATAGAATGTCTGGGCAAAGAAACTCGCGAAACAGAGTAAATGAGAAGGTAAAAGAGAAAACAAAGGGTATGAGGTAAAAGAGAAGGGATTATCATGTTCGAAAAATTGTTTTCCAAGCGAGAAGTTATTTGATGGTGTGGATGAAAAATGAGATGACATTAATTCTTTGATTAATCGAGCATTAAAAGAGTAAGTATAATTTCAGTCGGACCGACAACCCGTTATTTAAACATGAAACGTTATTTTCGAAAATATGTCTTAATGGACAATGAAACGAGACGTGTATTTTTAATTTCCTGGCGCCAAAACTTAATACCTAATTTTACATTGCAATTTCAATTACAATTTAAATAATTAAACTTTGACTTTGCTCGACCATCAGAAAATTGTCAGTTCTGTAGATGGGTAGATTTTAAAAATTCCTGGTAATATTCATACAGCTACAGACAGATATTAATTAGGATTTATATATATATATACGTGTGGAACTTTTCGTTTATACAAATATTCCAGTGATGGATCTCCTGATTTTTAAAATGTAAGTATTTTATAAATATAAAAAGTAAATAATATTTTATAAATATAAAAGAAAATACAAGTATTTTACAAGTGTAAAAGATAAATAATATTTTATAAGTATAAAAGAAAATACAAGTATTTTACAAGTGTAAAAGATAAATAATATTTCATAAGTATAAGAGAAAATACAAGTATTTTACAAGTGTAAAAGATAAATAATATTTTATAATATTTTATAAAGAAAAATAATATTTTTTAAAAGATAATACAAGTATTTTACAAGTGTAAAAGATAAATAATATTTCATAAGTATAAGAGAAAATACAAGTATTTTACAAGTGTAAAAGATAAATAATATTTTATAATATTTTATAAAGAAAAATAATATTTTTTAAAAGAAAATACAAGTATTTTACGAGTGTAAAAGATAAATAATATTTCATAAGTATAAGAGAAAATACAAGTATTTTACAAGTGTAAAAGATAAATAATATTTTATAATATTTTATAAAGAAAAATAATATTTTTTAAAAGAAAATACAAGTATTTTACGAGTGTAAAAGATAAATAATATTTCATAAGTATAAGAGAAAATACAAGTATTTTACAAGTGTAAAAGATAAATAATATTTCATAAGTATTTTATAAAGAAAAATAATATTTTTTAAGAGAAAATACAAGTATTTTACGAGTGTAAAAGATAAATAATATTTCATAAGTATAAGAGAAAATACAAGTATTTTACAAGTGTAAAAGATAAATAATATTTCATAAGTATTTTATAAAGAAAAATAATATTTTTTAAGAGAAAATACAAGTATTTTACAAGTGTAAAAGATAAATAATATTTCATAAGTATAAGAGAAAATACAAGTATTTTACAAGTGTAAAAGATAAATAATATTTTATAAGTATTTTATAAAGAAAAATAATATTTTTTAAAAGAAAATACAAGTATTTTACGAGTGTAAAAGATAAATAATATTTCATAAGTATAAGAGAAAATACAAGTATTTTACAAGTGTAAAAGATAAATAATATTTCATAAGTATAAGAGAAAATACAAGTATTTTACAAGTGTAAAAGATAAATAATATTTCATAAGTATAAGAGAAAATACAAGTATTTTACAAGTGTAAAAGATAAATAATATTTTATAATATTTTATAAAGAAAAATAATATTTTTTAAAAGAAAATACAAGTATTTTACGAGTGTAAAAGATAAATAATATTTCATAAGTATAAGAGAAAATACAAGTATTTTACAAGTGTAAAAGATAAATAATATTTTATAAAGAAAAATAATATTTTTTAAAAGAAAATACAAGTATTTTGTAAATATAGAAAAACAACACTCGTTCTGAAGTAAAACAGTCTAGCGTAAATTTTCACTGGTGGACACGTCAGTCAAAGACCAAGTGTGGCTTGTTTTGGTAACGGTTTCACAGGATGGCACAGAGGAAAGGGTGAAGTTCTGTTAATTTCACGCGCGTGCATACGTACCCAGAAAAAATGGTAGAATCGTTATCAGCATCTTGGACGGCTTCTACCGAGACGAGTTGACTGATGCGACCATGTTCCGTCTCCTCTTTATATGACAGATAACTCGATCTCATCACGATCTCCTTGAAAACAATTTCATTAACAACTGCTTCCGTGCGGGTCGTGGTTCCTGTGTAGAGATCTTCTGTATCGTCTCGCACGCCTGATATCATTTTCCATAGTTCCTGGATTGTTCCAGCCGAGGCACGGCTTCGAGGAAGCGCTCGAAACGAATCTAGGCAAAGTAATCAAACGAAGGACATTTTTCTATTCGCTTCGCGTTTGTTTCACGCTCGTGGATGCACGTTTTATTAATTAGCAGTACGGCTTTCTTGAACGTTTAACAGCGACTGTGGCTAATCTACATTGCGAATAGTTGTTTCATCTCGATGATTGATTTATCAGATCAAAGTAGGCCGTCTGATGATTGTTTCAAAGTCTTTTTCATCTCATTTTGTGAAGTCACGTCAAGATCATTTTCGAGGATTAACGCTGATTGCTCTCTATAGTGAAAATTGCAATTGCATTTTCAGAAATTTAAATGAAACGGTCAAGGCGCACCTTGAAGAATCGAATTAGATCATTCAGGAAGGCCATCGAGAGATCCGGATTTATTTTCGAAAATCGACGAAAATCATCTGGCGATAATTCGCGGGACAATCAGCATCGTTGCAAGATAATTTGGCATTTATCCCCGAGCATTTCAATTTTCGGTTTTCAATAAAAAAAAAACTGATTCATTTATTTCTGTAAAATGGTGCCGACCGCTTCGTCGAGATTGAAATATTGTTTTATTTCAATTGTTTCGCCTCTATAATCATCGTTGAATGAATAATTTGTTAAATTTTAATAAATTCCCGATTATTACACCAGTATCAAATAAAATACTAAATTCTTGTTTCTAAATCCATCGCACGCGTTCGAAAAACAACGAAAAATTGAAATGGCACGTGTTAATAATTAACACATCGGAGATTTGCTTCAACTACCTTCAGTGGTGTCGAGTGATGGATTTACTTGTTTTCCACGCTTGGAAAGCTTCGCCACTATTATTCATGTACTAATCGGATTAAAAGCAATATATAGATCATTTGTATGTATGTATTTTCCCTAGCAGTGGAACGCAGATGCGCCAGATAATAAGATCCTTGTTTCTTTCTATTGAATCCGATCCGTTTAAAGCCATTAAAGTGGAACGCGCTTTTAACGCGACTTTTGTTTTCCATTCATCCTTGCATCAATTTACGATATCCCTTAAATCAACAATATTCGAACACCTTCGTTTAATCGATTATTTCGCAATAAAATATTACTTTACAATAAAATATTCGTATTTACAGTTTTACCGCGTTACTTCGTAGTTACAGTTCCCTAGTTTGCCCGAGAGAAATAAAAATCCACTTCCCTTGAATTATCTCACGTGTTTGATCTGATTTGAATAGTTACGAACCAGATGAAAAAAAATTGCATTGCACCGTACGTATGAAATTTCACTCCGTCGTTTTTTTCATAAAAATGTAAATTCTACGGGATTTTGATCATAATTTCTGGAAAGTTAAAATTAGAAAACTTTCGATTTTAACGTTAACTTTTAAAATGTTAAATTTGGAGAACATTTTATCCTGATTGTAGTTTTAAAAAAGTGTTAAACTTAGAATTTTAACTTTAACTGTAGTTTTTAGAAAATTAGAGTTGGAGAAATTTTTTTTCACTGGAACTTCAGGGAAATTTCGGTGGGAATATGTCACGAGTTGAAATACGTGCGATAAAAAGGAAAAACGTTGCTTTATTATTTACAGGAAACAAATGAATCAGCACAGTTATCAGCACTATTTACAACAATAGTGAAATTATTGTGAATTTTATCGTGGACGTCGATTCGGATCTTTTCGAGTGTCTCGATTAAACTTCCAACGACAGGTGATCCTCCATCGAATTTTCTATCAGCCATCTTCCAATGAACATGCTAGCCGGCTCAGGATCTTTCACTTCAGGCGGTTCGCTCGCGGCGGGCAAAATCGATTCTAATCTTACGCTTATGTTCTCGTACAAAGTCGTGATCGTTTCTTCAGACACCTTGCTGGCGGTTATCACATTTGTCGTGCCGGATATGAACTCGGTGGATGTGATTACGATGTGGCTCTCCGACGAACTCTGCGACAGAAAACAGTTCTGTTCTAAATAATTCTATTTACGGATAATACGGATAACGAGTGAATTTCTTATTTTAAGAGATATATCCTTGAAATTCTCTAATTTCAAGATATATATATATATATATATATATATATATATATATATATATATATATATTTCTGTTTCCACCAGATTTTCTAAATTAAGTTTCAATTGCTCAGGAGATGGCAGTAATCATTTTTCTAGGAAATATCAGATTCTATCTAGAGTATCCTAAGAGTATCAAATTTCCTAAAAACATTGAATCTCAGTATCTGTTAAAATTGCCAATTATCGAATTATTTAAATATGTTGAACGAGCCACATCAAGTACCAAGATTTTCTGATGTTCTGAATTTCAATCGCAGCAACGAAACGAAAGTGATCATCTTCCTAGCGATAAATTATTTATCATGTTGCACGATAATTAAATTTAATTATGTCGTTCAATTTTCCCGAGATGAAAATCTCTTCAATCGTAATGAAACCACCAAATACGATATTAATTCTCGCGTAGCGGATATTGGGTCACCGGTGACGCAAAACTTCATGCTACATGCGTACAGACAATGACAAATATCAAATATATTTACGAATGTTTACGATTTATGTGCAAAGAACATGAAATAAAACACAATGGCGTTGCGTGTACGTCCACGTAAATAGAAAAATATGTTTACAAAATTTTACGTTCCTTGTGTGAAATCTCTCCTGCCCATATTACGAACGTTGTTAGATAGCATCCCGTATCGAAAGGTTAAGGTGGAAAGCAAGTGTAGTGAAAGAAATTCAGCCGTGGGTCGAAAGTGACCCGGCCGTCGGCTCGCCGCGTTCGGCTACTCACAAGCGTGGACATCACGTCGCTGACTTGTCTCACGCTCTCCGCGCTGCCGAAGAAATACGGCACCTTGTGCGTGCACATGTGAAGATTCCTGATCTTCTTGATCTGCACCAGCTGTCCGTCCTTCAGCTTGTACGTCGTTTCCAGAACGTAGCCACGGTTCACGCGTAGCTCGCGATCGACCACGTCCCGTTCCACCGAGAATATCGTCACGCACTCGCCCTGCGTGAAGTTCTCGATCAGCTCGAACGTTTCATCGTACTCGCCGACCAGCGCCCCGATGTTCAACTGGCCGACGATCACCCTGATCATGTCCAGCTCGCGCGGCTGTATGTTCTCGTTCACCACGAGGCTGTCGAGCCCGTGCTGGCTGAACCTGATCTCGAACTGTTCCTGATTGATCTCGTACGCCTCTTGACGCGACACCTCGCTGACAGGGACGGCCGGTGAACCCGGGTCCAGACTGTCCGTCGCGTAACTGTCCGCCTTCGAGTCGCGAAAGTGACAACTGAGAACGTACAAACCCTTCGGGTTGCACACCAGCTTCGAGGCGACGTTCAAACGGATGCTCATGTAGCTGCCCTCCTCCGGTATCGCTGTCGAGTTCACCTGAACGTGGAACGTGTATTGCGGCCCGTGCCTCCACGGTGTGTCGATGTTTACACGCGCCACTGGAAAACAATTTGCACGGGCGATTAGGGGGAGACACGCGTCCCGTATGCGGATGAAACGCGATCGCCGTGAATCCAGTCACGTCCCGTCGTCCTGAAATTCTGTTTTATTGCGCGGCGATCGTTTTGTCACGTAGACTAATATTTTCAGCGGTCTCGCGAGGCGTGGCATTATGGGTTTATGCATGTACGTGTGTATACGCTGGGATTTTACGCTCAGTAAGAGTACAGTCAACATTTTGCGGGATATATCATCCGTTGAAAGTATCAAGTATCGTTGAGAACGAGTATTATTAACCGCTCGCGCTGGCAATTGGTTCGCGCGGACCGTAACGAGTGACCGAACCGTGTACAATAAATTCGTCGCTTTCTTTCTCTTTTGAATCACGCCGCTGTGATATCGCTGGACAGAAATTATCGACGAGTAATAAATTTGTTATTTGTTTTTTTGCTCGGGTTATACTTAAATGCACTTGGAACCGAGGAAAATGTTGCAATTATGGGACGAAAAATTCACGACGTGCGTGACACGTCATTCGAGCGCAAAAATGAGTATTATTAAGGATAAAGTACGAAATATTATGAAGGAATGAATATAGAGTGTTACGAAGGATTATTAATGTTTGTACATATTACATACACACATGCATACATGCGTTATTTACGAAGCGTATTATTAATACACGATCTGGCACGTACGACAAGGCAAAGAACGTTATATAATATACACGATGGGTGAAAAATCGCAGTGCAAACGAATAGGGGGTAATTCTACGTGAAAAATAAACGAGCAAAAAATGTGGTATACATTTTTATCAAAGGCTTCGAAAATCGAATTTGAAAATCGAATGCTCAATTACGCGATTTCATTATCGTGTATTACCGGTTGTTTCTGCTCGTGCTAGTGTTTATAAACATTGATAATGACAGGATACTGTAGAAAATAAATTTAAATCAATAAATTTCTTAAATGAAAAGTATTCGTGTCGGATAGATCGTGGCGGTAAGATACACTGAACTCCAAGATTTCCGGATCTCGCACCACTGGACTTCCAATTGTGGGAACATGTCAAAGAAGAATTTGTACAAAGACAATATTAACAATATTCGTACAACTAAAGCAAAAAATTCGCCAAGTGTTTGAAGAACTAAACAATGAATAATACGTTGCAATCCGTTCAGTTATCATTAATTCGTCGAGCACAATTATGCATGTAACTTGTAAAGTAACAAACTTCAGATTTGATTTTCTCGAAAAAACAAAGCCTCGGATGGAAAAATTGTATAACACGTTTTTTTTCTTTATTTTTTTAACGTGGAATTAATCCCTGGCCGATTGTAGTACGATTTTTCGTCCACTCTGTATAAATCCTGATGGCCATCACAAAGGACGATGAATGAAAACATGAAATCGAGATATATATGCACTCGTAAAAATCTATATATTTTTTGCACACGTTTGATCGCTCGTCGCGACGTCAAAAGAAAAAAAAGACACACACACGCACGCACTGTGCAACTGTATCATCTCAGTAACTGTCCAAATTACCAGAAATTCCGAAACTTTTCGTAAACCTCGTTCCGCCAGTTATTTCGTTCTGCAAGTATCAACGAATATTCCACGATCGAAAAAAGGTTGCTATTCGAAAGGACCAAAAAAAAAAAAAAAAAAGAAATAAAAAAAGTGATTAGGTTTGGTTTCTGTTTGGCCCATTTCTCACGCCGATCTGCCGCGAATTTCCATCTCGCGCGATCTCACCCGACGATTCACACACGTGAACGTGAATTGAATGATTGGCGGGGCTTGAATAGGATCGATTAGAGCCACGACCCCGATATTCTTATCTTTCGTATCACATGGACGTTTCTTTGTACTTTTCACTTTTCGCCGACGTAACGCAATGGAGCTATTTCACCGGCGGTTTCGACGATTGACAGACAAGGACGGGAGAGAATACGGAGCGGTATGAAAAACGGACAGCGATCGATTTTCGCGGCAACAGGACATATTTGATCGACACGCGGCGAGACGTCTTCAATCCGACAATCGTTCTCTTTTTCTCTCTCTCTCTCTCTCTCTCTCTCTGTCTTTATCTCTTTCTGGCATGGCTTACTCAAGAAAAATGGCACCACGTTCAGCAACACTCTCATGGTGACACCGTGCAACGTTCAACTACTTTAGCGGAGTAAAGCGATGTTGGGGCCGCTCTTATACCGTGGCTAAACTGCACTACTGACCTCTTCTTACGATTAGCAAGCTCCAATTTACCGAAGAGCCGGGCTCTCTCTTTCCAGTTGGAAAATAAAACCGCGTCGTTATGTGGCCGGTGGCGGAGAGTTGAAAGAATTGACACACAATCGGCGTGTCACAATCGGGGTCATGAAGGGACCCCCCGTGACCCGTTAACACGCCATTTCGATACTGTCCGAGCAATTACCCTCGCGTGTCAACGACCCGTTCCCGACCGTGCAACCGTTCAACTCGGCCCGATCCTTAATGCACGAATTCCCTTCGACGCTTTTATCTCTCTTGCCGAGTTCCAATGCGCGTGCTTTCGCCTGCTGCTCGTTTCTCTTTTTCTCTTTTTCACCTGTCGGCGCTCTTTATCGTCTTTGACAGTGTTCCTCGATTTTTCAAACAGATTTCCCTTGACGTCTGCGGGATTTTCGACCTCTTCGACCACTGTGTTGTCGGCCACTATCGATTTTTCATCAGTTTCGATCTACCTTTCTCGACTCATTTGCCGTTTGCTCCAAGAAATCGCGAGTCTTGATCTTCCTTTTGGTAACAAATTATATCGAAAGATTGCGTCTGAAGAATAACGAACAAATCGAGTCGCCTGTTGCAAAATTTGTCGTCAACTGACTCACGAAAGATTGAAACTGGCAGTGTCTGCTCCTTTCTGCTCGGTTCAACGGAATTAAATAATTCAGGCAAAAGGATTCAGCGAATTAATTAGAGGAATTACGTGGATATTTCGAGTCATTTGAAAAATCTTAATCTTAGAGCAAAACCTCCCTCGTCCCTTGTGCTAATCGTCGCTAATTGGACGCAGTAGCGATCGAATCTCGCGTGTATATTTGTCTCTTGAAATCGATGAATTACACGTTACGATACACCCTCGTCTCAACATGCGATCAGCTAGAACTTGGCGGTTCAAATTAATTATCAGAGAAGCTGCGTTCCCTCTGTCAATTTGTCTCGCGACATTTTCAGGCAACAAACAGACAGTTCCAATAAACAAAATTGCGTTAGCTCCGTGCATGTGAAATTTTGTCCTCTCTCGTTTTTCTTTTTTTTTTTTTTTTTTTTTTTCTACAGATTGAACTTTGTCGCGTATAATTAAACCGTATAATTTCCCCACAACATCGCAGTTTATGTGTGATAGACTTTGATGTAAATTCAATGTAAATTTCTGTAACGATTGTATCATAGCTTCATTTATTCTGGATTCATGAGAATTGTGTTTGGATAGGATTTCGACTTGGAATGGGACACTTGTTATGAGACACAACTCTCTTTAAATCGTTCTCTCGTCGAAACAATTGTCCAGACGAGGTAAAAGATGTTTTCGCATGTTTTCTGTGATTTTAATCTCTGTGTTATTTTAATAAGGGTCGTTAGAAATGAAAGATTAAAGTTGGGCGTACGAACTGCGCAGATACGTAAATTTGGAATTACATAAAACATTAGCGAAAATTGATCGAATAACGAAGAGACGAGATTACGCGACAGAATGTGAAAACTAAAGATATTGAGGTCAAACTGCCGGTATTCACAGTCGTGAAAATTGGTCATTAAACTGCAGATATGCAATTTTCATATTTTTGCAATGGTAATTCGAAAAAAATGGCAAAATTGGAAAGAGAAATTATTTTATCGAATATCACAGACGGTTTTATACTCCGCGTGTTTTTCTTTTTTTTTTTTCATATTTTTACACGCTACATACGTTACGTGTTACAGCGCTTTCAAATTTCCCATTAATGCACGAAAAGTCCGCATTTGATCACACGCGATCGTGGGCGTGAAAATGATGGAAACGAAGAATAGGCATAACCTTCAAAATTGAAGGATGAAATGCAGCGGGTGACGAGATTACAGAGGCCAATGGAGTGATAATGAACGACAGATTGGAGGTGCCAGATTGGAAATTAGGTTACGCGGCTCGCCCGGAGGCGCGAAGAAATTTTACTTAATCGAACGGGGAGAGTTTTCGGTGTCAGCGGCGTTAACGTGCCGTTGCAACTAGCCTGACCCGTCCTTCGTGAACCATTGACGATGGCAACGATAACCGGTCGACGAGTGTGATAATAACGTGCAATATAACGAGGGACTTAACTGACCTAGGAGAAACGGCACTGGAATAAACTTCATGCATGCGCGATAATCGGTGTCGTGGCTCGGTTTGCCACCAACTTCTCTTCTCCTGGTACAGCGGTCAGGATAACAGGTGAGCCAATCGATCTCTCTCAGAGTGAGAGAGACAACGTTTCTAGAATTCGTCGGTGAAAGATCATTGCATAGTTCGAATATGCAAGTATTGAGTTGCTAATTGATAGACTTTGTGTGAATCGTTTGCAATACATTCTGTATACGATGTAACATATACGATACATATGTACATTCTACATACAATATATATATAAAATAAACAGTATATGTTTATAATAAAATAGGTAGTTAATAAACGTATTAATAATGTGGTCAAAGTTCACAAGTTTGTTAAAGTTTGATCGTGATTTGAAACGAGTTCGCGTCAGAGTATGGTTTGCTGGACTTCGTAGTAAATTTCCGAAATAATGGATTTCATGTCCAAAACATAATGATCCACGCGAACGTGTGTATAATGTAATAAAAACATTAAACATATAAATAACATACGTAAACATATAATAACATGTGTAACACATAAACAAACATATGTAGCTAATAAAAATAATGACTGAACGTTCAGCTTTTGAAACGCGGAGGAATAAATTGTTTGCAGGTAGTGTAACACAACGCGAGTGTAGGAAAGGAGGAACCCCTCGGCGAGATGTTGAAAATTTTCACGTACATACGCGGAGGAGATTGTAACTCGAACTTTGAGACACTGTGTTTCGGAAACAGTTAAAGAGAGAGGCGCAAGAGAGGCGATGAAGAAAAGAATTGAGAAAAATTGTGGGATATCGTTGGTAAAGACCTTGAAGGCCGACATTTGTCTCGCTAGAACAAAGAGAGTAATTTTGTCATTATCGCGTTGATCAGCGGCAATGATCTCGTTTGCAACACTAAATTAGATGACGTCGACGGCCAGCCTGATGGTGGACGAGGCGATAATCGCTTTCTGTAAATATCACGAAAACTGGACCGTGTCTGGATGATTCAATTTCCTAAACTCGTTTGAAGCACGTGTACAGCTTATGCACGGCTCAATTTATTTTCTAAACGAAATGTAACGAACGTTTTAAACGTTTTTTTTTAACGAACCGTTTCATTTGCAGCAAGTTTTTTAATTTACGTTTGACATGTTCGAAGATTTGACTTTTTTCTTTTTCTCTTTTTTCTTTGTTTCGTTTTCGAAGCTATTATGAAAGTTTAAAAAAATAATTCGTCACTTTATTCCCTTGTGCAGTTTTGTAATTTGAGGTTCTCCCTTCCTCCCCTTTAAATTTCAGCCTCGATCGATAGCCCATTTGAAAGTGTAGTTTAATTTCGATCGTTTGAAAAATTGTTTTTTCTTTTTTTTGTCGTATTAACTTTGTTTCGCCCGTTGTTTATGCGATGACATATTGCATGTCAGTTCCAACACCGATCAATACCGACATTTCTCGTTTAAAAAGACTTGCGTCATTTCCGTTCATTTAATCTAAACAATGACTCCCGTTAAAATTCGAGCACCATGTATCAAAGAACGATAATAACGCACGATAATAAAGCTCGGTGCCTCTTTAAAATTCGCCGTTTATTTCATTCTCGAAAGTGCTGCGAATCAGTCACTACGTGTAAAAACATCGAAAAATTATCCTCACGATTTGATCTACGATAGCCTTGAAGATGAAAGCATCCTCTTTACAATAATCCCTCAATATCTGCTTCTACGATTCTTTTTATCTCGCCAATTTAAACATAACGACGAGTATGCTCAATTTTTCGTCATTCAACTCTGATGTATCTAAATAAAATCGCGAGAAAAAAAGAAAATATATCATCGAGGCTCAAGGAGGCTTTAATCTCAGAAGAGATTTTACAGTGACAATTTATAGTATTTTATTTATATCATGTACAATATTTTTATAATTGTCACGTCATATGCAATATATTGCATTTATAATATTTTCGAGATGAAAAGTACCTTTGTTTACTCACTTTGAAGTCGCGAAGTAAAATGAACGACGCGTTTTCGAAAACTGGTTTTCGAGCTTTAAAACGAGACGCGGGCGAATACGTGATTACAAATCTCGGTATTTATTATCTGAAGATTAATGAGAGTCATTGTGAATATATGTATGTATAATATTCACCCATCTTCTTTGGATTGATGAAACGCTGAATATAAAATATCCCTTTGAATTTTAATGAATATTACTATTGTCATCGTCAATTGTAATAACTGCCGCAGCGAAGATAATTACATTACAGATTATTTCAAATAAAATGATGAAATCTGTGCGTAGCATTCGCGAAAGTAATATCAATCAAATTACAATACCAATAAGGATCGGCGCGTTTCACGATTTTGTTTCAGTTAAGATTTCTACGACTTTTGTTTCGATAAAAATATTAAAAATTTATAATTGTTAAGACGGTGAATGGTAGATTTTAGACACTTGCATTGCGAGTTATTATCTTAATTCGTTAGATCGATGCTTTTCGTGTTTTTCTTTTACAAAATGGGGTTTGATTTCGACATTTGTGCGTAGTATTTTTTTGATAAATAATCCAGCTTCTTGTAACAGAATAGGTCGAATATTGCTTGTTGAATTTATTAAATTTACCAAGCTTCAAGCTTCGAGTCAACATCTGACGATTATTGTCGAACAGCGCTTTTAATTACACGTAAAACCCTGACCGATTTTACGTTTTTGCGAAGCATTCGCTATTTCGTTTACAATAACATCGAAAAATATGTAGTACCGAACGTTTTTTTATTAATATCTGAGAGATTAATATAAAATACCTGAAGCTAATATTTCATATTCCAATAACTGAAGTACTACGCCTCCGCCTCTTCATTCGTCCCAAAATTTCATCGCAATTGATCTCCGCTGCTGCCCTATGAAAGTACAATCAAAATCTGGACGTTAATAAAACGTATTTTTTTCATCCGGTGGAATTTTTATTACATTCGATGAAGTAAGAAGAAAAACAAACGGATTGAGATTTTAATTAAAAAGATACGATTGTAAAAATTCATAAGTTGAATCATTATGCAGCGATTAAATGGCAATTCCTCCCCTTCTCCCATTGAAATTTTGCCCGATTCGAGAACTTCTTCCCATCCATGTCTTTCTAGTAAGCAATGAAACACTTATTACGTTCTTTTTTTCTCTTATCATTAAATACCAAAAAGACGTTTATTATTATTTATTATAGCAGCACCGAAAATTTTCAAATTTCTGATGCTGCTATAATAAATAATAATAAACGTTTTTCTGATATTTAAAGCAAAAATGTCCTTTAAATAATCGACTGTCAATAATAATTCCGCGAAACGCAATTACGGACCAGCGTGACTTTTTAATAAAAACACGCGATTTCTGCGGATCATTTTATATTCAGTATAATACATTTTATCATTTTATATTCATCATATACATTTCAATTTTGGTTTAAATTTTAGACGAAAAATTAAGCGTCAAATTAAATATATTTAATATTATTTAAATATTAATATTGCATGTTAAATATAATATTATTACTCGGTCTCTGTCGAGTAGAATTTTTTAGGGGTTATTCTGGTAATCCGGCTTAAAAAAAGTCGATTTTTTTTTTTTACATTTTCTCAAAATATATATTATTCCAAGAATGTCTGTTGTAGAAGGATTTGTTTGAACTCGTACAATTAGCAAAGATGTTTATAGGATGTCACAGATGTTTAAAGAAAACGGTGTACTAATATGAATATTTTCGTACAACGGATAACAAAATGTGCTGAAATGTGTTTTTCTCAAAAAATATTTTATTTTATAATATTATTATTTATATTGTTATTTATTTTTACGTTTTTATTATTTTATAATATTTTATTGCTTGTACTGCTCGGTTGATTGCAAGTATCAATATTTTTGTAGAATGGACAACAAGAACTTCAAGCGTTTTTTCAAAATCCATATTTTTCAAACCATCTGACGTAGTATTTCACCTTGACCGATGGTTTAGAAATTTGATCTTCATCGGATGTACCTTTATCGCATGAACCACGGATTTCAAAATCTGATGTTTTTCTATTTTTTTTTTTTTTTGTTTTTTTTATTTTCTACTACTCAAAGGCGAAAAACACAATCGTTATTTTAACTTCAAAATGCTGACATTTTTTTTCAATTTTCGAAGTTTCGCTGTTTCCATGGTTCATGCGATAGCTATATTCATACTAATTAAGATGCATTTTGGTTTTTTGGTTTCAAATAACCAGGTGAACCGGAAGCACGTCAGCCATTCGAACTCGTTTTTAAAAGGTTTTAAAGGTTTTTTTAAGTTGTTTTACCTAAGGCTACATAATTTCCACAACTTTCATTAATTTCGTTAAAAAAGAAATTTGTAAATGCTCTTTATGTACGAATAAATCTGCGTGCGAAAACTGCGTATCAAAATGTATCACGGTTTCCTTAGAAAAAAATCTCAAAGAGGTCGACATTTCAAGCCGGATTACCAAAGTAGCCCCTTAAATCCTTATTTAAACATTTCATACATCGAGAGTAATCTGAAAAAGTTGCTCAAGTTTGTAAATCGTTTTAATTAGTCTGTTTCGTATATAAATATTTATGGATCTTCAAACACTATTTGGTATCGCGTAGCGGTAAACAAGGTGCCATTTCTGTCCTCTTTGCACACTGTTGCTGTTCTTGTCTGATACTTGATATATTTCTACCCTTCTTCTACAGTTGCGTCTGGCATATGATGTATATCTATCCTCGTTGCACGTTATTGCTCTCCTTGTTTATAAAAGCAAAGTTAGGATACTCCATAAAAAAAAAGAATTTGGATACATCATATTCTGCCATCTATCAAAGACAGCTGAACTAATTTCTGGTCGATATGCCTACTTAATTTCAATAGTCTTCAGTAGATGACAGCATACAACCTTATTTAGTGACGACCGTTACCTTTTCAAAATTGATGCCATCTATATTAAAATAGTCGTTCTGCCGAAAAGTACGTTTCCTGTAAACCGACATCGCCAACTGTATATAAACTAACATAAGAATACTTATAAATTGTTATTTTATTTTTATTATTATATACAAACTCCTAACATAAGAATAGTTGTAAACTGTTATTTTATTTTTATTATATTTACTTATTGATAGAGATGTATATATAGACCTCATTTTATAATTTGTTATTTATTCCTTAATTAATATTCGTAGAAAACAGTTATCTATTTGTGCTATAAACTTTATCTAATATATTATTGTTATTTAAATATCATTTATTATAATTTATAAAAAGTTACCAACGTTACGGAGCTCTTCTTATTTATATTTGTAGTATTGTGATATTAATTTAAATTATCATCATAATCGCTACAATTTTGTGGCGTCGCACATATTTTTAAAAAGGCGACAGAAGAAGAAAGAAGAAAATAAAATAGCGGAAAATATATTGTGTTCTTAGTTGTCGAGCAGAAGAATCGAGCAAAGCAAGCGGTCGTCATAAAGATCTTGTTACACATAAATTAAAATAAAAAGTTATTGTTGTAACACAGAGGCGAGGTATACCTCGTCTCATATGCCTCGTCTGTGCTTCCCTATTACAAATTCCCCATTATATCAATTAATAATTTCATGATTTTTAGATTTCTGTTGTTTTATTTAAGGTAACAACAAATACTGTAATTTCTATATTTGGTAGAAACTGAAACCACACATGCGCAGTTAGTTATTAACTTACAACTCTGTTAACATATATTAAAGTCTGTGACATATAATTTATGTAGAAAATAATTATATTATAGTCAAAAATTAAGTTGGTCTCTTAGTTATGTAAGTAAGAAATTGTTCACGTTTAATTCAATAAATAATATTCGGTGCTTATTTTCTGATTTTAATTCCTATTACCAGTAGCGATGCAATGCAAAACCTATTTAAATCGATATAGTAGAATGTGACATGAAAATGATACGGCGGTTAGTTGTTCCACTGATTACGAAAAAGCATTGGATATCCGGTCTATTC
The DNA here is from genome assembly GCA_036937485.2 of Tetragonisca angustula. Taxonomy (NCBI): domain Eukaryota; kingdom Metazoa; phylum Arthropoda; class Insecta; order Hymenoptera; family Apidae; genus Tetragonisca; species Tetragonisca angustula. Next base: position 1,008,902 of record JAWNGG020000076.1, on the reverse strand, counting down.
TAATTAGTCAATGATCTTACAATTAGCACATACCTTGTCTGTGACTCTAGTTAGTCGATTCTAGTTAGTCATAATAACAGACATCATTTTACTTAATTAACTTGTTTCATTTTATAGTTGTCCAATTCACCGTTGTTTTAATGTAGAGTGCGCTAAAGAAACCAGACCTTCTTTTCCTGGTCGATATTTCAGATCTTGAGACACGAAGCCTTATTTGATATCCGATCTATCCTATTCTTAATCAATGACAATTTTTAATTCTTCACAAACCAAAACCTCTGAACAAATACGACTAAAATTTAACATGATCGCAATTGAATGTGTGAAAATTTTGAAACATGTATGTTTGTAATCAAATATAATTAGTTTTTTCTTAGTTACAGTACACGCAATGCACAAGATAAGTTGCAGCATGAAGAGAGGACTTTGAAGCAGCAACTACATTGCTAAAGCTTCTTTAATCAATTAATGAAATCAAATGCAACATAGTTTAATTAGTGAAACCTCTTTAACCAATTATTTTAAAATGTGACATAGTTAAAATTGAAATAACAATTGTTCCATTTTATTCATGTTGTATATAACATTTATGTAAATATTGCATATATGTATTATTACAATTTTATACAATTCACACATTCTATTATTGAATTTAATGTAAATTGTTGTTTATTTTAATAAATTAATTTATTTTAATAAATTTAACTGCAACTTTTATTACTTACCTTTAACTGTAACCACTTACGATCCTCTTTCCGTGACATTTTCCAAAATTAGAATAAGAGAAGTTCGAAGAATTCAGAAAATTTTTGTTTATTTATATTTCAGATGTAAATAAACAAACCAGGATGTAAATAAACAAAGGAAAATGTAAATAAACATTGAAAATCAAAACAAACAAACGAAATTTTCTAAACAAGTTGAAATTTCAGTCGGTTGAAAATTTTTCGAAATTTTTTTTGAAAATTCGTTTGTTTTCTTTTTGGATATAAATAAACAAAGGAGAATGTAAATAAACATTGAAAATCAAACAGACGGAATTTTGTGAACGAATTGAAATTTCAGTCGGGCGAGAATTTCTCGAAAATTTTTGTGAAAATTCGTTTGTTTACTTTTTGGATGTAAATAAACAAAGGAGAATATAAATAAACAAACCGATATGTAAATAAACATTGAAAATCAAAACAAACAGACTAAAATTTCGTAAATGTTGGAATTTTTATTGTGAAGAGGACTACTTTTCAAATTTCTCGCTTCGGAACTTTGCCAATGCAAAATTTCCTGGCGATGCTTCTCGTTAAAAGATTGAGATTAGTCATTCTAGGCATTCTGGACAGGTTGTTAAATGATTAAACAGTCAATTTCCTTCATTAATACGTTTATTGAAATGTTTTAATAATGTACAAGTTACAATGATCTTAAAATATAATAATATCGTCGTGATTATTTTTATAGATCGTATTACAATGTATGTTAAATCCTCGTATAAAATGTTCTAAAATATTCGGACCAGAAGGAAGAAAAAGTTAGGAGTCCACTAACTTTTTCGAGTCTGATGATACTGATATATCATGTCATGTCGTTTTTTAATTAAATACCACTCTCGAGAGATTGCAAAAAAATATACAAAAGTTACAAAAAGCGATGAGACACAAAATGCGAAATTTGATTCACAAACGAATCTTCTTTAATTAATTTTCTTTAGAAATTCTATAGAAATTCATTTCAAGAGACCTGCATGCAACTTATGTTCAAAAGATTGTTATGTTAATTACCTATATATAAGCTTACAAAAAGAATAGAAAAGACAAAAGTATCTCCTTTGTAAAAGAGGAGAAATTTTCCGTGACATTAATCACTGTAGATTTCGTAATTTACAAACAGAAATGGAACTTACTTGGCAGCGTAACTACTTTTTGATGAACAAGCAACCAAGTTAATGCTAATGATGAGTAGTATACGATACGGGAACCTTAAAATCAGCTAGTGCAATCTATAGTGAGATATCGTAGGGAAATTACGTGATTATGTACACAATTAGTTTCATTAAAATTGTATACAAATAATAAACGTTCTCATAAATACTTCTCTCATAATATGCGAGATATCTTTATCTTGAAATTATGTGAGACATTTCTGAAAAAACTATGAATCACAATCAAAATTTCAACAAAGCCAAGCGTTGTTACGTATTGATTTTTAATTTTCACGTTTTTCTACGAACGTTTCATTTAAATTCAACGTCACTGCAACATGTGTATACAGGCGAGGAGATTTGAATAATTTAAGAATAAAATATCGCTGCTTATTATAGAAGTTGTCGTTTGAGGAAAACTCTTTGTGATATTTTAAAAAGAAATACATAAGCGAAACTTATACAGACACATAGACGTGCACAAAATTATAAATTTAATTATTAGATTTACGTAGTATGCATTATGTGTAAAAATGTATTGAATTGATTCTTATTTAATTTAATTATTAAATGTTACAACAAGTATTCAACTTTGGTATATTTTTTCATATTATGGAAATTCTGTAGGCGTTACATAATAGACGTTACATAAATATCCTCAGTCAACAGACTGTATCTACTGAAAACTAGTATTCTCTAACATTAGAACTAGAAATACAACATTTATGTCAGAAAAATTAGAATGCAAGGAATCTAGAAGAAATTTATAAAAGTTTATGATATAACGAAGAAGACGAAATCAATCAAATTGATTGTATTAATCTATGAAATATTGTATCAAATCTATAAAATTTCTCTGAAAAGTTATGAATTGGTAATTTTGGCACTTTGGTAGTATTTGGCACTTTCTAGTATTAGATGTGAATATTTGTAATACAAATTATAAATTATTACTTATAAATGACCTATCTTATCGCTTATAACTCAACACTGTTATCGCGGACATAGATTGTCGATTGAAATCAACTTTATCGTAAGCGTAATTGTGAATGTCAAAGTTCGTAGGAAAACCCATTTAAACTAATAGAACGTGTAATTCCAATGACGCGAATTCTACACCAAACAGAGAGAAGCCTCTTACTGCGTATTCCAGCTGCTTCGAATGAAACTCAAATGTAATCATTGCAATTTCCTTATCATCAATTATATCGTCGATCGAAGAAATTTTATTGCGCATGTGAATCAGAAACACTTCGCTTCGTCATCCTGAAGGAATAAACAATGGAAGCATTCGTTGTGGAAATAATTCTCTCACGTTCTGTTGTTCAAGGTTGATGAATAAACTGCACATATAGTTATAACGAATTTTAATATTAAAATGTCTTATGACTTTTCTTATTTCCAAAGATAAGTCGAAGTACTTTTTAACTTTATAAATTCATGTTTCTTTTTTCTTTTTTTTTTTTGTATTTTAAGTGTATTATAATTATACGGGCTAGTACAAAATAATGACTAAATATTTTTTAAAAAAGAAAATATATTCATAAAAATATATTTTATAAGAGAGACGATATAAAGAATCAAACTTCAGTTTTTCTCCAATTTGCAAAGTGATAAGACATTTTAATCAAGAAGGCTACGCTATAGGTTTCTCGTGAAAGTGCAATTACGCATACATATTCACAATAATTATTGACATAAGAGTATTTATAGGAATTCAAGTTAATCTCGGCTTTCCTGTACAAAATGGACAAAACGTGGACGTGACCTTGATAATAAAAAATTATTCCATTCAAGGCTCCACTTGATCAGTATACGTCAGAAAAATGCCATTACTGGAACTTTAAAAAATAAAAGAAAACGTTTAACGAGATAAATACATGTACACGGTATTTTACAACATGGTTCATTGGAAATTTATAAATCGTGGCTTTTGAAATTACATTTCTTTAGCTACACTAATAAGTAAACTTTCTCATCAATTTTCGCAATCTAATTGTAATGAAAACTAAATTATACTATGTTCCGAAGGTTTAATGTAAAACATATTGTATTTTATTAAGATTCTTAAAATTACCCATGATTATGAATAAAAATGGGAATTAAATGACTAAACTAAACGGCGTAAGAACAAGACTTTGCGCTTCTGGTATTTCCACGATTCTCAGAGACGTTGCATTTAAATAGGCAATTCCATCATTAATGAATTTTTAAACACGAATAAAGACACTAAGTCCTTTATATCGAGAAGTTTATGTCGTGAGTTTTAACCTCTGACATATTTATATGTAATTACACTTGTTTGTATCATTGAACGAGAAGCTTGATTTGGTATTTTTCAAGATAATTTTCTTATCGAGGAAGAACTTGCAACGATGCAAATGAAAAATGTAAAATAAATATATCTTTCGCTCGTGAGAAATCAGTTACACTTAATTTGATTCGTATTATTTTCTTCTAATTATTATAATTATTATAAGTTTTTTTAACTTGGACTTCAAATATTTAAAGAAAAATAGAAACGGAAAATTTTTACACATGATGGTGTATGATGTCAGGACGAAACCGCAACAATGCTTACTGATGAATCAGCAGCCAAATGTATTGTCGATCTTGCAACATTTTGCAATTTTGACATCTACTATTTTGTCCTGAATTTCAGCATATTTTCTTGTATATTTTATAAATATTTAATTATTAAATGATTTTTCTAATTCAAACGTCACGTAAATAAATAATTTGGAAAATCTGCGCGAAACACATTTGTTCGAATTATATTAAATCCTTTTAAACTCATTGTCAGCTAAACGATTTTAAAGTTGAACAAATATTTATTAATACTCTCAACACTTATCGATATAAAGATATTCTAAAAGCATAGAAAACAATAGCGAACAATACAGAGTACAAACATACTTTAGAAACAAACTAGATAATATTAATCCTATTAAAAAATAGAGTACTGTAGGAAATGATGAATTATACGAAATTGCCTTACTTTGAATAAAAGATTTTAAAAGATAACTGCTTCAAGATCCTTATTTATAAAATCGTTGATTTTATCTGTTCCTTTTTGAAGTCAGAATGCTGTCGATAAATAAATTCATTTGTGAACTTTGTACATACATGTCAAGAAAAGTTTCACGACAATCCAGTTCGTCGTCGGAAGGAGAAATTGGCACTGGTAAAGAAAGTGCTGACCACGATATCAAGTAGAAGTTTCCCGGCAGAAATTTTGCATCTTCAAAGATGTGTATACACACACATTCGGGGAACTTGTACGTGGAGTCGTGGCGATTTCCCATCGACGTAAGATTCAACCGGTTCTGTAGTGGGGAGATCCCCGTATCTGCGGATTTATATACAAGAGGGACCATCGTCTTGGATAGATTAGTGTCGAGCAGTGAAACCGAACAGTTAGTTCTCAGAGAACAAAGAAACGTCCTGCAAACAAGCCGTGCAACATATTAAACGTACTGCGCTTAAAAACAGCATCATCATGGTGAGTAACATTCACTCTACAAAAATTATTGGAATTGTTTTTAAATTCATCGTTGTTTCCTCTTCTTTTTGTCAAATAAATACTTGCTTCTTCCTACAAATAAAACTACAAGTGACAAACCATTTGTATCGTCTATGAATTGGTGTTTGACTGATTTTTCAATTTATACTGTTGCAGATCAAATACGTGACAATTTTATTCGCCATCTTTATTTCGGTTCAATCACAGAGGCCGCCTTATGCAGGAAGTAGCAAACCGTATCCTGCTGTCCTTCCGCAGTATTTGGAAGGAGTAACAGCTGGTGCAGCTAGCATTAATACCATCGGGAATCGAATTGATTCAAACAACGGCAACACACCATTAATGGGAGCTGCAGCTCCTAGTACTCCGATGGCGATACCAACGATCCCTCCAGATTTACCCGTGGACGCTTTGGGAGACGTTAACTTAGTAAATAGAATCAAAACTTGGCCGAAGGATAAACAACCATTCTGGTTCCTCAACTGGCAAAAAATTCAAGAGCACCGAGGTGACTCGAAAAACCGAGCGCAGCCAGTGGAGACGCAACCGAATCAGAGATCGTTTTTCGCCGGCTAAACATTTGCTTCATATTCCATTCGAGACGACATATGCATACACTGCCGTCGTTGTTTTGCTAGTCATGTTACATTTTTCTAAGAATTTTTTTTTTTTTTTACAAGACTTAATCGACCGATGATACGCCATTACTTTATCGACGCAGGATTTTATGTCCGATGAATTTGCGATGTTGTAAAGTACAAAAAATGTATGAACCTCGGGTCAGCCTTAACGTCCGTGTACATTGCGCGTAAATGAGAAAGAGGGACAGCGTTTTGTAACACTGTTTTTACACGGTGTGTCTTTTTCGGAGTGAATAAAAGGATATTAACTAAAATCGAGCGTAAAATAGAGTGTACTTGAAAAACTTTAAATTTCCAATCCACCTGCTGAGCGAACCAAAATCGCCAATGAGATGCGGTGATGAGCCGAGACAAGACAGAAATCCAGGGATCCGATTGGCTGATGCGACTTGCGCACGAGTGGTTGACTAGAGGCCGGTGACGTCATACCGGCTTGACCAATGAAAGCGCACAGATCTCAGTAATAGCTCTATGTGCGTGCCGTAGGCTGAAGCGTGTTATTCGTATTCGGGCGTACAAACGAGAAGTCGCGGTAGAGTATATCGGTCCATGAAAGATGTTACCCGACAGGGATATGCCAGTCAGAATTTCCAAAGTTCGATAGATACCGCATTCATTTTCGTATACGTATAGAGAACGCGTATGTCCTGCGTGCAAATGTATCCAAAGTACTGTCGTTTTAAGAAAAAGGCAGATTGTACGCGACTCGCCGTACCTGACAGTCCACGCGGCCCGGCCCCAAAACACTTTCGCCTCACTATATACACAAGAAATCGCATCGTGTTTCATTCACAACGCGAGCGCCACTGGCAATGTCGGGAAGTGACAGCCCAACATTCTTTCACGGCCAGCCCTGGTCCAGCTGGATCGAAAGAATCGGACGAGACAAGCCGTTGAGTAAGTGCGCTGAATCCTCATCGAAAATGTTCGCTCGTTCGCTGTCGCTGGTTCAAAACTGCGACAACGGCGAGCGTCTAGCTCATGTACCTAACCTCAACTTCGATGCTCCTTTGTCCGTCGACTTGACGCAGGGCATCATTAGGGCCCGTATCGACACGCATTTATTTAAACCGGTTGTCAACAATTGTCCGGCGCTTATCACGGCTGACATTTTCGTAGAGTGAAGCGCGTATTTTATCGGCTCTTTCTACCGACAAATTATGTAATTCGTAGCGAAACCTCTCTGTGAAAAATAACGGAGCGTCGAAACGTTAGATTAAAGCATATAATATAATACAATTGGCATGGATCACTGACTCTCGCCGGACGATCACGAACCGAACCCGCGCTTCTTGTTGGAACAAACATATTGTACATTTGTATTTTTATTATATTTGTGCTATTCTGTTCTCTCTTGTAAGGTTTTTTTTATTGGAATAATTATGCATGTAAGAAATATAAACATAATAAAAGCTGTTTACCCAGAAGTTTGTGTTTTTTATTTCACATTTCTGCTTGGAAATTCATGGGAATGAATGAGTAACTATCTTTTGAGGACAAGATACAATAGATATGAAGCTAACAGTATCACATGCTTTCTTAAAATCTTTCTTAACATGGTAATTACAATTATAATATATAATGATCATAAACTTCAAACTTGGGCATAGTATCAATCATAATATGTAGTTTCTTTTGTATTTTCTTGAAATACTTATTCTAGAAAAATTATGTACTCTGTATTTTGTACAGATTGATGATTTGCTAATGAAATGTCCTTGTGTTACATACTGGTTACTTTGTCATATGTTCCATAAGAAAATTTGATCTGTTTCAGGCGATGAAGAATCAGATGTTCAGCTTTCTAGCTCAGTTACAAGGCTTTCGGCTGAAGGTAAATATTACACAGTCAACATACAATCTCTTTTAAAATTTAGAAACATGTAATCTTGTTAAAAAAGAATCTTAATTGCTTTTTTAACAAGATCATTTCTGTTTCAGACATTGATTTATATGGATTCTGTCCTGAAAGAGATACTTTTTACACGGTAGTGTGTGAAACCTGCCATGCAATAGTCAAACCACAAGCTCTCATTCAACATATGGGTATGTCACTGTATAAGTCTACTCTTTCTGTTCATACAGTACTGTTATATATAATTTTATTATCAATTAAAGATCATTCTACTTGCTTCAATGGGGCAATTGTAACTGTAAACGTAACTGTACCAGAACCATAAGTATTTCCTAGATAACTTGGCCTTTTCTTTCTAATAAATATCTTTTTCATAAGCGTAACAAAGTCTCTAATATGTACATAATAATGAATAACAATTGCATTAATGTAATTACAAATAATTACATTACTTACAAACATATAACTCACATTTATATAGCTCAACTATTCTTTATCCAGGACATGTGCACACTGTAGAAATTACACTGTATAATATTTTTGATATTCTGCCATAGAAAGTCGCCATCCTTCCGGCACGGTCAATTTTCCACCTCCCTCCACCCCGATTGTAAAAACTCCCCTGAAGACACCGTCGCCGCAGATCTCAAATAGCGGGAGCAATAAGAACAATCACACGAACGTGAAACGGAATACGAAGCAGCCGAGCATCTCAACGAGCTTGTCATCATCATCGATATCCATCTCACCGTCACCTCGATCGCCTCTCGAGTCATTACCATCGACTGTGCCAACGTCGAACTCGGGGTCGGGGACTTTGATCACCTCGAGTCCTGTGAAAAGTCCTGGCACGGCGACCGGTCAGCCTCGTCGAAAGAGACTCAAAACCGACCGATCGTTGCTCAAAGACCGAGAGTACGACCCGGACCGACACTGCGGTGTGTGGAACGAGGAAACAGGCAAACCCTGCACCAGGTCGCTCACGTGCAAAGCGCACACGGTCTCGTTGCGGCGGACAGTCGTCGGTCGGAGTAAAACCTTCGACAAACTCCTCGCGGAGCATCGTGCCTCGAAGGAGATCCCGAACAGGCCGACGAAAGTGACCGTGACCGGTACAGTGACCGTGTCCTCCGGGACCTCGAACTTGAACCCCTTAACACCCACCACCCCCGTCCTGACCATCGAAACGGAAACACCCAGTTCGCCACCTGTTCTATCGCTGCCAGACACGTATCCACTGCCAAAGGTAAGAAATCACCGTATCGTCATATCATTTCTTTTTATATGTTTTCCTTTTTTTTTTTTATTTTTTAAATTCATTCCCTTCTGTGGTATATCCTTGGTACGAATGTACGGTGTGATGATTATCCTTCGTGCTATGACGTCCTGTTGTTTTGTTTCATCGTTACATATATATGTATATTTTTTTTTTTTTTCTTTATGTATACGAGTTGGTAACTGTTGTATCGTATCGATTACGCATTGTAGATGTTTCTGGTGTTTCTGGAAGAAGGATCTAATTAATTACTCGAGAAGTATGAAGTAATTTTTGTTATCCTGGTTTGGTTGACTGGAAATGAAAGTTGTGTCTCGTTGGGCTGAAAGAAAATTCGTTTCCCTGCTGGATGTTGAAAAGAACTTGTTATTTTTGGATACACGTATTTCAGGCGTCGGCGTACTTTGTCGCGTAATCGTTGTTTCAGTTTTGTTCAGGAATATCTCGTGTATTTGTTGAATAGTTCAATGTCTCGAGGAGTTACAGCATACTAGATGTTTTTCTTTTCCTTTTTTTCTTGATAATACTTGTCGATAATATATATGGTAGCTTACTTTTTTTTTTCAATTTTGTTTTTGTGAAGCAATAGCTGTGCATGTGATCTGATCGATATTTAATGTGTTATCCATACATTAAAACTTTCATTTCTTGGTATATTCTTTGGTAAATACTGCAAAATTAAGCGTGCAGTGGAGTAATTAGCCTCTTTCTTTATTTTATTCAGATTGACTTCTGAATCCTTTCATTTCAAATACCTCTGTCTGCATTTCACTTTCGGAGCGAAATTAATCACGAATTGGAGCGAGCATCTGCCGACGTTCAGAATTTTTGGAATAGTTGCAAATTTTCGGCCTTCGAGTAAACGAAAAATCTATCAAGTCGCAGTCTCGATAAATCTCAAGCTTTCTTCGTTGAAAATTCCGTAGCGTCTTTAAGAAATGTACGAATCTCCCTGGGATCGTAACTATCGATCAAGCTGTGTCGATCTGTTTAATTAAAAAAACGAACATGGTCGAGAGTCTACCGAGTCAATCGCACTTAGAAGTAGAGAACAAATAGAATCAATAGAAATTAGATTCGCAGGTGATGCAACGACGTAGATATTCGTACAGATTCTCACCGATCAAAATCTAGTCGTGCCATCGAGTTTTAGAAGGCGTATGGTGGTCAGGTATCAATCGATACTCGAAGATCGTTCGCTTTCGTAGATCTCTTAAGACGCATTAGACGGAACGTAGCGGAGGCTAGAAAAGAAAAGGAAAAAAAATAGAAAGAAAGAGAGAGAGAGAGAGAGAGAGAGAGAGAGAGAAAGAAAGAGACGAATCGAAGAAAGAGAATTAGTTATGTGGCTGACAAACATGGATCGATCGACGAGCCAGGCGAGTCAGCTGCGAACAGTAGCCCGCAAGTAGGGTGTCGGTTGATACCTGTTTTCTGTTTTTGTTATTGCAGGCTGTTGATTTGCTTTATCGGTGTCTGGCCCCGCATGGCTCCACTAAACCTGTAAGGCATGGTTTCTTTTGGGCACTTAAACGCCAACACCTCGTATGGGCCCTACGATTCTTATTGCGAGTCGCCAACGCTTCTCTTTTTTAGACCAAGCTCGAAGAGGACTTCGCCAACGAGGAGCTGAGGAGCCTGGAGTCGTCGCTAGTGAACTCGACCGGTTCGTCGCAGTCGAGCTCGATGATGGCGCCGATATCGGTGGTGTTGCCGTCGCTGTCACCGTTGCCGGCTAATAACGAGGAATCGATGCCGTCGGTCGCCACGCTGATACCGAGCACAGCATCACCAGCTATACCGGTGCCAGCAACACTGCCAGCCACGTGTGCGCAACCGTCGTTGGTCACGACGGTCCTCGAGGCTGAAACACCGATGGACATCGATCCGGAGGCAGCAATGACCATCTACTCCCCTGTTTACAAGGATAAATCCAAGTTGTTGGTCGAGCTACCACGTTCGAACAATATCGCCCACTCTCCTATATCCTCTATGCCCAGCCTGCTCTTCGAGTCTATGGATCAGCTCGAACAATTGGAACAGCAACACGCGACGCAGATCAATGGAAAGAGACTGAATCACGCCGCGGCTCGCTCAAGTCCTGTTACGCAACGACAGCCGAAGAGGACCAAACACGACTACCATCAACAGGATCTGTCCACCACGGCGATACAGGTTGAGGCTACGACCACGTCCTCGCCTTATCCTCATTTCGGGGATGTATCTTGGTCGAACTGTCACCCGGAGCCACTGGCTGTTAGTCGGTGGCTTCGTATTTCGTCCAGCCGTAAGCAGTACAACTTTAATATTCACTGACATAAGACCCCACCCACTCCAGGCTGAGGACCGTGCGCCACAGGCGTTTGTCTACCTCTTCTTTTTTTCGAGATCCTTTTTTTCGTGGTTGTCCTCGTCGCCGTCGTTGATGGTCTTGGTCTGAAGCCTGTCGAGAAGGGGGGCATGTCTTGATGTGCGGTGAACTTCGATGTGATGAGCATGCGCACGGTGGAAAAGAGAAAAAAAAAAAGAAAAAAAAAAAAGAAACGAAAAACACGTGAGCAATCGGTCGTACGTGGAATCGAAATCGATGGCGATGTATGTGTTTTGCATGCTTCATTCTGTCTGCCGGAACGATAGGATATCTCGAGCAGAAACATATACGATAGTCACACAGATTAAACGGGTCCTTTCTTTTTGTATCGCAATGTCGTCTCTATTCTGCCGGGGGATGATGGTTTCGTTTGAAACGGCACACCACCATCGAGGTTGCTAGGCAGGCTAATCGTATTATTGGATCGCTCGCTTTAGAGGATAACTGAAAAAAAAGAAAACAAAAAAAAACGGAGTTTTTCGCGAACGAGAAAACAAACACATTTCAGATCTTTTCCTCTTTTTTTTCTTTCTTTTTTTTTCTTTTTTTTTTTTTTTATAAAGAAGAGAGCGATTCGTCGAATTTTATGAAATCGCTGACAAACATTCCTGGAACATTATCGTCATCTCTATTGAACTGTTCTTTCAGAAAGGCCAGATGGAAAAAGAAATAGCACGTCTAGCACCAGTGTTCGCAAAGTTGTTGCTTCTGTTTCGATATTTATAGTTTTCGCGGAATTTCGCGTACGAATAACCGAGTGATGTAACAATAGAGGCACCGGCCCCATTATCAAGTATTACATTGGCAGTAGGTAGGCATTAGAGGACATTGACTGAGAGATATATATATATATATATATATATACACATATAATTGCTTTTTCCACGAAATGAATTTTTTACTAAAAGTCGTTGCGGATCTCTCTCGGTGTATATTGGTATACATATATTTCTGATTGCTGCAGTTCCACCGTGGCAGCAGTTCGACAAACGGAAAAAAAAGAAAGAAAAAAAGAAACAAAAAAGAGAGGAGGGAAACTACAATAGAAAAAGCAAAAAGAAAGGAAACAATGTGAGATTGGTAAAAAAATGTCGGAGTGTACTCGGAACAAGTTTAGAGGTCGAGGTTTTCAGCGAAGAGAGAAGCGACGCGATGATGTTACGTGGAATGAAACGACATCGAATCTTAGACAATTAAATCCGTGTGTATGCGTGCTTGTGTAAAGGATAAAGGATCACGTGACCGGTTAAGAAACATAAAGAGAAAGAAAGCAATTTTTCTTTTTCGTTGTACAGGACGTTTACAGGACAGGAGAGTTTTTTAGTGAAGGAAGTAGCTGAAAGGGTTGAATAAGTAGCGTTTTTGTTCTTTATTTCCTTTCTTTTCAGAGGCGCCGCTGAGTGACACGCATTTTTTGTGCAAAACGTGTAAAACACCAGCCAGCACCTTTTTTCGTTTTTCTTTTTTCTTTTTGTAAATACTGCAGTTTACTGGATCAACCATTTACGGCTAGTTGTCTTCTTGTAAATACTAAACATTTATTAAGGAAATTGTAAATCGTTAATTAGTCGTGACACAGAGTGGCCGATCATCGAACTGTCTTGCGCGTAGAACTTCAACTTATTTTCCAATTAAATTGGTCCGCGTACAGAGGGTCTCATCTTGTACATACATAGATCATAGTATATACATACATATATACATATACATATATATATATACATATATATTTTTTTTATCGATCACGATCTCTTCAACATTTTTATGTATACATATACATACAACATATTATACGTATTACCTACGATCTTACCACGTACTGTCGTCGATGTTTCTTCTACATTTTTTTTTTTTTTCATTTCTTCGTCTCCTCGTGCATCTTCTTTTTTGTTGTTCTCTTTATTTTTTTTTTTTTTCTTTTTGGTTAGTCCCCTCCGCTTCTCTCTGTTCTCGTGCGCATGTATATTCTATTGCACAACCGTGTACATTGTGTAACATCGTTTATATAGCGATTTCGTTTATATATTACCAGGATTCCTAGTTTCGTTTAGGAAGAAAACAAGAGAAAAAAGAAAAAAGAAAGATACGGGAGAATTTGATGCGTTAATTGTCCGCGCGTTTGCGTGTTCCATTTAATCCGGTGGAAAGGAAATTTCACCGGTCTCGCGTGTTAGGCGATGATAGCAGCACACGTAGCAAAAGTTTTCCGTTTAGGCAATTTTTAGCTTTTCGTTTGTAAACTCGTGTTTTGCAAAAATTTATATAAATAGGGGAGATTCGACGAGACTTTTTTCGTCGAAGTTTGTGGCGGATGAGTTTTAGCAAAGGCCGTACACATTGTCCCGAGGTATAGTAGGTAAACTATTCACCAGCAACCACCGTTCACCATTTACCACACCCCCCCCCCCCCGAGACAATTTATTTTTATAAAACTGTGTCGGTTCTAATTTGCGTCGTGACGCCGTGTTGATTTTTCCAGCACGGTGGCGTGTATCTATGCATATATTTACGGACTTCTTATCATAGATTGTGATATTTAACTAATTAACTAATTAGTCAAGATTATTCTAAATCGTGCGTATGCGAATGTGAGAGTGAGAGTGAACGAACGATTAGGCGGCCAAAGTAGCGATGGAAATGGAGAAGGAATGAGAAAAGTGCGAGGATCGCAGGTGAGAAAAAAAAAAAAAAGAAAAAATATGATCGATGTTCGGAAGTGCAATTTCCATGAAATGCCACGAACTTGATACTTTCGTTTGATTTCGGAGTTGAAAACATGCCTGTGCTTTCCACTGTCTCTTTCCACTGTTGCAAAATATTAATTGTAAGATATTGACTGTTTCTTATTACAATTGTTAGTAACAACAATCATAATTTTATATATATATATATATATATGTTATTTATTAGTTAAAAAAAACTCAACATAAATGGACGTAGTATCATAATTTTCACTTGCGATCCTCCAAACGGAGGATCGGTTGATCCTCGAGGAGAAAATGTTAGGAGAAGAAGGGGGAAAAAGAAAAAAGAAAAAAAAAAATGAAACGTCTGCGCTTAGTTCGGCTGCAATTCTTTCGTTGTTAGGCAAATCAATTCTGTGTGTCGTGTTTGTAACGTTTAGACGTTCTATTTCGTTGAGTTTCCGCTGTTTTCTTTCCGCGTCGTATGTACGCGCCGTTTCGTGAATTGCTTCGTTTCATTGACGAACGTGGCGAAAGAAACGATGAAAGGAGGGACGAGTAGCTAGAACAAATGGGGGGGAAATGAGGGATAGGGAGGAAATTAGCGTAAGAGATAGGGAAAGGAAAAGAAAAAAAAAAAACGAGAGAAAATGACGTAGAAAATGTACGTCATGTCGAGCCGACGAAGGGACGTTGATTCTTTTTTTTTTTTTTCTTCTTCGTTACCGCGCAGTATAAATAATATGCTAATGCTAGCGACGTTATTATTGCCGCTATTATTCGAAGACGAGAACACGTGGGGTCATGTCGGTCCGGCATTGTTCCGTTCGCTTTCTATAAATCGAACTTGAATGACGATCAATCGATGGACTAGCTCCGTTGTGCTCAACGTGTACACTCTCTCTCATCGACCACATAAACGACAACATCGCCTTACAATTATAGCCATAAATTTCGCCTTAAGGATTCACTAGCGACCATATTAGCGACTAGCGTGGGTTTTCTCGTAAAAAAAAAAAAAAAAAAAAAAAAAAGGAAAGAAAAGAAAAAAAAAAGACGTAAGTCCTCCGGCGAAATCCATCGATCGAACGTCGTCGACGCGTGAAACAGAAACGCGAGTTGGAGAATTAAGAAGAAGAAGAAGAAGAAAGAAAATACCGTTAGCAATAAATTATCGTTCGATATCGGGTAAACTCTATCGTTCCGTTAACGGAGCGACATGATCAAATCGTTTCTACTCTTCGATTTACTGATCTTCTCGGCTACCTGAAACCGTGATAATTTGTACATAATTCGCGTAAGCAATTACCCATGTACCTATGGTATCGATGAAATCTATATAGGTATATATTATATATATACATATATAAATCTATATTATAAAAAAAAAAAATAATTCTATTGAGAAGTTGAAGAGAAGAATATTAGTGAAAAATCACAGTCGTGCTGTTAATCCGCTCGTATCCGAGTGTACCTTAAACGCTGTATAATTCGAGAGAGAGAGAGAGTGTGTGTGTGTGTGTGTGTGTGTGTGTGTGAGAGAGAGAGAGAAAGAAGAATAAGTAACTTACATAGATCGTATATTTAACTATACACGTGTACGTATAGCGTGTGAATATCTTCTGTACATAACAAGTGCCCTGTGCATGCTTCTGGCGCACGAAATGCTGCGTGCATGCGCGAAATATGTATGATCTTTTTTAGGCTATTACTACTACCAACTACGTACCACACATTAGTGTTCATCGATCGATATTTCGCGCGCGAGCTTCGAGTAAGTTTTTCAGCGGTCTTAGTGAGGTTGTAAATAGCGGCTCAAGCAAACGGCAAAAACGAATAGAAAAGGGAAAGAGGTTCGATAAGCATCCACTGTTGAAATATTCGTCTGCATGCCGAAACAAAGGGAAAAGAAAAGAGAAACGAAACAGAAACGGAAAGGTTCTATCTATCTAGCAGACGATCCACGGTAGGATCTCCTTACGAAACTCTCTCGAGGTGATGATTCTCGATCACGATCGTTGGGAAGCGTGATTCGTGCTAACGAAACGGGAGAAAATTTCTAAAAAGAAAAAAAGAAAAAAAAGAGGAAGAAGAAGAGGAGGAGGAGGAGGAAGGAAGAGGGAGAACTCGCAAAGCAATAATACATAGTCCACGATTAAACGAATGCATAAGCAATAACACTAATTTCATTATTATCGTAATGTAGAGGTTAAGAAGACGCGTTATACACAATTATCAGGAACGTTCCTCGTCTACAGGATAGACGAGTAAAAAGCACGAGAGGATTTTTCTATCGGTGCTCGGTTACTCTCCGCGACAATTCCTCCCCGATCAGCGTTCGAAAGCTACAGAAGAGAGAAAAAAAAAAAAAGATCGTCGTTTTCAATAGTATGCTCGTTCTCAATTGCACCGTATCACTTTCTGACGTTGTTCTCTTTTTTTTCCTGTTTTCGTTCGACGTTGTAGAGAACACGACAACTTCCTACGTTCGATCGATCGTTGGACGATTTAATTAAGCTCTTTTCCCTTGCTCTTTCCTTTTTTTTTTTTTCTTCTTTCCGTTCCCGGATTAAATTGAACCGTTCGGCCGACACGTGCCCGGAAGTATTTTCGTCTTTTTCCTCTTTTTCGTTCGTCAGATTTCAACGTGTGAAACTGCGGTGCACCCAGGCATTTCGTGGCTCGCATAAGACTGAGTACGCTTAAAAAAAAAAAAGAAAAGAAGAAAAAACGAGGAGAGAAAGGAGTTGTACATTTGCGGTGTGTTGAAAAAAAAAAAGAAAAGAAGAGGAATAAATAAATGAATCGACTGGCTTAGGGGAGGAGGAGAAAGAGAATAGTTTTTCGTCGGCTTAGCATGTTGTTGCGAGGTTTTGTCTTTTAATTTTAAAGTTTAGAGAGATAGGAAAGGAAAATAGAGTGATAGAGAGAGAGAGTGTGTGTGTGTGTGTGTGTGTGAGAGATTGAAAGATATATATATATATATAAAAATTACCGACTCGATTCCAACTGTTTGCTTCCGGTTTGGAATATCGCGGCGCGCGTTTCCAAGCGACAAAAGTACGATTCTGTTTTTTTTTTCTTCCTTTTCTTTCTTCCCGTTTGTTCCCCGCGTACAAAATAAAGCGTGCGTTTAAATGTCAGCGTACGCTCGTCGTCTCAGAGCGCTGTAATTTCACGCGGTAGGTAAAGAATGGGGAAACGAAGAAGCGAAACGAAACGAGACGATACAGATGGAGAGAAAGAAAGCTAGAAACAGCTCTGACTTCGTTCAATCGACGCAAGAACATACAAGATACTTTGTGGCATTTAATTTAAATATATGTTTTATATTTATTTGTACACTTGATTTTGTTCATTCAGTCCGTCTCTTTCACCCTCCAGCCATTTTACTCGCGCGTTTCACTTTCCGTTGTCTTTTTATCGTTTCAGTGAGTTTTTTTTTTCTTTTTGATCCTTGTCGCGGGGAGATTAGGACGATACGGGGGAAAACGTTGGTACAAAAATTCGCGCGTCGCTTGTGCTCGTCACATATCATTTAGGAGAGAGAGAATAGTTTAGTAATTAGCGAACGAAAGGAGGAAGGTCATTACGCTTCAATTTCACGTTTCAATACGTTAATTCATTAAAGATCAACAACACAGCGTTATAACGTTTCCTTGATTGATTTACATCAATCACGTTGAGAGTCTCAAGGATTTTCACCGATGTCTTGCCTTCTTTTTGGAAGTTGAAACGTTCCATCCGTTACTCGAAGCTTTCGTCGTTTTCTTTCGTTTTCTCCGCGTCGAGATTTCAAATCAGTTGCTTCGAATCACGTTTCGACATATCGCGAGGGATAGAAAAGAAAGGTGTTAAACAGAACGCTTCAATTAGCATCGGTATCTATTTACGTGACGTTCGCGTGCTATTTTACCGTTTGATTCTTAATGAATTAACACACCGCGCGTTGCGAGGTACTTTTGAAATTCACGTGCCGTGCATTACTGTTCGTAGTTAATCTTCTGTTTCTATACGCCACGCTGTTTCTACAGTCTGGCATATTGTCAAAATCTATCGACAGAATCTGTCAATGAATCGCGCAGCATTTTCGCATGGGAACATGCTGGGGTGCATGCTCGAACATATACATATGTATGCCGTTCATCCCTCTTGGCGCTGCAAACCACACCGCGTTTCTCAGCGTGCGTGAAAATCGAATTCCAAACGGTGGAATTAAGCTGATTGAAAAGTCTGCTCATGACAAGAGAGAGAGGGAGAGAGCTTCAGCCTCTAAATGTAATCGCGAGTCTGTAACCACATTCAATTCACTTTGATTCGCGCGTTCATTAACGCTAATTCGCCGCTCGATTCGGGAATTAGGCGAGAAGCACAAATGCCACCGTTTCTTCCATCGCACGTGCCTCACGCAGCTAGAAAAGGGTGAAGAATAAAGACAACTGACCCCTGAGGGGTGTTCAAAATGTTGCTGTTGTCTCCCTTTCCCGCCGCGAGGGATGATGAAACATTGTTCGGGCATGGATCGCGCGTGATTCCGCTGAATAAAGTGTCCGACGTGTTCGGATATAGAACAATTGGGGGATTTATTGGAAAAGTGGTGTAAATGCCACGAGAACGTTATACATAAGATTAAAGATATATAAAATATACATATACATATATATATATATATCAATCTACTTCTTATGATATATATATGATAATATTATATAAATTATAATATGTACATTAATAATATAATATTATTAATATGTACATACTATATTTATTATAATTATATATAATATATTAATAATATATAATATTAATAATATTATATATATTATATATTATTAATATATATGATATAATATTATATAAAAAGTATAATATGTACATTAATAATATAATATTATTAATATATACATACATATATTTATTATAATTATATATAATATATATATATATTAATAATACATAATATTATTAATATTATATATATTATATATTATTAATATGTATGATATAATATTATATAAATTATAACATATACATTAATAATATAATATTATTAATATATACATACATATATTTATTATAATTATATATAATATACATATATATATTAATAATACATAATATTATTAATATTATATATATTATATATTATTAATATGTATGATATAATATTATATAAATTATAATATATACATTAATAATATAATATTAATATATATATATTTATTATAATTATATATAATATATATTAATAATATTATTAATAATTATTATTAATATATATAAACATACATTAATTATATATATATAATAAGGAGAAGATTGATATATATATATATATATAAAATTGAAAGCAAAAGTAGTAAGTAAATTTCATATTTCCTCTGACACGTTGATTACCACCTGTTTGGTGGAAATTTTACATCAAATAAAAATACACTGAAAGCGTATATTTTTCATTTTGTAACGTTACTTTAAAATATTTCTTCGCTTTAATTGTTCCAAAATATTTCCAAATATAATTAAAGAAACCGCGTGTTTCAACATGTCAAGGTTAATTAAGTATTAGCAATATGACATAATTCTTTGTCAATCACCACTCCTGATCTCTGTCGCAATGAGACATAAAAATTCCGTACACCACTTTCTCTCTAAATCTCTTCAGTCATCTACGGACACGCTGATGATGTTTCGTGAAAGATCACGACGCATAACGTTCTACTTCCCCGCATTATCGTGTACAAAGTGACGTTGAACGCGTTATTTCGAAAGCAATTATCTTTTAGCGTACGCGTCCCGTTTCCCCCACGGGAGTGCAAGAAGGAAGGAGGACACCTAGGGCATAAAATTAGAAAGTGTGCGTGCGTCGGGTTATCTTTTGAAATTGAAACACACAGTACACACGTTCCACCGACATTTCCTCCTCTTGTCCTAGGTATAGTACACGTGAGAGGAGAATCAAGAGGAGAGAGAGAGAGAGAGAGAGAGAGACACGTTTACACTGCGTGTGTAACGTTGTAACGTGGCATAAATCATCGGCGACAATGTCTTTTGCCATTCACGAGCAGCGACTGACTTTGTACAATACGATCTGTTCGTTAATAAGGGCATAGGCAGAGCACGTTCGAGCGGTTAGGGGCGTTGCGTCGGCGAGCACGCGAACCGTGTGCATTCTCTCGGTATATTTAATAACGATATTTTTTTATTCATCGATTAAACACCCCCGTGAATAACTTAGTCTATGGAAGAAGAGGATAATAGGCATACGTAATTGCATACGTAATCGGTAGGCTTACGCCGAAACGCAGGAAACACGAAACATACGCGACACGGAATGCGGTAGAACTTCGTTCGTGACGTTCGATTGTAGGATAAATAGGCGCCATCAATTTTTGTAACTGCTTGCTGTGGCTGCAAGAGATGTTTGCACGGCTATTGCGACGCTTCACCTAAGTTCAGATGGTATTGTAAATTTTCTATCGTTCACCTAGCAATATTTCATACTATGGAGACGAATCGATAGACGTAGATATCCGGTATAGGAAACATGAAACTTCACTGATACGCAAAATAAAACGTACGTGCGAATGTTCCTTGTGGCCGCTGTACCTCTACGTATAATTTCCCGTAACGGACAAAAACGTGAACTCGATCGTCCTTGCGCACAGCAATTTGGATTCGACGAGTCTCGCAAGTCGATTTATAATTAATAATTTCGGAACGACGTGAAATTTAGAGTGAAATTTCAGCGAATGAAGTTCCACTGCGTATTTACCGTCTTCTTCGACTCGGCGATTAATCATACACACACACACACACACACAATACATAACGTCAGGTACGGAGCAAGCATTATCGCGTTTACTCGTCCTAATCGATTACTATTACTCGCAGCGCGAAGTAAGCTGTACGATGTACGAAAAAAAGAAAAAGACAAAAAAAAAAGAAAGAAAGAAGGACGGAAAGAAGAGACTCGTTTCACCTTTTTCGAAGAAAAAAAAAAAAAAAGGACGTAAGAACATAAGTTATACATCTTTTAGATCGATGCTATTTGTAAGATCCATACTCGATGTCCCTTCGGCCGTTTACTTTTTTACGACTGCACCGCTCTTATCCCGATAAGAGTGTCCATCGAAGATTTTTTCGATACGATATTTCGATCGTGAGGACGGCGGCGAGGTTTGTCGTCGATCAGCGAATCAACGAAGATGTTTCGGCAGTTCTGCCGCACCTTTGTGAGAAACAGTAACGGGTAAAATAGTTAGCGTTAAGAACGAAAAAAAAAAAAAAAAAAGAATCGATCGGCACGCTCGCTCGTCGTCGCCTCACGTTTCTCTCAGGTATTTAGCACGTTTGTAATCTAAACGACACTTCTGTGTGTAAATTAAATAATTCAGGCCAGAGCCACTTCCATCCGAAAGGATTTGTACGATTGTATTTGTAGAGAGAAGAGGAGGATGAAGAAAAAGAAAGAAACGGGATGAAATTCTCGACGGTTCTCTTATAGCGGCTTCCTTCGTAATCATCATCGAATCAGTGCTTTAACAGTGCATGCTCGAGAAAAGATAAAAAAAAAAAAAAAACGATAGATTTTTATAGATTACTGCGTATCGAGCGACTGTATATATGTACATATATGTTCATTGTTTTCGAGAGTTTGGAAAGCGGACTATAAACAATACTTAGAGTCTTTGCGTGAAGAAACGCTTAGAATCGTAATGGACATACGTGTAGACTGACGAGTGAAGACTCATAGCTTGTAACATGTACACATATATTCCGTACGTATTCTTTTCACTGTAGTCTCACTGTATCACACGCGATATTTAATTTCAAATTTTTTACACTGACACGAATCGGGAAATGTCATCGGCAGGGGATGTGTATCGGATTAAAAGAAAAAAAAAAAAAAGAATATCGCGTGAACGATCGGTAGCATTAACCACACTGCTCGTCAGTGTATACGAAACACAACTAAACACTTAAAGGAACAATGACTCTTGTTAAGATTAAAGTCTTCTTCGAAGCGTTCGCTCCTAGGGAGGCGAATCTCTGTCCTCTCTAAAACGAAATTTTGCTGTTTTCTCTTCTCTCTGCGTTTCATCTTTGACTCTATGCGAACGAACTATTAAAAAAAAAAAAAAAAAAGAAAAAATAGAAAAAAAAAGAAAAAAACTCGGAGATCAAGAGATGTAAGATGAAGGTGTGTTTCCCTTGCGTGTCTGAACAGGGGGAACGAATGCGAAATAGCTAAAGGTCAGAGAGGCTGAAGAATAAACGAAATTCCGCGTGATTCTCTAGCGTTAAGAAAACCGTTCCCTTTCGCCGACGTCTCTCGAAAGGGGATCGCCTCTTTCGAACGACGTCGGTAGAAATATTCAACGTGAAGAGACAGCGCGTGACATACGTGATCCAACGTGAAAACCAAAACAGTATTACGAGCGTTCTTCTTCGATGCCGTTCGGCCGGGCAACGACGATTTTCGTAGCGAGGCTCGTTGCTCGGCTGCAAGATTACGTGTGTGACGAGCGCCTGGTGTGTTTCCAAGTCTGGCTAAGCTGATTGTTCAGTTGTTTCGAAATTCGTGCGAGAATTACGAGGAGATATAGACGAAAAGGAAGGAATTGAAAGGAACGGGTGTTTGGTTTTTATTAAATAAAAAAAAAAAGAAAGAAAGAAAGAGAGAGAGTGAGAGAGTGTGTGTGTATGTGTGTGTGTGTATGTAAATGAGTGCATGTTTAAAAGGGAGAAAGAGACAGAGAGAGAAAGTTTGAAAGGGAAGAGAGAGTTTTTTTTATTGCGAGCAGCAGAGACAGTATTGTTAACGCGGTTGATCGTTATATGTGCATAAAAAAGCTTCGGAAATAAAAGAAATCTAAATCATAGAAACGACGTGTTTCCCTGCCCGTCAAACTGAGATGCGAGATCACGGTTTTCGTTTCGAGAAACGAGTGCAGGGGAATAAGCGAAGACAAGTTTTGTAACTTAGGGGCGTAAATTAAATAATTGAACAGTTGAAAGCATTTCTTTTCTTTCTTATTTTCTTTTTTTTTTTTTTTTAATTAGAACATCTGTCTTGTAAATTAAACGTAAAGTGAAAAGAAGAATTTGAATTGCTCGAGAAGCTTTTGACAAATTTGAGTAATCAGAAAGAAAACGCGTTCGAAGGCATAGATCTGCCTTGCCTCGCTCGTTTCGAGTGAGAACTTGTAAAATTATCTGTGTAATTCGAGATTCCAAGACACTTTATAATAATACAATGACTCGATAATTACCCTTGCCTTTTGGTACTGGACAACTGGCGCGTGATATTCATGTTACAAAAAGAGCATGCACGAAATATCGAGAGATTCAATAATTATTGTCACATTTTAATTTAAAGCTCTATAGATCGATAGATGAGCGAACGATACGATCGCGTAGACTGTAGACCGAGAACGAACGAGTTTCACGTGTACAACGTGAAAGGACGCCATGCTCGGATATCTTCGGGGACGAAGAACTGGTCCACCCACTGGGAATTCCAGATCTTTTTTTTTTTTCTTTCTTTCTTTTTCCATCAGTTATCGAGCAGGGAGGAGTATGGGAAGCGTGCACGGATCGTGATCGATTCGCATCGGTCCCGATTGAGAACGATCCTTATCGAGCCAGCGCGATGCCAACAACGTCTACAAAGTTTCGACGAACCTTCAATTTACGATAGCTCGCGTTGAGACTAGAACGATCAATAATACAATTTTTTGTTAGACACTTTGTAAACGCAAAGCAGTGGGTTCTTTGAGTAATTTTTCGTAAAATTAATATGAACGAGTTTCTCTATCTTTTTGGACATCTATGGGAACTTTATGCTTCGATCGTCGGTGGTTTTAGTATTAAAGAGGCGTTCGATATTTGCAATATAACAGATAATTATCCGTATTATCATAAATTTCTTTTACTTAGCTCTCTCTGTTGGAACTGAATTATTGTCAAGGATTCAACGGTTGTTTTCTCAACCATCGTGGAACTTTCGTTTCGATTCAGACTTTTTTTTTCTTTTTTTTTTTGCATTCGTTTCGTTGCTTGAACGCAAAGTCATTTTTTCGAGATTTGCCAATTTTTATTCCCAGTACACGTTGTTGAGCAAATTGTTTTCCATCTTCGGCATTGACGAAACGTAAACGCCGCCAGTAGCAAACAGCGCACGTACAATCATAAATTCCAGCTTGTACGCGACTGTTTATGAATAACATGTCCCGCAGGCGACGAGTCGAAATACCAGAAGTCGAGAGAGAAGCCTGTTCGATATATTGTTTCACTGTTTCTTCCGCTACATTCTTAATCCCGGTGTGTTGAGCGCTGCCCTACAACCGATTCCTATCTCATCCCATCCTGTTCCAGCCCCATTACTCATGCCCCAACGTCCTCCAAAACTTCATCAACATCACCTGCCATTTATTTTTGTTAGAACTGTTCAGACAACAGAGAGATTCCTTGAGATCGTGCTTCTTCACGGAACATTCGTCTCCAAATTATCCAGACAGCGACCTATCCTCCCCGCCCCCCTCCCGATTAATCATCTCTACGATTTCTCTCTCATTTTTCTCTCGTCTCGAGCCAGACATCCAGATCGTGGACGATCCTTGTACACGCGACTTGCGACACGAGAAAGCCCGCTGAAGCCAGATTCCATTTACTTGGAAGCGGCTGTTGGCGAGTTTAGGTAAGGTGAAGCAGACCGTTTAATTCGTCCCGTGGCTCGATTTGGAGAGCCGGTCAGACGCGGATGAAAATCGCGTGACGTGGTTTCTCTCTGCTCGTCTTGTACGCGGTTTCCAGGCCCGGGGTTTTCGTGCGTGGAACAAAAGCACCGCGGCGTTTCAACCGCTTGCCCTGGCAGCTGATTGCGGACCGTAACGAGTGACCAAAACTGTATACAATAGTTCGTCGCTTTCTTTTCGTACTCGTCGATATTACACGATATCATTGGACAGAAATTATTGACAAGTAATAAATCTATTGTCTGTTTTGCCTAAATATACTTAAAACTGAAGAAATATTACAATTTTGGAACAAAAAGATTCGCGACGTGCGTGGCACGTCATTCTAGCGCAAGCGGTTAACCACTTGCGCTGGCAACTGATTGCGGACCGTAACGAGTGACCAAAACTGTATACAATAGTTCGTCGCTTTCTTTTCGTACTCGTCGATATCACACGATATCATTGGACAGAAATTATTGACAAGTAATAAATCTATTGTCTGTTTTGCCTAAATATACTTAAAACTGAAGAAATATTACAATTTTGGAACAAAAAGATTCGCGACGTGCGTGGCACGTCATTCCAGCGCAAGCGGTTAACCACTTGCGCTGGCAACTGATTGCGGACCGTAACGAGTGACCAAAACTGTATACAATAGTTCGTCGCTTTCTTTTCGTACTCGTCGATATCACACGATATCATTGGACAGAAATTATTGACAAGTAATAAATCTATTGTCTGTTTTGCCTAAATATACTTAAAACTGAAGAAATATTACAATTTTGGAACAAAAAGATTCGCGACGTGCGTGGCACGTCATTCCAGCGCAAGCGGTTAACCACTTGCGCTGGCAACTGATTGCGGACCGTAACGAGTGACCAAAACTGTATACAATAGTTCGTCGCTTTCTTTTCGTACTCGTCGATATCACACGATATCATTGGACAGAAATTATTGACAAGTAATAAATCTATTGTCTGTTTTGCCTAAATATACTTAAAACTGAAGAAATATTACAATTTTGGAACAAAAAGATTCGCGACGTGCGTGGCACGTCATTCTAGCGCAAGCGGTTAACCACTTGCGCTGGCAACTGATTGCGGACCGTAACGAGTGACCAAAACTGTATACAATAATTCGCCGCTTTCTTTTCGTACTCGTCGATATCACACGATATCATTGGACAGAAATTATTGACAAGTAATAAATCTATTGTCTGTTTTGCCTAAATATACTTAAAACTGAAGAAATATTACAATTTTGGAACAAAAAGATTCGCGACGTGCGTGGCACGTCATTCCAGCGCAAGCGGTTAACCACTTGCGCTGGCAACTGATTGCGGACCGTAACGAGTGACCAAAACTGTATACAATAGTTCGTCGCTTTCTTTTCGTACTCGTCGATATCACACGATATCATTGGACAGAAATTATTGACAAGTAATAAATCTATTGTCTGTTTTGCCTGAGTTATACTTAAATTAATATTTGTTTATTTATATATATAAATATATTATATAATATATAATATTTATTTATATTTATAAATTTATAGTTATACTTAACACACTGTGGACGGGAGACGTGTATTCGCGTCTTTTAATTTTCAACTGTTGCGGACGGGGAAGCTTTTTTGCGTTTGTTGTAGGGGACACGACCCAGACAACTTTATATATATAATATTAATATAATATTATATTATATATAATATATATTTATATGTTATAATGTTAAATAATTTTTCGAGAAGTAGGGAAATTGTTTCCCAACATACCACACCAAGAAACGTTACTAGAGGTATTTTCACTTTATTTAATAAACTACCTCTAAGATGAAAAAGATGACTAACAATATTAATTACTAATAAAATAATACACTTGTTAAATGCTATACATTCTCTCGAACCCTTTCACTCATACATTAAATAATTTAAAAAATACGAGAAAAATACAGGCGACACGTTTATCAGAGCATACCGTCCTCAATGTGTTAATATAAATATAAACTTAAACAATAGTTAAAATCTAAAATACATAATAAATAGATCCTTAAATATTACTACAAAAAATATATAGTAATATTTAAGAATATTTTATCAATGTGAATTAAAGAAGTGCATATATGCGTTGTACGTAAGTTCCCCTGTTGCTCTAAAAGTGTGCGTCGCCTGGGAGCAGGTTGGTCGCGCCGAGTGCAACAAAACGTTGCGATTTTGGGAGAGAAAAAAAAAAAAAAAAAAATTCTCGACGTGCGTGGCACGTCGTTCCAACGCAAGAGGTTAAACGAAGCGCCGGCCTGTTCTCAGCTGCGCCTCTGCCGAGGTAAAATTAGAGGTAGACCGTCCGCGGCAATTATTAAAATAGAAGATTGACCAGAGGTGTGGTGGCTTCGTAGCAGCGTCGACGACGACTGACTCATCATCCCCGGCTCGTCTCTGCTCGCGAAAACGCGCGAGGCGGAGAGATCTATTTCGTCGTGGCCGGCAGCTGGACCCTGATCGATTCGCGGATTCTCTCCCCCCAGGGTCATTGCCATTGGCCCATTGTTTGACTTTGGCCGTGGACTCCACCGCACGAGGAGGAGAACAAATCACCGTAAAGACGCCGCGGATGTACGCGGTTATCAGTTTCATCTGATTCCGAACGCAACCGGTGTACAACGTGACTGGAATTTACGGGACGTACGTACGTGTGTATGTGTGTGTGTGTGTGTGTGTGTGTCCCCATTGGAGCAGAGCGTCGCGCTCAAGGCGAGCACGCCTTGCTTCTCCCAAGACGTTACGTTATTATGGAACTTGGCTCGTTAACCCCTCGGCTGGTGGGGTAAATCGTATGCGACGTAAATAGGGTTTACCAGGGAGGACAGCGAGAAAGAGAGAGAGAGAGAGAGAGAGCGAGGTCGGATCGATTTTTTTCAACTAAGCATAAGAGAGGCGTCGTGCATATATGTAACAACACGTGTCTTTAGTTTAACGGTCGATAAAGAGCCTTTCTGCGACTGTATGAAATTGATTTTGGTGTTCCTGTGACATTCCACGAAGGCTGGTACACGTAAATACACACGTGTACAATAGCGATAGAGTTCCGTGCGAATTTTTAATGGAAATCCGTTTTAACGGATGTTAAATACGATCCACATGTAGAATTTTCCGAGCTAAAGAACCTGTGTGACACGTTAAGAAAAAAGAAAAAAAAAAAAAAAAGAAAGAACGTGTAACAGACACGTACGACGCAAGTAAAAAGTCGTGTATCTACGTGTATCAAGAACACGGATACTCCTTGGTAACAAGTTTCACGCGCCGCGTTTAGCACTCGTTGAAAACCACGATCTCTACCGAGCAACTCCACGTGTCTTCGCTCTTATGATCGATAAAAGGGTCTTTCTTGCGTTAGCGAAAGCGCTTGCGATCGCTTTCGCCGTGCACGTCCGCGTGTATACGTACATACATACGCGTGTAAAGGCAGGAATAATTTTAACCCCTTCGCCGAGCTTGAAAGCCGGACGAGCAGCGCGAGTAATCAGACACCGTGCCTCGAAAGAACAATGCGCGTCGTTTTAACCCTGGTTGAAGCTAAACTTACTCGAAGCATACCGTTTTCGAACGTTCATTCGTCGAGAGAGAGAGAGAGAGAGAGAGAGAGATAAGATTCCTCCCCTATAGAGATATATTCCCTGTATATTCGCGCAGAGTTTCAAGTTTATCCGGTCAAATCTGCTCTCCGTCTAGTTTCCACGAACCGTTACGAGACTGATCTTCGAAGCTGGCCAACTTTGGGGTGGTGGGTTTCGAACCTCGAACGATCCTATTCAGAAGATTTGCCTAACTGAATAGCCCTCGAGGTCTGTTCGAGGTAGGAGCGACGTGACGTCATTTGCTTCTTCCTGCTTTCGGCGGCCAGTTCAAAGAGAAACGAAGCGAGTCTCTGTCTGTCGCGGAGCAGGAAAAAATACTTACGTCCGCAACGGGAAGGTTCGCCCATTTACGAGCCAGCACGAACGCGGCAGCGTTCTGCGTGTATCGTTCCTGCGTTCACCTTCGCGCTGGATCGCCGATCGGCAATAATCGTAAAACGATCGGCGTGAAAGCAGCGTCGGCGATCGCCGGCGTTTCGCACGAACGGAGATGAACAGCTCGTGTTGCTTTGCCCGCGTAATTTCCTCCACTTTGGGGAAAAGTGATTGGACCTCCTCTTGTCGACGATTTTTCAACAGCCACGTAACTGTCTATTAACTCTGTCGATCCATAACATGATCCCCCGTCGAACTTTCGACATCTGCTCTTCCTCGTTTCGTAACTATCGACCCCTTGCGCTGGCAACTGGTTCGCGCGGACCGTAACGAGCGACACCAAACCCGTGTACAATGATTCGTCGCTTTCTTTCTTTGAAACTCTTTCTTTCTCGGGGCTGGAACAATATCATTGGATAGATAGAAGTAATAAATTTATTTATTTTGCCGGGTTAGGTTCAAATGTACTTGAATACTGAGGGAATATTGCAATTTTGCAGCAAAAAGTCCTCGACGTGGCACGTCATTCAAGAGGTCTTTCTTTTTTTTTCTCCAAAGATGACTTAGTCTTCGGTTCTTTTAGCAAGGTGGAATTGGAATTGGAAAATCAATTCTTTTTAGCATTTAATTAACTGATCACCTATCACCTAATACCGGAGTTGGAAGATGATTCAACGTCATCCACGCCACTCCAGCGCGAAGAGGTAGTCAATAGTTAAATCAACGTCGCGCATCCTCTTTTTTCCGCCCATGTTACGGCAGCACGCGAACGCGAAAAACTGGTTTATCATGCGTGCAACGACAACGAATGATCGAGCATCTGGCAACCGGAGGCGAACGTTGCGAATACGTCCCTGACCCTTACCTGATCGACTTCTTTTCACCCGGTGGGGCCTACCCAAGCCAGACTTCGTCCCACCGAAGATTCCCTTCGAAACGTGCAACCTGCCGTTTGCCTGTGGCCTCTCTACTGGATCTCTCCAGCATCTGGCGGTCCCTCTCTTTCTCTCTCTTCTTTTCGCTCTGTCTCTTTCTGCTTCTCTCCCTCTCTCTCTCTCTCCATCTTCTTTCTTTTTCTATTTCGAAGTCACTCTATTTCTATCTCACGCTCGGTCTAACGTTTACGATACAACAACGTGTCTCTCTTTCCTTGCTGTTGCAGCGAGCATGGAAGGGGCCAGAGGCCGAAGGAGAAGGAGAAGAACCAGTCGTGAACCAGAACCGTCGGTCCTCAGAATCTCCCAGTCACCTCTTCGAGTCTGTACGGGGACCAGCGCGTGGATTTGTCCCGATCGTGTACACCTCGACGTTTACCCGCTACCGGCGCGCAGCAACGATCGCGCCGATCGATCGATCGCCTACCCAGGATGACGAGGGGGACGCAAGTCGAGGACGCGGACGATTGACAGGTCGGTGAGTCGATTTTCGCGATCGCGCGCGCGCGCGCGCGCGACGGAAACCGGTCGACGACGAGCTAGCTGGTTTCACTGCAGTGCGAGGCGGCCATCCCGAACTGACATTGCCACGGAAAGAAAGAAAAGAAAAAGAAAAGAACCGGTATCGAGCGACCGGTAACCGAATTTCGCCGTGCAGTCGCCTTTATCGACAGGTCATTCGATCGACAGCGAGTGATAGATGATACTCGCGACTGCTTCCCTTTCATGTTTTCCCTTTTCAATGCCGATAGCTTTCAGCGGCCGCCGCGCAGTGGAAACAGCGCGTTCCTTGAACGATTTGCAAGCGCCATGTTTGTTTTTATGTTACACCGTGCCAGAAATGCGAATACACTTCCGTATCGATCGAAAATTATTACCTGTTACCGAAACAGAGGATTTCTGATTGTAATTCATTGACCAGAGGGTGGTATTTGGGAGACAGTTTGAGATTTTTTTTTTTTGAAACGAAGATTTCGACGTATGGTTCGTTTCATCAATTCGAGTCACACTGGACTTTAACTTGATAAATTAAAAATTAGAGAAAACTCGATCGTTCCGGGTCTTCTCGCAAGGTTCGATTAATTTTATCATCCGTCGTGTCGAGAGCTGAAATCCACGAATGAAAACTCGATCCGCCGATCGATCGTTTTGTTACAACGTCGCAAACGTACAGAGGTGCTAATTGCGATTGATCCGGCGCGACGAGACAGAAATTCAATCGGGAAACCGCGTAGGTGACTTTCCATCCGTCATCCGAAGGACAATAACGCGGAGAAGCGTGGGGCCATATTAAAATTCATTGTAGCTCGACGTGACACGCCATAAATGTCGCACGGTGTTAAAACAGGCAATGTTAACAGAATTAACAATTAAATAATGTTAACTCATCGATACAGAAACCGAAAGGGGGACATACACGATGTACGATCGATCGATTTGTCTGGTTGTTCAACGTTTACTTACGAGCGATCCAAGGCCCGATGATGCATTCATTAATGCGTCTTTGAACGCATAAATTGCGACAATACGTGGGTTATTGAGAATAATTATTTCATGCGTGCCGTATACGCACGTTTCACGTGTCAGAAAAGAGGAGTCAATAACCTAGGGCTTAGGTTAGCTAGAGCTCGAAGTTATAAATTTTTTAGACTTTCAATTCTTGCGTGAGACGAGGTATAAAATGTAGCACGACGAAATCTGAAATATGTATATACAGGCGGACGAAAATATTCGGACAGTCGATGAAAAATTATCATAACAGTTACGTAACAATCCAGTTGGTATTATTTTAGAGCAAGACCTCCACTTTGACAAGCCTACGTTAAATTTTTTTTTTTTTTCAAAGATATATTTTATAATAACGCAGCAAGGATATTTTTGTCGTCGAAAATTGTGAGAATTCAAATATCTCTGGAAATGTAAAAAATTTTTTCCATGACCGAATCTACTGTGATCTTAAAGATTGAAGTGTCTCTGCAACGACCTCTTAAAAAGCAAATTTCGTACAGCAAAGTACGATTTTTTTTTCGCCATTTTGTGAAACGAACTTTGAACATTAGGGTTAAATAGATTTCTTGAATTTTTGAAGTTTAACTTTGATGTCCAAGATTCGATGAAATGGCGGAAAATCGTGTAAGTTTGACAAATCTTACAGCAACACGTATAACAAATTTAGCCACACTTGTACAATTTTAAACGATAAAAAAGTACCCTTGCTTTTTCCACCTGTTGCGTGTTGTAGAAACATCTTTGGACAAATAGAACTCGAGAATGTTGGTAAATTAATGGTCTCATTTAAAATAACACCAACTGGATTAACGTACAGACTTTTTTGTCACAGAGTTTAAACAGTTAAATCAGCAATTTTTCATCAACTACTTTTGTTCACCTCTATATGTAAAACAGATGGAATTTGTTAAGAAACAGAAAACATACATGCCACCAATTAAAATTAAATTCCCACTTCTTGTCATTATAATTAAAGAAGGTAGTATTTTCAATAATTGGAATCAATTTCTGATAGTTGATAGAATTTTCTTTCTTTTTTTAATAAATCATTCGCAATATCGTGCAGAGCATGAATCCTTATATTATCGTTACATTATACATTTGGCTGCCAGAATCTTTGTTAAATCAGAGTTGAAAATCTTCCACAGTCGACAGTATTTTCGCATGATATTAACTCGACACTCGGTTTTGAGTGAATCCACTCTTTTCTATATACGGTACAGGTATTTCTCAGCGACGAATCGATGGTGAATACCGATTTTGTAAGAACCGGCAGTTTCTTCCGAGTTTAAACGGTGATCTAACGAACGGATCGAGCACGCTCGATCACGAAGCTTGACGCTTTTTGCCGGTTGCTCAAACTACACCCACGCCGCCGTCTACGATTTGCATATCGCGTTCCGCTATTCCTTCGTGTTTACGAGCGATCCGATCGCTGCTTACATTCCGCACGCGCATAATCTCGTGCTCGTGGAAACAAGTGGACTTCGGTTACGTGGAAGTAACAACGATAAGACACGCTGCCTTTTGTCGCTACTGCACGCATCAAACGTGTACTGATTAACAGGGCTCGAGATTCTTGTTTTCAATTCATTCCCGAGATAAGGCGAAGCGGAAAACGCTATTTGAAAATAATTGGCGCGGATAGCATCGTCTAGTTTGTTACATTGTTTATTTATTTCTTTCAGATGCAAACTTGGGAGAAAAAGAAATATAATTTGCTTGATTACGAACACTATTCGTTAAGATCAAATTAATTACACATTTCACAAATTAATGCAAATCGATTAATTTTTTTCTCGAATCTGAGCTCATTTGTTCGCGAGATAACGTAAAGCAAAACTATCGCGAAACTATTTGAAAATAATTTGCGCGAATAATATCGCCGTAGTTTATTTCTTTAGATGTGAACTTGGAGAAAAATAAAAATAATTTGTTTGACTACGAACACCATTCGTTGAGATTGAATTAATTAACTTATTTTTTTCGAGTCCAGGCTTATTTATTCACCATGTAAGAAAAAGAAGGCAAGCTTAATAATAATTCTGACAGCCAAGACGCCTTCTGCGTTCAACACTTTCGTCACCTGTGTGCAAAATGCAAAATACTTTATTGTGCGTTAATTGAACATCATAAACGCGGTGTATCTGTTTTACTTTCCAAGCATGACCACGTCTTATCGAACAGATTAGTAATTGGTATTTATTTATAGATACTGGCACATCAAGCGTGATGGTATTTGGGAGAGATAAGTGCAAAACTGTTCTAAATAAATACGAAATAATCTGCTTATATGTCTCTCGATGAACTATCAAAAATCAAGGTCAATCAACAATTTACTATACAGCAAACACGAAGAATTATATATATATATTTTTGTCGAGGCAAAATTCATGGAATTCAATGTTTTGCATGGCGTGAAACACTGTTATAAAACAAATAAATAGAAATCCAGAAACGTGTTTGCACACACACGACAGATTTCGCACGCCTACGCGCGAACGTGCCAACATTTTCAATACACACGTTCGCGAACATCTTCAGAGAGATAATCGCGTCAGAAAATTTCAAATCTTCGTGAAAAAGACAAAACGCACATCCGGCGTGGATCGTTAGAATCGAAGATCGACAGCGCTGGTAGATAAAAGATTTACAAAGCACCTTGCTTTTTAATTTTAGGAAAAGAAAAAAAAAAAAAGAAAAGAATCTCACTGACAAACCAAAAAAAAAAAAAAAAAAAATATTATGCGTTAGAAAGTTAAACGTGTCTGACCCTAAACCTCCCTAAATCAATTTCCCATCGCATCAGAAGTTTCCCTATATTATCCCTGGCCATGGTAATCGCGTTTCCTCTTCGCTTTTTAATCGAATTATCCTCACTTTCCAACAAACCAAAATTTCCTAAACCAATTTCCTCTGTCGTTCCAAAAGTTTGCCGATCCCCCGATATTCTGGCTCTGGTCCCGTAATCCCATTCATCCGAGGCACCCGATTATTTATCACGCACGATCGGCACCGCGCCCCTGCGAATTGACACGTCGCGGTTCCCTTTAAACCGGCAACGACAGACGCGCCGATATTTATAATACACGCTCGACGACGAACGGCCACATTCTCATCTCACGATTTATCAAGATCCGCGCGGCCTTTCATTCGATGCATATAAGGACGCGTGGCTGTTAGCATCGCGACAAACTCCTCTCGCGTTCCAGCGTTTCTCTTCCCTCCGCCGTGCCAGGCCAGTTATGCCCTCGGGCGTGCACGGATCCCTAGGTGAGCGCAATTAACGCTGCCGAAGTTTTATCGAGTTATCTCTGATAATCGTTCGGGCATCAACTAGGAATTAGGCAGCCATTAGCGTCTATATCGTGCCGGATACGCGTAGTTTTAATGTTTTTAGCAGTCAGAGAGAGAGAGAGAGAGAGAGAGAGAGAGAGAGAGAGAGAGAGAGAGAGAGAGTGTGTTATTAAGCCCTTGCGCTGGCAACTGGTTCGCGCGGACCATAACGAGTGACCGAACCGTGTACAATAATCCGTCGCTTTCTTTTTCCTTTTGAACTCGTCGGTATAACATCACTGGATAGAAATTATTGAGATGTAATAAATTTACTATTTATTTTGCCTATTTTGTTTTAATTAAGTATACTTAAAACTGTGAAAACATTATAATTTTGGAACTAAAAATTTCTCGACGTGCGTGGCACGTCATTCCAGCGCAAGAGGTTAACCACTTGCGCTGGCAACTGATTGCGGACCATAACGAGTGACCGAACCGTACACAATAATCCGTCGCTTTCTTTTTCCTTTTGAACTCGTCGATATTACATCACTGGATAGAAATTATTGAGATGTAATAAATTTACTATTTATTTTGCCTATTTTGTTTTAATTAAGTATACTTAAAACTGTGAAAACATTATAATTTTGGAACTAAAAATTTCTCGACGTGCGTGGCACGTCATTCCAGCGCAAGAGGTTAACCACTTGCGCTGGCAACTGATTGCGGACCATAACGAGTGACCGAACCGTACACAATAATCCGTCGCTTTCTTTTTCCTTTTGAACTCGTCGGTATAACATCACTAGATAGAAATTATTGAGATGTAATAAATTTACTATTTATTTTGCCTATTTTGTTTTAATTAAGTATATTTAAAACTGTGAAAACATTATAATTTTGGAACTAAAAATTTCTCGACGTGCGTGGCACGTCATTCCAGCGCAAGAGGTTAACCACTTGCGCTGGCAACTGATTGCGGACCATAACGAGTGACCGAACCGTACACAATAATCCGTCGCTTTCTTTTTCCTTTTGAACTCGTCGGTATAACATCACTGGATAGAAATTATTGAGATGTAATAAATTTACTATTTATTTTGCCTATTTTGTTTTAATTAAGTATACTTAAAACTGTGAAAACATTATAATTTTGGAACTAAAAATTTCTCGACGTGCGTGGCACGTCATTCCAGCGCAAGAGGTTAACCACTTGCGCTGGCAACTGATTGCGGACCATAACGAGTGACCGAACCGTACACAATAACCCGTCGATTTCTTTTTTCTTTTGAACTCGCCGGTACGATATTACTGGATAGAAATTATTGAGAAGTAATAAATTTATTGTTTATTCTACCTATTTTGTTTTACTTAAGTATACTTAAAACTGAGAAAATATTATAATTTTGGGAAAATTTCACGAGGTTAACCCCTTCGCGCGGACCATAACGAGTGACCGTATACAATAATTCGTCGCTTACTTTTTTCTTTTGAACTCGTCGGTGTGACATCACTGGATAGAAATGATTAAGAAGTGACAGACTTCAGTTAAGGGGGCAGGACAGTTTGACGGGCCTAAAAATTACGAATACTTTGGAGGGTTAGTAAAACAAAAGCACATATTTGATTGACGTGAGCTTTTGTAGTTTATTTTAACACATCATGAACTATAATTAAAGAGAAAAATAGAAGGCTGTTTTTTAACTTTTTAACGGCGTCCTTTTACGATAACTTTTTTCTTTTACATTGCCTATCGGTGCGCATGATTCCAGCCAAACAGGATTAGTTGCAACAAAAAGGCGAAAATAGTTCGAAAGTAAACAATATCCTCTAGGGATTGACGATCCAACATTTCGATTTTTGTGAAAATTATGAAAATAGCAGCTATTTGTTTCTGATGTATCGAATGTATGCCAAAAATTTCTACGTTTTTTTTTGTTTGTATTTTTCGAAATTGTTAAAAATTAAAAAATGTTCAATCATCAATCACTAGTAAATGTTATACTACCAAGTTTCACGATAATCGGTTGGTTAGATACCGAGATATCTTGCACACCGTTTCTAAAAACCTAGTTCCGAGAGAAACGCGTTTTCAGAACTTCATTTTTCATATCCTTTACTTTTTTTACTTTTTTTATTACATCGCGGCTCACGGTTCTTACAATTCACAACTAAATTGAATCCAAGTCCCCTAATATTCGATTCACCAAAAGTAATATTTGAATCACACGATTTACACTTTACAACGCTGCTTAAAGTTGTAAACAGTGATACAAATTCAATTGTTCCGTATCCGCCGATTTATTATTATACCCCAAAATAAGTCATTTTAAAGTCTAGAATCTTTTGTATCTTATCTCTAAGACTTCAAACTACCATTTAAAACAAAACGAAAAAAAAAAGTTGATTTTTTAAAAATTTCAAACTGTGCTGATCCCTTAAATATACACAAAACTGAGAAAATGTTGCAATTTGGGACAAAAACTTCTCGACGTGCGTTGCATCGCAAGAGGTTAACCCTTCCTCTTAATTGAAGTTCCCTTGCGTTCCTGTCACGCGACTCGTTGAAACAACAGCGTCCATAGTCCTCAGGGAAACGAGCCTCGTTTTTTCGCAAAAGAGACCTCAAACACGTAAATCCGTACTGGTGCGCGAAAGTTGGGCAACTGGGCGGTGTTGCTTCTCTTTTTTTGGCAGTAATTATTTTCGCAGCGTAATCACGCTCGAAGAGTTTGGCAATCGGTTGTCAGGTGTGGAAGTTCGTGGAATTCTCTTGTGCGTCTTCTGGCAGCGTGAACAGTCTGGTAAAAGATTCTTCTCCCGAAAATTGGAACCGGTTCGTGTTCCAAATTTACAGGGGACGAGAATCGTGGACAGTTGGTTCGACATTTGTGCGATTGAAATACCGGTGGAGTTCGGTAATAAGGGGCTGGGAATTGTTGAACGTTCTCGTTACTTTCCACTGCTTGTACTCGTTTATGCACAGTGTATTATGTCGCGTACATGTTTAACTGACTTACATACATTCAGGCTTGAAATCGGGACATTCTTCGAATCGCTGCGACGTTTTAATTATTTGAGGAATTTGGCAACTTTTCGTCAATTTTATGATACGAGCGATAATTCTTGTAATTTACTGCCGAGGATTGCTCATTCAAATATACAAACAGGGGCTGCTAATGGATACATTAATCGATGTTTATCGTGCATCGTCGATGTGTATACACAAGTGAATTTTTATCTTAATTCGTCGAGAGAGAAGAATCCTTATTCCGGTTCCCCCTCCCGACGTGCTGTTCGAGCATGTGCGTCCACAAGCATCGTTGCACATGTGCACACGTTACGCAACTATTTGTAATAGCCGTTTTGTTTGACTTGCAACAAAGGAGGGTATTTAGCGCATGTACGTTCTCCAGTCGCTTCTATGCTAATTCGCACGCATTTTTTATCTGGGATGTCAATTGGCGTGATGTTAACATTTTTCGCGTCGAATGGAAGCTAATACATTGTGCTACCAACAATTAACACTAATGTATCGTTTCGCGTAAAAACATAAGTCGCACGCATGTCGAAACTTACTAGTTAAAGTTGAACTGATTGATATTTGAAATTTAAATTTTAAACTTCTGAAATTCTAGAATTCCTAAAATTCTAAATTTTTAAATATAAATGATTTAAAGTTTTGGAAATTCCAGAATTTCTAGAATTCTAAATTTATAAATATAAATAATTTAAAATTTTAGTATTGAAATTTAACAAAATACAATAATATAGAATAGTGAAATATGAATTAACTACCAAAGTTGTCAAAAATGACTAATTTACAATTTTTCTAAAGAAATCTTGTTTATGACATATTTTTAGATGTTCGAGTGATTTTTGATAAATAATAAGATATCGATAGAAGCTTGTGTTCTTTATTATTAACTTTTCTTTGCACCATGCACTTTAATTTCTTTGCTACGAATATAACACTTTAGTCGTCGGTAGTTCTAATGTTAATAAACTGATAAAATAGTAAAAAAAAAAATAAAATAAAATATAAATTATATAAAATTTAAAAAAGAAATAGAAAGTTTTGTAACAGTATGAGTATATCAGAAGTACAACTACTGAACTCACGTTGATGAACTCACGTCTATCTAAAAAGCTTCTGCTCGAGTCCTCGAATTTTTTATGCGTCGTTTCCATTCTTATCTCGAGAGGCAGGGAGAGTTAAAAGTAAAACGTCTTAAGAAAATGGAGCCATCCCTTACTTTCCAAACATTTGAAAACAGATCCGAAGGAACGAACGGGCTTGAGCAAGAAATTACGTCGAAACGAAATTATATAAATCGCCGCGGAAAGAAAATTATTTTGTCGCAGGCAGGGACAAGCGACGATTAAACTGAGCCAGAAACGAAACCAAATGAAACGACAAGCTCAAATAAAAAGTTACGTCGAAAGAAAAGCAAAGTCGCAAGCGGAAAGGAGATAGTTTCGAGCTGTAACGAGAGAAGACGTGGGAAGAACGAGCAGAATAAGCAGACAATTGCGCTGAAACACAGGCGAAACCCTTTACACGACCGAAACTTGATGCGAAATTAACCGCGCAGATGAAATAAGAGAGAAACGAAAGTTCTCTCCTCTCTCTCTCTCACTCTCTCTCTCTCTCTCGTTAATTACAGCGGCGTTGCTAGCTTGTAACCGCTTCCAAGTGTATCTCAACTTATTCATTACCTTTCATCGGCCGTCTCTTCAGGCGAACGAAATCCTTATTTGGCGGAGACGTCGCCTCCGAAGCTCGTTAAAACGACCGTATAAAGTTCATCGAAAGCAACGACGAACTCGTGGCGAGCGAACGTTATCGATAACTCGATGGCAATTTTCCAGTCTTGCCCCCGTGACATTTTAACTTCTTGCTCCGATCATTTTCCACAATTTGCTTATTCGTTCCTTCACGTCTGTTTGGAAGTTTCGACGTGTACGATAACGAATCTGATGGATATTAGCGTTTACGAATGTGGATGATAGTTCAAACATTCGAATGGGAAAATCACGAGATATGTAATTTGGAAAATATTCATGGACGTACGGGTATTTCATTTTGAATATAAAAGATGAAATCAAAGTGGAACTTTGACTAAATTTTTTTAATCTAATTAATGAGAAATTTTCGATACTTTCTGTGTGGATAGAAGAACAACAGCTGAAACAACAACGATGTGAAATCTTCGATATTTGTTGTAACTTCGTGAGAAGATACACAGGATCGAGTGACAAACATTCAGAGAAATCTATCGTCTAGCCTAAATATTCAAAGTTCAATAAAATAATGAAGAAAAAATCGTACAGCAAGTTTTAGGGAGGCGTTGTAAAAAGAAAACTTCAAAACCGCGATGAGTCTAGCCACGAAAAAATTTTTAAGGACATTTGAATTTTGATTTTCAAGAATCCAAATATCCCCATTCGTTACACAGTAAAATAAAACGATCTTCGAAAGAAAAAAAACGAACTGTGTCAAAATAGAGATTTTACTTTTCAAAGTGAAAGATGATCTTTCCCTACTGTAAGTCATAAAAATTTAAATTGTCGAAAATTTCTCATCGTTATTAATCCATTTATTCTCTTCGCTGTATTTCTTACAATTTCAAAATGTTTGTGATAAACAACGATCGACTGTCTGGTAAAAACTAACAGAGTAATCAGATAATGTCCGGTATTTGTAAAATCCACGATATTCCCGCTGTTAAACACTACTTTATAATCCTTGTCCACGTCACAAAATACGTCTGATATACCATTTGTGGACTAATGCGAGTGACTGATTTCTCGTAAGTAGTAGTCAGCTTAACTCTGTGCGCTGGTAATTGCGCGGTTCGCGCGGACCATAACGAGTGACCGTATACAATAATCCGTCGCTTTCTTATTCCTCTGAACTCGTCGGTACGATATCACTGGACAGAAATGATCGAAAAGTAATAAATTTATTATTTATTTCGCCTATTTTGTTTTACTTAAGCATACTTAAAACTGAGAAAATATTATAATTTTTGAACCAAAAATTTTAAGAGGTTAACCCCTTCCGCTGGTTCGCGCGGACCATAACGAGTGACCGTATACAATAATCCGTCGCTTTCTTTTGCCTCTGAACTCATCGGTACGATATCACTGGACAGAAATGATCGAGAAGTAATAAATTTATTATTTATTTCGCCCATTTTGTTTTACTTAAGCATACTTAAAACTGAGAAAATATTATAATTTTGGAACCAAAAATTTTAAGAGGTTAACCTCTTCCACTGGCAACTGGTTCGCGCGGACCATAACGAGTGACCGTATACAATAATCCGTCGCTTTCTTTTTCCTCTGCACTCGTTGGTATGATATCACTGAACAGAAATGATCGAGAAGTAATAAATTTGTTATTTATTTCGCCCATTTTGTTTTACTTAAGCATACTTAAAACTGAGAAAATATTATAATTTTGGAACCAAAAATTTTAAGAGGTTAACCCCTTCCGCTGGTTCGCGCGGACCATAACGAGTGACCGTATACAATAATCCGTCGCTTTCTTTTGCCTCTGAACTCATCGGTACGATATCACTGGACAGAAATGATCGAGAAGTAATAAATTTATTATTTATTTCGCCCATTTTGTTTTACTTAAGCATACTTAAAACTGAGAAAATATTATAATTTTTGAACCAAAAATTTTAAGAGGTTAACCCCTTCCGCTGGTTCGCGCGGACCATAACGAGTGACCGTATACAATAATCCGTCGCTTTCTTTTGCCTCTGCACTCGTCGGTACGATATCATTGAACAGAAATGATCGAGAAGTAATAAATTTATTATTTATTTCGGCTATTTTGTTTTACGTAAGCATACTTAAAACTGAGAAACTATTATAATTTTGGAACCAAAAATTTTAAGAGGTTAACCTCTTCCGCTGGCAACTGGTTCGCGCGGACCATAACGAGTGACCGTATACAATAATCCGTCGCTTTCTTATTCCTCTGAACTCGTCGGTACGATATCACTAAATAGAAATTATCAAAAAGTAACAAACTTATCACTTATTTTGCCCGGGCTACATTTAAATATATTTAAAACTGAGAAGATGTTGTAATTTGGTGCATGAAAAAATTTTCGACGTACGTGGCACGTACGTCATTCCAGCGCAAGAGGTTAATATTGCAGTGGGGGGATCGCTCCTCGTTTCGCGAAAACGAAGCCGGCTTTCCTCGCTGAAATCGGGAAACGATCCGATCCCCTGACTACGAACCATTTCGCTCGATGGAAAGCGAGTTTCGCGTAGGATTTGTTCGTCAGTATTTGCCCGAGTTCTGTTTAACGAGCTAGTTTACTGTTTGTCGAAACGAACGCGTAATTGCGGAGGAGATTTCAGTGTTTCGTTCTATTCTCTTTCTTCCGCTCTCATTGCCGCATTGATTAATAATAATTCCCGCTGGCGAAAATTAATATCGCAACGGAGATGATTAATTAAATTCTTCCTTAGTTTGTTTGACGCAATAACCGATATGTTATATGACGTGGATTATAATGAAAGGAATTAATTCAAACGTTGCCTGAATTTTCTCGTGACCTCGTTTGACGCAATATTATTCTCTCTCTGTTTGAAGCTTAATCAATTACGATAATTAAATTTCTGTTATTTCTGTCATTTCTGGTCATATTCAGCAAAACATGACCAATCTAGAAACAGAAAAAAAAAAAATAGAGGAGGAATGGAAAATATCTCGTGTCACAGAAACTGCAAAATATTATTCTTCTGAAAGAATTTTCTCTGAGATATAATTACGTTTCATTGAAAAAGTAATATGCACATTTTATCGTATATTATTCAGTTGGTAATTGCTAAAAGTTTGAATTAAATATACGAAAGCAGTAAAACGTGACAGTATAGTATTCATTTCATCGAGACGCAATGTAACTCTGTACAGTTTTATCTAAATTTCTTTAAAGTAGCAAATTTCTTTAATCTTACCTTAAATTAAAACAAGACGAACTATCTGTCGAAGCTGATTTGAATTACCAATTTTTTTACGCATTAGACGAAAGCTTCAAGTTAATTAATTTTTAAAATATTCTAGAGAAGAGTATTCGTGACAACAGAATATACACAATTTTTGGAAAATCGACCTCGAAAACACCAGAATTACCAAAGCATAAAGATTGTATCGAAGAAATTAGAGTGGAAGATGAACAGCAATAGTTTACGATGCAACAAAATGATTACAATACAACACAAACTTTTACTCGTGTACTTTATAAAAATCATCGAAATCACTAAAATGCACAACGCTGCGAATCTGCAAGCAGAATTATATTCTGAAGAAATTAAAAATTATAAATTGTACCAATCATTTTCTGCTGGACTCTTTCACATTTAATTCGCAGCGTTCAGTTCAACTTTCAACGAAAGATGAATCTGTAACGTTCGTACATGTATATTTATCTCATCAAGCCGTTCTTACGGGTTTGTTCAATTGATGCAATTTTATGGACGCACCTAACGACCTTGACACTATTCCATCCGCGACGGTTGTAAGTACGGAGTTAATAATCGCCAGTAAGACGATCGCTATTGCGCTTTTGAGATTGCTGATGGGAATAACTCGGCGGTGCACGGTGCACGGCACGTGTAAATCGTCGTCATCGAGCAAACGTAATCGCCTTGAAATACGCTCCGGGAATACGTAATCCGCTCGCGGCTACATCGTTATTCGCCAGATACGCGTCCATTCTTAATTAACCCGGAACGTTACGTTTGCCGCTCGATTGCAGCCAACAATGACGCTGTTCGATTCAAACGA
Source organism: Tetragonisca angustula (assembly GCA_036937485.2). Classification (NCBI taxonomy): domain Eukaryota; kingdom Metazoa; phylum Arthropoda; class Insecta; order Hymenoptera; family Apidae; genus Tetragonisca; species Tetragonisca angustula. Next base: position 965,353 of record JAWNGG020000076.1, on the reverse strand, counting down.
CTCTGTAATTTTTCCTCTCTCTCTCTCTCTTTCAAACGCGAGCTACGCGAAGTGCTTTGAAACGTGAACAAAGGCAATTTTAAAATTTAAAAAAAAAAAAAAAAAAAAAAGGGAGGGATTATATCCATTTAGCTTCTCGTTTGAAACGACAATTTTACATTTTTTGACGACGTACAAAGTACATTTTTAAATAACAGCGTTGCAACGTGCAGAAAATCGAAAAACGAAGCTTGTCAAACTCGTCTCGTGTCGAAAATTAGAAACGAAAGAGCAACAACAAGAAGAGGGAAAATGGGGTGGGTAATTTAATTTAATTATGAAATTTCACTCCACCACGATCGTCGAGTTCGTTAGAGGGGGGGGGGGAGACACGATTTCCACGTATGTCGCAATTTATTGATCGCGAGGCGATAATTAATGCACGAAAATAATGTTAATTATGTAGTAACGATGATAATCAATAATAAATCAAAAGGATGATTGCCCGTACAAGTAGAAATTAATTAACTCCGGCCTGAGCAAACAACAATTTCACATGCACGCACGGTCTTCAAATGCTCGATAAACATTCCCCGCGTTATACTTTACAGTGTTAGCAATCGCTGCGCCGTGTTACGGCGTCGAAGCTGACGTTTTAAAATATAACGTTTGTTTTTAACAATGTCGACAAGACGATTCAAAGTGAAATTCTCGAGGCGAGAGAGACGGCCGCTCGTTGCCAAGATGAATCCTTTGAAACGATCCGGAAGTGGTATAAATTTCTCCTGTCTTATTACCTCATGTCGCAGCATGCTCTCCCGAGAAAATATACATTTTTGTATATATGTGTATATATATATATATATATATATATATACTCGCGAGGCATGCAATCGCTTTTACTCCAAGCATCGGTAAACAGCCAGATGCGTTTCCCGTGTTCGTTTTGTTCAACAGAAGAAGAGAGAGAGAGAGAGAAAGAAAGAGAAAAAAAAGGCGGATTGATGCGTGTACGCTATTTGTCAATACTAGGAATAAAACGTCCGTCATGGGAACGTTATATTTGTAGAGGCTCCATTTATCAAAATTCCTTTCGATCCCCCTACTCTTTGTAGATTTTTACTACGATTTTCTTCCTTTGAAACGAATCGTTACGCGTCAACTGTAGTATAATTTAGCATAACGTGCATATAGTGAAGAGCATAAATGTCGAACAAATAATTAATAATTTGAACTATCACGACTTCGTAAGAAAACGAAAAAGAGAAATCATACGTGCATTTGGTTTCATTCGAAAGAGTAAGACACTCCACTCTAACACTTTTGAGTTCATTTTCACTTGTTTCTTTTTTTTTTTCCTTTTTTCAAAAATGATCTCACGTTTAAAATCATTCCTTTCAACAAAACGTTGTGTGATTTTTCTCACGCAGTTGTAACTAGACTAGTGGATTTCTGTGCATTTTGAAATTTCTAAGAACACGAACTAAAGAAACGCAGCTTAAATAGACATTTATCTTTATACACAGTGTTCGCGGATTTAACGGTAGACGCTATGGAAAAATGAGAAAGAATATCCTAAACGATTCACACGATACGCATATACGTTCATGACGCGGCAATTGCCATTGTGTGGGAAAATCTCTTTATACTCGAAACTACCTGAGATTTATGGGAGTGTGGTAAATTCTCAAAATGTCCTATACTTGAGGGATGCAAAGAAAGTCCAAAAATTCCTAACACCGTACCATAAATCGTAAATATAGTATATATTACGACTAGTATATTATATATTATTAGTATATTACTAGTATATTATATTATATAGTATTATTATGTATATATGTAAAATAGTATATATAGTACGCCTTGACAAATAGTTTTGTATGTTTCATACACTGTAACAGCAGGTACAAACCTAAAAGCGTAGAATATGAAATATTCACATTGAACACACTGAATAGTATAATACATATATATGTATAATAGAAGTACCCATAAGTAACATCGTTTTTTTTTTTTTTTTTTGCAAATTTATTAAACAATTTTGTGACAACAGTGACAATTTAAAAAAATAATTTAAATAAAATAAAATTTTGTACAGTATCAAAAAACGACATTACATATGGATACTCTCAGTATATATTCTATATATAAAATTGACGTAGCATTCCATTTAAAAAATTGAAGATCACCTTCAGTTCTCAAAAAACAGCATGACCAGAGAAAAATTGTTGTGCACCATTACGTTGCATGCAAAAAGACAGTTTTGTCCTCTTTTATTTTTCCATAGTCATCAGCCGTTTACGAGGCAAGAAAAACGCTGAACAGTCTGTACATTACTACAAACACTCCACTCTAGACGACATTTTACACATTACGTTTCATACATAAATTTATTTCATTTTTTACTTTCCATAAACGCATAAAAATCCGCAATCCAGCAATTACAACAATTGAAATTATTGACAATATTTTATTCAATTGAGTTATTCTCTTGACTGTAAAAATTAAGAGATGTATTTTTACTATTATTTTTGACACGTTGTTTGAATTGCATGCAACGATAACCCGCGGGGTGGAAAGTAAGAAAATGATTGAATCGAGGATTAAAGGGCGAGAAGTAAGAAAATCATTGGATCGAAAGTTTAACCACAGAGATCCGCGGATAGGTAATAAGCCAGACGAAATAAATTATAGTTTGTTCAGCTGGCTCTTTCGATCGAGTTTTTTCGTCCTCGTTGCGCGCATGCTTGGTAATTACTCGAACGACCGATAAACCAACCGGCATGCTGATGCACTCCCGGTATGCGATCTCTTTTTTCATTAAATTAGCAACACTCGCGAGCGCGTGCTCCATTATGAACCGGCTCGTGGCTTTTCCTCTGCGAAAATCACGTGTCTGGGTAATTATACGAGATGAGGGAAAAAGAAAGATATATAGTGCTAGAGCACGGAGTTATTCAACTACTTCCTACATAGCACGTGTTTATGGAAAATTTATGGCTCTCGTATTATTTTATTTCGATACTGAATCTTATTTTTATGATGTAACGTTTTAAATTTCATTTTTTTCTTATTTGTAACATAAAATTTTATTTTTATGATGTAATATTCTAAATTTTAATTTTATTTACGGCTTTCGTATTACGGTACGAAGCGAATTTCATTTTTATAATGTTCTGAATTTCATTTTTTTCTTTTTTTGTAACATAAAATTTTATCTTTATAATGTAATATTCTAAATTTTAATTTTATTTACGGCTTTCGTATTACGATACGAAGTGAATTTCATGTTTATAATTTAACGTTCTAAATTTCATTTTTTTTTTTTTTTTGTAACATAAAATTTCATCTTTATCATGTAATATTCTATTTTTTGTAACATAAAATTTCATCTTTATTATGTAATATTCTATTTTAATTTTATTTACGGCTTTCGTATTACGATACGAAGCGAATTTCATTTTTATAATGTTCTAAATTTCATTTTTTTCTTTTTTTGTAACATAAAATTTTATCTTTATAATGTAATATTCTAAATTTTAATTTTATTTACGGCTTTCGTATTACGGTACGAAGCGAATTTCATTTTTATAATGTTCTGAATTTCATTTTTTTCTTTTTTTGTAACATAAAATTTTATCTTTATGATGTAATATTCTAAATTTTAATTTTATTTACGGCTTTCGTATTACGATACGAAGTGAATTTCATGTTTATAATTTAACGTTCTAAATTCCATTTTTTTTTTTTTTTTTTTTGTAACATAAAATTTCATCTTTATCATGTAATATTCTATTTTTTGTAACATAAAATTTCATCTTTATTATGTAATATTCTATTTTAATTTTATTTACGGCTTTCGTATTACGATACGAAGCGAATTTCATTTTTATAATGTTCTGAATTTCATTTTTTTCTTTTTTTGTAACATAAAATTTTATCTTTATAATGTAATATTCTAAATTTTAATTTTATTTACAGCTTTCGTATTACGGTACGAAGTGAATTTCATTTTTATAATGTTCTAAATTTCATTCTTTTTTTTTTTTTTCTTTGTAACATAAAATTTTATCTTTATGATGTAATATTCTAAATTTTAATTTTATTTACGGCTTTCGTAATACGATACGAAGTGAATTTCATTTTTATAATGTTCTAAATTTCACTTTTTTCTTTTTGTAAAATTTTATCTTTATGTAATTAAAAAAATTTTACCTTGATGCGATATTCTAAATTTTAATTTTATTAACGTAACCTCTTGCTGTTGACGATAATAACTCAACGATATCGATCGAGAACAGAAAACACTCCTCCTTCGACGTTTATTGGTTTAATTAAATTATCTAGATACTCGATTAAATAATTTCCGATTGTAAATTGGAATTTTCCCCTGCCAATTAATTAACAATACAGAATTTCACTTTCGCATCTATTACATACTTTTACAATTATGAAGAAATAATTTCATATCGCAACGCGTGTGTTGCAATTAAAATCAACAATCGGTAATATCCGATTGTTTCGAACGTGAAAAAGAGAAAGAATAAAAGGCGACCTATATAACGGCGAAACAGTCTGTGAAAAATGAAATAATAATGCCTTACGACATCGAGACGCTCGTATCGTTTTAAAATGACAATATGTACATGGAAGTGACGTAAGGAGTATCGATATAAATTCGATTATCTTATCTCAAAATACACACACACACACACACACACACACACACACACACACACACACACACACACACACACACGTGTATATGTACATATAGGACGAACGTGCGACAACGATAAATTCAACTTGGTTCGTGAATAAGTCGAGTTTATCCGAGTTAAGGCAGTTTTTATCGCCGGATGAGTATGACAATTTACAAAAGAGAAGACAAGATCCGTTTGTTGTCACAAACATTCGCGGGACACGACCAGCTAACTCGAGTGCGAAACAGTAGAGCTCGTGCGAACAGCTCGCATAAATCATCGAACGTCCGTGCACATTGTGTTCAAACTAGACGATCGTCATTTATTTCGCGCGTCCACGATCGACGATCCATTATGGTACGTACGGTAAGAGCTAACGAATCATCGATCATTAATATCACTGGGATTAAAGGATTTGGAATTATTTCGAGTGAGTAGCCGGAATTTTTAATTTTGGGAATTTTTTTGAGATTAACATCGACGTGGATTCAATTTTTTTTTATTTTCTCTGTGATACTGGGGATTTTTATGAAACGAATGACCAAAGAAATTTGTAACAAGTGAATTTTCGATATTTCGATATTTTACACACACACACATTATTGTTTTAAAATATCTGTATATATATATATATATATATATTGTATAGTATATTATTTTAAATATATATAAAGCATGTATTTCTTCCTGTATTTTACATACTAATAATCTAATAATAATATATATATATATATTTGTAATATAGAACACACACAATAGTAATAGAACACATACACATGTAATAGATTACACACAGTATTTACAAATATATATATTTGTAAACATTGTGTGTATTCTCTACTTTTTTGCATTTCTAAATCCCCCCGTAAATGCATACGAAACTTTCTCTGTTATTCGTTTTTTCTTTGTGATTTGTTAAAAAAAATGACAAAGCAATCTTTAATACAATATTTTTTAAAATAAGTACATTTATTGATAAATGATTTGACCGATTGTTAATATCACTGGAAGTAATTGAAAGATTTAAATTGATTAATTTTAATTGATTAATTTAAGCTAAGCTAAAGCTTGTGAATTTTTTTAAGTAGAGACATTATGGTTTTAATATTTCCTTTATATACATATATATAGAACTTACTAATTACGAGTAGTAAGAAAGTTTGAATGTAATTGAAGAAGTATCGAGGCAAGTGGTCGACGCAGCGAAATCTCACTCGACATTGAGAATTGATTTCGAATCACCGTCTAATAAATAATTTATTCACGTGCACTCGACCGTGGCGGAATATTTTAAGCGCCGAGTCTCTGAAAAATAGAATAATCGATAGTATAAGCCAGATATCGGCTATAAAAATCTACATTCGCCAGGAATATTCATTTCACGTTCTAAAATATATTATCCGCCTGACTCACCCGCCGTGACATTAAATAGCCAGTAGCGAAATGAACGATAAAGAACTGATAAAAATAGCACGACGACGTTTCCATTCTAATTAAGTTTTTATCTAGCCAGAGTTACTCGCACATCGAGAACTAACACGAAAAAAAAAAAAAAAAAAGAAAAAAGGAAATAAGAAACAAGAATCTCAAGGAGTAATACCAAAGAGTTTCATTTTCTCTCCGATCAGAGTGAATTTTTATCCTTCATACATACGTTCACACACATATCTGTCTCTTTTTCGAATACCTTACATCATCGTCCAAATTGCCTAATTCGATTCGAAGGAAGAAAGCGAGCCTTGGTGATGAATTTATAGGCTCCATTTTCCCTCTGTTGGAATTGTCGATAAAATCGCGCGATCAAATTGTACGGAACGCGTCCCACGCGTTCGCGTAAATCGCGGAATATAATTACCCGTGATACGTCAATCTCTTGTTACCCGCAAAAATGACCTCGTTGCCTCGATACGTGGATTCATACAGTCGGACAAATTCATTTGATATTTGATCATACAGCTAGTCGATAGAGAGAGAGAGAGAGAGAGAGAGAGAGAGAGAGAGAGAGCGTTTTCCAAAAACCGGGATGGATTTTAAATGGATCAATAAAAGCTGTCGCATCGATTCGAAATTCCCACGGAAATCGTGTAACGCATTTATTTCAAAAAAAAAAAAAAAAAAAGAAATCAACCTTGTGCTGGGCAGGGGCTCCACGTGTACATGTACGCACGCTGCACGCTAGAAAATCAACCGTATTGTTTTTTAGTTGAATTCGAGTTTGACCCCGACGGCGAATCCTGATTTCCCGTGTTCAACAACGGAGAGATATAAATCACCGTTTTAATTGGAGGACCGTCTCCTCCGGGGGCACAATGCAACACCGGTGGCATTCAACGAGGCTGAATGCACCTTTTAACGCCTGCTTTGTTATTGTAATTTGGAAACTTGATCCCTGATAAACGGAACGTGAAAATAGAATATGCCAAAGAAAAAGGAGATTACGCGTTCATTATCCTGTAACATAATTCCGAGCGAATTCCCGATATTGTTGTACAGAAATCTGCTACGGCCTTTGAATTTCTGAGGACCCACTCCGGGACAACCAAATCCGTCGGTATAAACGGATTTTAGACTTCCTTTTTTCCCTTACAACTGGTGGCGATAGGAAGACGGCTTTCAGATAGTTTTAAATGAAACGAAATGGAAAATAAAAATACTCCTTCCGATTTAAGTTTCGTAAGCTCCATTTAATTGGAGCAACCTGTTTTTTTTTTTTTTTTTTTTTTTTTACAAGGGTAGGATTATTATTTTGCAAAGTGCTGCCTTCTTTCAATTGCTTAGAAAACAACTTTCAAAGGCATGGTCTGCGCAAACCTTGATCAAAAATGATATTTCAGCAATGATAAATTTTATAAATCTTGCAATATGCGAGCATTTACTGTCACAGCTACAAAAGTTATTGTTAAACCTGTCTGTTGTTATTGACGGTAATTTCTCGAAAATTACTGGGAAAATGGCTGTCGAGAAGCTCTTCAATTGGAGGCAGAGAAATATGAAGAAGTTGGAGAAGATTGGAGAAGAAAATAGAATTATGAAGTTAGGTCTAATAAAAGGGAGGGAAAGAATCGTGAGGGGGAGTAGAAAAGAGATGTCTATATTTGTACAGTTAAAGATAGAGATAAAGAAGATAGGAAAGAAGAATATGGAAAAAAGAAATGCAAATAAAATTAATTTATAATTTACGGTTCCATGCTTATAAATTTGGAGAGGGAAAAACGAGAAATGAGAGGAAACGAGTAAACTTAATTGAATCAAATGGACGAATGCCTGTTCATCCCGTGCTTTGATTAAATTCCTCAATTTGTATCACTCATTACTTTAAACGAGTGTCAGTGCAATAAACGAGCGTGAATTTTCTCCAAATGAGGGGTCGAGTTCGTTTAAATACAATATTACGTGTCTGTTGCAAACAATAATGAAGGAGTATAATGAAAGCAGAAAACTAGGAAAGGACAGTTGAATGTAATTAATGTGGCATAGTTAAATGTAGAAAAGTAGAAAAAAGTGTAGTTAAATATAAAGAAAATGGGAAAAAATATAGTTAAATGTAAAGAAAATAGGAAAAAATATAGTTGAATGTAAAGAAAATAGAAAAAATACAGTTAAATATAAAGAAAATAGAAAAAATACAATTAAATATAAAGAAAATAGAAAAGAATATAGTTAAATATAAAGAAAATAGAAAAAATATAGTTATATGTAAAGAAAATAGAAAAAATATAGTTAAATATAAAGAAAATAGAAAAGAATATAATTAAATATAAAGAAAATAGAAAAAATATAGTTAAATATAAAGAAAATAGAAAGGAATATAATTAAATATAAAGAAAATAGAAAAAAATGTAGTTAAATGTAAAGAAAATAGAAAAAATATAGTTAAATATAAAGAAAATAGGAAAAAATATAGTTAAATATAAAGAAAATAGAAAAAATATAGTTAAATGTAAAGAAAATGGAAAAAATATAGTTAAATGTAAAGAAAATAGAAAAGAATGTAGTTAAATATAAAGAAAGTAGAAAAAATATAGTTAAATGCAAAGAAAATAGAAAAAATATAGTTAAATATAAAGAAAATAGGAAAAAATGTAGTTAAATGTAAAGAAAATAGAAAAAATATAGTTGAATATAAAGAAAATAGAAAAAAATATAGTCAAATATAAAGAAAATAAAAAAAAATACAATTAATCTATCTAGAACTTGCTGTATATTTGTATGTATTTCGAAGAAGCCCACGTGCAAATGCGTTTGGTGTTCGAAACACGGAATGCCAGTACAAATCCGAAACGAAGGTTTATCGACGCGGTCTCACCTTGAGCCGGCGATTTAGGCACGCTTGCAGAAAATACGCGTGTCATTTGGAATTCCTTGGTCCGCGACCGAGAAAATCGTCTTCAAGGATCGCCATTACGCGTGCTCCTCGTGTCAGCGTTATTTATACCGTCGTTACGCCTCGATTTTCATTCCACGATCCTTCCTTCGATCCTCTCTCTCTCTCTCTTTCTCCATTCCTCCAACAATGAGTCTGTGTGTACGTGCTGTATTAAGCCTTACCGACGCAGAGTAACTTCTTGCTGAGGTTCCAATGTTTCTCTGAGAAAGTTGTTGATTGTTTCTTCAATCAGCGTTCCGTTCCTACGTCGAGCTTCTCGGAAACCAAATTGATCAACAGCACTGTTTATTAACATCGTTACGTAAATACGCGATCGATGTCCAGTTTTGAAGGAACAAATAATTTCCATAAATTCGTTCGCCTCGACAGAATGAAATAAATATTAACGAATCCTGTTAACATTAACGAATATCCATTTCGAATCATAAATTAATTTATAAAATTAATTAACATACTCCAACGACTCGTTAATTATATCTTTTCCTGCGATCCTCATCCGTTCGGTATTTTTCTCTTCTTTTTTTTTTTTATTAAAATTCCCTATATGTTTGTTGTCTTAGGTACAGTTTAATCATCGTTGTGTACAGCTTTGGTATTGTCACACTGTAAAACCAAACAACGATTTTCCATGAACAGATTACGACATAAAAACAGCAAGGACACGCAGCTGACCAGACGACGAAATTATATTTCAACGACGGCGCGCTCCTTCTTTCTCTCGCGAGATTGTCACGAACGATCTAATGGAATCTGCAAACGATCGAAGTGACGTATATGGAGAGCGTTGTTCGCGCGAAATGATCCCCGGTTGCTGGTCTTTAGAGCTCTCTTGAAGGAATATGCCTGTATGATCGCGAACCGGGTCGCGCGTTATTCATGTCACACATGCGTGTGCGTAATGTGCATGGGCGAACGAGAAAGGTTGATAGGTTGAGCCCACGTGAGTTCTCTTATGTTCCTTTTCACATACGTACCGGGTGGGACCAAGTATCCCAACCTACCCATTGTAAAGTCTTCTTGACATCTGACTATGAATCAGTCAATAAATCATTACTCTCAACCTTGTAACGAAAACGAGAAAATCTGATCGTAACTATTTTTTGAAATATTGTAATATTTTTATATATAATGTATTATTATATTTGTATTGTATTTATATTAATACGCTATTATGTAATATATATAATATAATTTTATATATTTGTTATTATTTATAACATGGTATTATATTATATTAATATTTAAATATTGTGATATTGTATTATATTAATATTTAAATATTATGACATTGTATCAGATTAATATTTAAATATTATGACATTGTATCATATTCATATTTAAATATTATGACATTGTATCATATTCATATTTAAATATTATGACATTGTATCATATTCATATTTAAATATTATGACATTGTATCATATTAATATTTAAATATTATATTATATTAATATTTAAAAGCAGATAATATGGTAAAATGGACAAGAGAGACTTGAGCCTCGATTAGTCAGTGTCATGAATCACCAAATTTCTTGGTACCTTCGACTATCTAATTTCGACCGATCCAGCTAGGTCGAATTTCGATCTTTCGATCTTTTAATTTTCAACTCAATTCCATAAATCGATAGACTGGAAACAAAAGATTACATTTTCTTCGAGCCTCCACTTTCTGCTTTCGATTGTTCAGACTCACGGAATTTCATCGACGTCGGAAAAGGGAGTGAAATGAAACTTCCCCGATTAAATCTTCCATCAGTTTTCTAACATCTATTATTCGGCTGTGCAAACGAGCGTGCCGATGCAAAGAAGCTCGAAGAAGGAATTTCAACTTGCTCGGCCCTGACTAACCTCGATTACTCAATTTCACAAATCAATACATTGGGAACTGGTGATTAAACTTTCTCGGACTTGAACTTTCCAACATCTATTATCCAGTCTGCAAACGAACGTGCCATTGTAATACATTGGAAACGGACAATTAAGCTTCTTTGTTCATTGAACCTCGATTTTCCCAAACCTCTATTTTCCAATCCCGCAAACAAATATGTCAGGCATCGAAATCAACAGATTCTTTTCGTTTTTGAAAGAGTTCTGTTCGAATTTGTATATTTCGTATAAAAAAAAAAAATGTTTTTGTAGAATTTTTAGAAAGATTTTTTTTTTTTTTTTTTCGTAGAAAGAAGTATCATATTTAGGAACAATTTTGAATGATGTTCTCATGTAACAGGTATTTTAGAATCTAGAAGTAGTATGATAAAATCTACGAGAACAAGTTATTTTAGATCATTAAAATCCATTTTTGTATAATAATATTCGGTGTCAGTATTTGCTACAAATATTGACGAACAAATTATGATTCTCTTCCTTTGGTAGAAAATTTTTGTTTTTGTATTTCATAAATTCTATTCTGTCTGAAACTCTTATTTTTAAGAACGTTTATTTATCCATTCTCATCGGGTCTTGTGATGTAAGAATATTTTACGATCTACGATCCATGTTTCAAGTAGAATCTGTTTAAAAATTTCTTAACCTCTTACAGCAGACTGAAAATAAGAAATTAAACGTTCTTGGTTCCAAATTATTCATACGTTTTTATAAATGGAAGAACCAACAGTCACAGATTCTAACTTTCTGGTTCCTCAAATTACAAGCTTCTAACATTATTTTCATGCAAATCAATCCAGTGAAAACGTTCCTAGTTTCTCAAGCTTCAACCCTCCATGTTTATCATCCAACTTCGCGAAGAATATTCCAAAATCACAAACTTTCTCGATTTCTCGAACTTAAATTAAACTTCCTGGTTCCATCAGTTTCTAACTACGATTATCCAGTTTTACAAATCGGTCTGTTGAAAGTATGAAAGTTTCCTAAAGCTTCGATTGCCTACATACGTCATCCAATTGTACAAAGGGAATACGATTATTCTATCTATATACTAATTCAAACACGTTCGAATAAGCGGTTTTTTGGATAATCTGTCTGAAAGAAACAAATTGGCGAACATGTTATTAGTCAACGAGAAATTAAACAGTTCTCAAATATGGATGTTTAAAATAAAATATAACAATTACTAGATTTAATTGATTTTTATCGTTATCTAACTTCGTATTTAATTCCAGAGTTTTCTCTGAAATAACGAACCCGGTCACTAATGGTGTATTAATGTTCCGTTTGTACGTAGCCCGATGTAATTTTAAAAATCAATTTTCAGACTTCAACGGGAAACTTCCTTTGTTCGGGATTTTAATAATTCGGGATTAAATAATTATTAAAATCTCGAATAATTTTAATGCTTTCACAGATCCTTTCAGCGACTAAAGTACGCGTATTTATTTTCACCCTCCGTTCCAATCTTTTAATTTTATTTTCCAACTTTTTGCAACGTCGCTTGCTTTTCAATTAATATTCTGCAAATACATTAAATTCAAACGAGTCACTGGAACGATGGCATTTGAAACGAAAAGTGTAAATATCGTTAGCTGTAGGGACGTTTTTATTTACGTAATTAGACTCATCCTGTATTCGAACACGGACGATAAGGGACGAGGAAAGGCAAAAGTTTGAACTTCCTAGATTTCCCAAACCTCGACCGCTCAAATCTCATTTTTCCAAATGAGCGCATCTCCGTAACACGACGTACGTCGAGAACGAGGGAGAGATCACTCTTCCGTGACTTTCGAAACTTGCCATCGTCACGTCCACCACCGCGAACTTCGTCAAAAAGGTGAATTTAACTTCGTCCTCAAACCATTTCCTCGGCCACTTTTTTCTTCTGGTACTTCCAACTTCCGGCCTAGATAACCAGCCGGATTTCTCCGGCCCCTGCGATTCTATCGATCGGTCAGAGGACGCAGCTGAGAAGCGAGTCCTGATATTGACAGCGCGAAAATTTACATGGCTCGAGGGTTGGTAGTGATTAAACGAGCGAATTCCGTTCTCGCTTTTGAACCAAGGACGGAGAACACGTTCCCTGCCCCGTCGTCGTTGTCGTGCTTGGTTACGTCAGGTGTACGAATGTTTCCAGGCACCCTTTACATTCGATCACTCGCACTGCGTGCGCGATTGTGCACACACACACACACACACACACAGAGGGAAAACGGAGGGCACACAACGTTGCGTACGCCCACGCAACTCACATCCATGCAGCCTTACGCCCACGCAGCTTATACCCAAACAGCTTATGCCCACGCAGCTCACACCCACGCAATCTTATACTCACGCAGCACACACCTACACAACCTTACACCCACGCGGGACTTACCTTTTCGCGAGACTCAATAAAAGAGCACTCACACACACGTACACGTGCATCGCGCGGAACGAACGAGCCCCGACGAGAAAGGAGAAAATAAACGAGACAAGAGGGGGGAGGGGGAGTGGAAGTTCGCGGATTAATTGGAAAAGAGAGATTCTGTCCTGGATTGCGCAACGTTGACCCTCCACCGCGTTCGTGGCGTCCACCATTCTCTTTCTGACGGTTATTAACTCATTGATATAGAGGGTTGTGGCTGAGGGTTGGGAGATTTATTAGGGGTAACGTCGCTTTCTTCAAATTTGATAAACATTGCTGTCTACTGACAATAATTTAACTTGTATGTAATAACCTATATTCTAGGTTATGTTATGTTATAACATAACCTATATTCTAGTTCATGTTATGTTATAACATAACCTGTATTCCAGTACCTATATTCTAGTTCACGTTATATTATAACATAACCTATATTCTAGTACCACATAACCTATATTCTGGTACCATATGAATATTTAGCGTGCTTATTGTTAAATTGTACTATAGATTAGAACTGAGTGAACTCTTAACTAAAATAAAATTTTGCACAGTATCAAAAAATATTACTCGTATGCTAAGTGTGTATAGAGATTTCGCAAATTGAAATTTCAAATTTTTACGAACACGATCTAATAGTCTAAGGGCAAAAGAATTTCTTTCCGGTGCTAAATATTACAATAGGCATACTGCTTTTAATAATTTTCGCATTCTCCGCATTTTCGCGTGTTCAAATTTCCTGCAAATGCATATAAATTCGCAGTCTATTTACGTAATTGCAAAGATTTGAATCGATATGACTCTGTAGAGACAATAATCACTATGTATTTAATTTATATAATGTTACGTATAGTAATGTACAACATTGTGTACAGAATTTCTTATCTATTCTTACGTAACATCTGATTTTTGATTGCGATCGGAAAACAATTCACGCAACGTCAGAAGATTTGCGTATAGATTCATGTGTAAATTTACATTTACGAAGTTTGCAGATTGAATAGGCTTGTATAATTCATACGCACGCGGTATTTGAACGTGTATCAGGGATCACTTATGCAATTGACACGAGTCGCAACTATTTCCGTTTGCAATTAAACGATCCACCATTTTTCTTGCTAAGACCTGGTACACTTTGTCGCACATGTAAAGCCCCCTTGTCATTCTGCATAAAAACAATGTTAAAATAACACGCTCTAGAAATGATTAATTCGCGAGCTGCACGTGTACTTTTGAATAAACTCTCTCGTCGAGGAAGAGACACGGTAGCCAGGCGATAGAATTTTAAAAAAAGAAATTTTTCATGGAAAACCAATCGAGAATTCGTCTATTATTTTTTTTTTTTTTTTTTTTTTTTTTTTTTTTTTTTTTTTTTTTTGAACTATTCACGTGACAATATCGCGACGGTGAAATGTGTGTGAATTTGTTACGAATGATACGGCGGAAAGTGCCGTGCGTATAATGATCTAACTCGCCAAGAATAGTCTTTCAATCGACCGTAAAGATCGACCGGACTTTATGCCACGAGGCACAAGAATGAGAATGACTAGCTCCGATCGACGAGATTAATGCGCGTTTCTAATTTCTCGGGCAAGTAGTTAATCATACCGAGCTACTCGCCGCTTGTTCGATCGCTTACGATGAAATATAACTTGTGTATTAAGAATCACATTCTCCGCTTTATCGATCACTCGTCCCGGGAAAAATACGCACGTCAATCGCTTCTGGATTATCGTAAACCGAGCTTTTACAAAGTTTAATTAAATTTTAACCTGCTGGTAGTTAGGCAAAAGTGTCGATTGTGAATTGATTTCTCCGAACTGGCGGTGTCAAACACAACGTCGACGACAGCCGCGTCCGATACACAAAGCTTCAAAGCAGAATCGAACGAGCGTAACCAATTTACTTCGAATGTACGTGCACAGTCGTGATTGCTTATTAAGTTTCGTCGTTGCAGTAGTCGATAATGAACCCCTTTTCGCGAATGTTAAAAGGATCGAGAAATGCAATGACGGAGAAGGCGAAAATGGCGAGGAAAAAGAGAAAATAGAAGATAGAAATGTTTCTTTCTAAATTTGGAGTAAATTTGCTGTGACGAGATACAGGCAGGTATCGTTTGTATTTGTCAAATGGTATTTTATAATAAATTTCGTGGTAAATAATTTTTAAAAATTGCGCAAAATACAGAGAATAACGAAGTATCAGAAACAGGGTAAACTTTACAAAATTACAAAAGACAAGGGGAAGAAATTAGAAATAGAGGAGAGATGTTACAAATTTGGAGTAAATTTCAGGTAGCAAAACACACGCAGTTATCGTTTATCGTAAATAATATCAAGTAGTATTTTACAGAATTTCGTAATCAATAATTCTTCGTGGAATTTTTGAAAATTGTGCAAAATATATAGAGAATATGAGAGTAATTTATGGAATATCGGAAGCAGCATAAACTTTCCAAAGGAAAAGTGGATGAGAAACGGAAATAAGAAAGGATGGGAGGAAACATTGTGTGTTTGTAAAATCGTAGATAGAGACACAGATAGTCAAACCAATTATTGCAGTCAATTAAAAAAGACTAATATTACATCTCTGCTTGTCAAATTACCAGTCTATTGTTTGATCCGTCCAATTCTTATAATTGTTCTCTTTCTAGTTCTCCGTTATTTAACGAGCAGTTGCATAGTGAACGCGCCACCGTATGATTAAGTACGTAATTGCTCTCAAATTAGAAATTCACTTTATCCCTATTAATTTCGTAGGACTGATTTCGCGTATTTGATAATATCCGCAGTCCCTAATTGAATTCTCTGCGATCGTGTGCCATAGTTTTCAAGACGTTGGGAAAAAAGAAAGAGAGTGAAAATCACTTTGTTCAGTTTGATATTGCAATCTAATTATATAACTCGTTGATTATTGGATGGATAAATAATACCCTGTTTCTACCTCATTAATTCCTGGCTGAATGTTACTTCGTTAATTAATTGATCCTGCATTTAGTGTACAATAATAACTGAAATCGTATCTCGTTAATAATTTCAAATTATTGCATCAATTGTTAAATTCGAATTACCACTTCAGATTTAATTCGTTGAAAGGGTATTCATTTCATTCCCTCTTTGCCATATTGACTGTCAAAATAATTATCGGTGAAATCTTTCCGAATAATTAAAATACGAGATAAATCCCGCAACCAATGGGAACAACATTTTTCAGCAACCCGAAACACGAAACATCGTCAATTAAAAAATAAAAAATTGCAAAAGATTAAATGTTATTAATATTAAAACTACCGTTCACAAGATGTAGAAGCATAAAATTTCCATCAAAGATCTTAAAAAACAGAAAAGCTTTATAATATAATATAATATAATATAATATAATAAATTACGCAAGCTGTTATCTATGTATCTTACAAAGAATAATTTAAATCTTTAAAAATACATCGTTTCGTGTCTATAAAATTTCTACAACAATAAAAATTGCAGATTGGTCGTTTTGACCACTTTGGTCTAGTTTCAGCGTTAAATTATATTAGATTATTAGATTATAAAAATATAAAATTCGTGCGACAGTGAACGTGTGTCGGCCTCAGCCGCGATGTACAAAGATCACGAGTCGTGGGCGCGATCGAGGATCCCATATTCGAAGTTCCACCGACCGGAAGTCGTTCATTTGCTCGACAATATCTATGCAAAATGGAGTCAAGTCCGAGAGGCTCTCGCGCGGCTCTTTCGCTCGTGCTATTCGATTTCTTCTCCGGCTAATAAATGCTAGCTAGGAAACGATATTTGATGCAATTGTATTCGCGATGTTGTTTTGCTCGTCGATCTATGGCGCGGCGCGCTGGTAATTGCATCTCGTATATTTTTCATATAACTGTACAGTGTCGCCTTCTTTGGCCGCGCATAATGCACGCTCCGTTGCAAAACGCTCTTCTCACCTTCGTGCATTTCCTTATTGAAGCTTCTGTCTTCGATCGTTAAACAATCGGCAGGTCGTCGAGGAAACAAGTGGCGATAATTTTGAACTTTGTTCGTTCTTGGATCATACGGATGTGTGACTTGGTAAATATCAGATTGCATCTATTTTAAAGTCCACCGAATGGACTTGGAAATGAGTAATTCTTTTTTTTTTTTTTTCAATATTTGCTCACTTTAAACGTTCGACTCATCTGAAACTCAAACTTCCTTGCTATTTCTTCCATCGGTCAGAAAGATTGTCTCTCCAGTTGATGTTTGTACCAAATCCTCTGCCAATTTTATCACTATCAATTTGAAAAACTAATACCAAATGCTAATTTTAAGAAACTCGAGACTTTATAAATTTTGAAGGGAGTTTCGAAGCTTTTCTTCTCCATCGAAGATCGTCGCCGTTGCGCATTTTCTCAGTAACTGTTGCTATTAACTGAGAATCTGCACCTGATAAAGTAACAGCACAACTCTGTGCGAGAAACAGCGCGCGAACAGAATAGCAAAAGCATTCTCCGCATAGTTGCGTCTTTTGTCTCGCATTTCGGTGATAGAAGCAAGGTGGAAGGCACACTCTGGTAAACACGGGGTGAGCAAGTCAGTTGCGTTAGAAACCGGGAGGGTTGACACTGCGGCGCTCGCTATCAGCGTGGTATGTTTTCGGTTAAAAATATGGCCAGCTCCGGCTATCTATAATTAACCGCGGTCGATAGGCTAAGAAGTCAATTCAATTTTCTTTCGACGCGAAAATAAAGCGGCGCGCGCGCCTGACAGCGTGGTTAAATTTACGCGGTGGTTTATTTACCGGTTCAGTGGTCTGCTGCTATTGTTTCGCGAGAGAATACGAAAACAAGAGAGCCAGGGGGCCTACTATCGAAACCATGGTGATTAAACACAAACAAAAGCGTGGACAGCGTAACCTTAATTTCAGATGAAATTATATGACCAGCGCAATTACGATATGCATAATCGTTTTATTAACCCGTTTCGGTATTAATCTGTTTTGACATAATAGACATTAAAACCGAAATTCACTGAAATTGATTTGTCCTCGATCTGTCAATTTGCTCAAGGGATAGTCACGTCGACAAATTGAACAGAGGTGTCCAAAAAGTGGCGTAAATAAAGGGGAAAGTTGAAGAGGATACTTAACTCTCTTGCGCTGGAATGACGTGCCGCGCATGTCGAGAATTTTTTGTTCCGAGATTATCATATTTTCTCAGGTTTAAATGTATTTAAGTAAAAGAAAAAATAGGCGGAAACAAATAATAAATTTGTTACTCCTGAATAATTTCTATCCAGTGATATCACGTCGACGAGTTGAAAAAGAAAGCGACGAATTGTTGTATGCGGTTTGGTCGCTCGTTATGGTAATCGGTTGTTGTCAGCGCAAGCGTTTGAAAGGGGAGGAAATGCGATTTCACGAGAAACTGAAACCGGGCCAGTATGCAACACGTTATTATAATATAATATAATATAATATAATATAATATAATATAATATAATTTATTCTAAATTATATATTATAATATATTTAAATATATTAAATTATATTCAAAGTTCAAAGACACAGTCTTATACGATCGTTCTATTCGTCAGCGGATGGATATTGATGCGTTCATGGGAAAATTGAACGACGGGGAACAACAGCTATTTATCACGGTGGCATTCCAGATTCTCGATTATCGATCGCGTGTAACGATAGCTTAATTTTATCTGGGGCTGATGAAGAGGCGCATTCGCGAGACAAGTCCGATTCCTATTTATACTCTGTTAACGAGCTAGGCAAGGAATAGAGAGATCAATTTCACGCTCAACTAAATCGCGAGTACTGGTGTGTTGATCGAGAAATCCGTGAACGTGTGCGCGGGTATTGTATTAGAGTGGAATGGGTCGTTCGTTTAATTAAATACTGTCGAGGCGTGATGAAAGGACAAATTTCCATGCTACGAAATCTCATTCAAAGCGAATTTTCGTTTCTCGTTAAATATTGAAAAAAAAAAAAAAATGTTCGTCTTGTTCCGCGCAATTTCATATTTCGTTTATATACCGTAAATATAATCGAGGCAATTGACGTTGCAATTGATTACTGAATTTTGCTTGATTATTAAATTGTGGAGAGATGAATTGCAAAGATTTATTCATTTATTTTTTCTTTTTTCATACCGCAATTTTGTTCCGAAGAATTTCTAATATTTTTTATTTTTAAATACGAAATTGAATTCATGTGATTTTCTCTTATTGAAATCACGAAAATTCTCCCTAACTTTCCCACAAAATAATTCATAATTCAAATATACGCTTTAACAAAAATCGTTTTATTTTTAATACGTACATTCTTCAAGAACGTTTGTACAATTTCCAGATCTTAATAGGTTAATAAACGTCTCTATTAAAACGATACTTTTACAGAAACCTACTTTTCGTTCATTTGTACTTTGCTCCAGAAGGTAATTAGGGAATTTAACAAGAAGAACATTCCTGCCCAGAAACGATTAACTAACCATAACGTTAGACGTAGAAAAATAACTGCACTTTGTCAGTCTAATAAGTGCAGAGAGTTCGTTCCTCCTCAGCTTTACTCGTGTTCGTGTTTTCTGTCAGCGGGCAAAAAGTATTTCCTGTTTTCACACGAGACCCGAGGAAGGACCGAGAGGACGAAAGTTGCCGGAGCAGAGGCCGAGAAAATGACAAAAATACGTGATGGCCTCGTCATCCGGTCCCTCTTGATATTTTCGTCGTACGTTCATTGAGAAAAGTCGTAATAGGCTACAGTGTACACACACACACACACACACACACACACACACACACACACACACACTCTTCTCGTATTTACTGTATACACCTATTCAAGAATTCTTCAAACATACAACTTGCACCCTTTTAAGTGGCACGTAAAAAGGATAAACGAAAGCCTTATTGCCATAAGGAGGCAGCTACGTTTATTAAAGGGAAAAGAGAGATGTGGATTTCAATATTCGAGGGAGCAAAAATTTATCAAGTAGAAATAACACAAGAGAAAATGTAAAAGATGCTGGAAGCGACAATTAATTCCAATGTTAAAATTTTTTTTTTTTTTTTTTTTTGAAAGCAAAACGGAGCTGCCTCTTTAACGCGGCAGCCTCATCAAATCTTGACCTTTGCATGCGAATTAGTTGTTTAAAGGAGGCGACCTGTTTGAATGAAGTGGCGCTTACGGAGTGTATAAATAAAATTTACGATTCGCGAATCCCGCGGCGAACACTTTAAAACCGTCACTCCTTTACGATCTTCCTCCTTCATTTTGTCCACTGTTAAAGATTCTGCGGTGTCGTCCTGTTTGCTCAACAAACACGGGGCGTGTACGTGCTACAACGTCGTTCCAGGAAATTCTGGATATTTTTAAAACATACACTCTACGATAAACAGAGATAAAGGATGCAAACCATTTAATTTAAATTCATTAAACCGAATAAGATGAATTTAATTAAGACGGTTAGTTTGAAAATGCTTAAAAGGAGAAAGGAAGAATAAATGAAGATGTAGATAGATTTTTAAAACATAGATGAAATTAACATGTAGATATTTATCTATTTTTTATATATATATATTATATTAATTATTTTTAGATATTAATTTAAATACTTATTACTTATATTTTATATATATATTATAATATTTTATTTTATATATATAAAAATAGGAAAAGTAAATTATATAGTTAGTATAGTTTTATATATATAATATAGTAAGCCAAACTTACGTATGTAACAAGCAAAGAAAATTCGACAAGGCATATTTTTACTACGAGCTCCTCAACTTCTAATAAATAGCCTGTCGATCTCTCAAAGCAAATATCCAAAGGATAATCTAAATCTTCACTTTGCACAAAGATCCAGAGACTAATTACGATACATATATTGTAAACTCGGATTTGTAAACAAACAGAGAAAGTCTGTCGAGGTTTGTTTTTAAATATAATACCACAAGTTCCTCAATTTTCTAATAAATGGCCTGTCGATCTCTCCAAGTGAATTTTCAAAGCAAACGTCCAAAGGACGATATAAATCTCCACTTACTTTGCACAAAGATAGAAGACTAATTACAATACATAGATTGCAACTCAGACTTGCAAACAACAAGCGGAGAAAGTTTGACGAGGGTTGTTTTTAAACATAATACCACAAGTTCCTCAATTCTCTAATAAATTGCCTGTCGATCTCGCGAAGTGAATTTTCAAAGCAAGTATCCAGAGTATGACGCAAGTCTTCCACTCACTTTGCACAAAGAACCAGAGACTAATTACAAGTTTCTCCCCCCCCCCCCCGCCCCGACCACCGAATTCGTGCGAATACTCTCACGGGAAAAAAGGATCTCGGGAGGAAACGTAAGGGATCAACGACGCGGTTTGAGCATGTGATTTACACCGGCGGGCGGAAGTTCAAGTGCTTCGTTGAAGATTGTCGCCGATGTGCGTGAATGTGCGCGGGGGCCATGGTGTTTAATCTCCATCACAGGACACATCCTCCTCGTCATCTCTCTGTGGCGGTCGCTTTGACTTTTTATCTTGCCCTCTTCTCTCCTATTTATACACTCGCAAGCCTCGTGGCTGGCGTGCGCTCGTTGCTATCTGACAACAACGCGGGGTTAATGTTGCTGTTTGAAGAGGAGGGGGACGAAGAAACAGAAAGAAAGAAAGAAAGAAAAAAAAGAAAGCGGTGAAATTAAACGCTAGGAAAACAGGAAATTAATTGTCCCGTTAATTCTTTCCGCAGCATCCCGCACGATACTCGCGCGCATCCACGCGTTACGTTTTAATTACACGCGCTGCGTAATTGCGAACGCGGCTTTCCTTTACCGGGTCTACGGCGTAACTAAAGGGGAATCGGAAGATTCGAATGTTTTACTTCCCTTGAAATCATCTCGACTTGGAATTCAGGGAGTTGGCAGATATCCCTGAATTCGTTTCTGCGGCAAATTTTCAAGTTATCTTCGTTCTTATTTGTATTCTTCGTTTGGAGGTTTTCGAATTGAATTTCATTGGCCAAATCGGGTAATTCGAGTGATTTTTAGAAAACAGCCAGCTTCTAATTGTAAGGGACCCTCGAAATTATAAAGTGGAACTACTTTGCGATTGTCAAATATGATTGGGCCTGTCAGATGATCGTCTACTCTTCGTGAGTCACGCGTGATTTAGGTTAGGTTTGGGTTAGAGCAGACAACGATAGATTGGACTGTTAATATAACAAACGACAGATCAAATTACTTTGAGCTGTTACAATAACGATAAGATTCGCGAAGGGGCGTCATTCTCTTTGTCTGTACGAAGTATAAATAATTGTAAGCAACGTAGGAGCGCCGTCATTCTCATATATACAACAATAAAATGGCGGTCGAAAATTGTGTCCCTTGCGCCCTTGGGAACGAACATTTACATTCCATATGTTACATTTTCTGGAACCAAATTTCAAATTTAAAAAGTAGTCTTTTAAAAGTATTTAAAACGTAGACTTTTCGATATCATAACTTTCCCCCGGCGAGTCTCTCCCTCACCTCCCAGAGCAATTGCTTCAATTCGAACGATCGACGACCGTTTTTCTTCGTTGCCTGGCGCTCGAAGAACGATCGCCACCTACGCGTTTCGAAGTCACGGGCGATTTCGAAGTCACGAGGTCGTAAATAAAATGGGGAACAAATTGGCTGGACAATGGTCGTTGGAACGTAACGCATCGACGCCTCTCCGTCGACAAAAGGAACTTCATAATCGCCGCGAACGGCTCGTCCCGTGCGGTTTCTTTCGCTATTGTTTACAGGCCATTGTACGACTTGGCTTGCAAGTATCGCACGTCCAAAGAGGACAAAGAGGAGAACGAGCACAATGCCGAAGGTTGTTGGCGATATACTCGCGAAATGTCTTATCTGATGCGAGGAGAAATGTTCGACGTACTGACAAACAATTCTTCCTTCTCCACCGTCGGCACGATAAGACCAATTTTCCTTCGGTTTCCTTCTCGTTTATCGCATTGTGCAAACAGCGGCGCGCACGTTTCGGATTACGCGTGGAAGAGTACTGGCACGAATACAGTTGTGTCCAGCGGTCGCTTATGTTGTGCCCGAGATAATTTTCCAACGATAACGAGAGAGAGTGTGGGTATTAAAAATGGTTGTGCAACGCTAATCCGGCGAGATACGATATTGTTTAATTGGTTCACTCCTGTCGCATTCTGATAATTTCTTTCACGTAAATTCTATCAAACTTTACGTAAATAAATTGTGATTGTTTTATGCAATTAAATTCTAATAATTTTCTCACGTAAAGTCTATCAAACTTTATGTAAATAAATTCTGATAATTTTATGCAATTAAATTCTAATAATTTTTTCAAGTAAATTCTATCAAATTTTATGTAAATTAAATTCTGATAATTTTGTGTAAATAAATTCTGATAATTCTATGTAATTAACTTCTGATAATTTTTTATGTAAATTCTATCAAATTTTATGTAAATAAATTCTGATAATTAAATTCTGATGATTTTTTCACGTAAATTCTATCTAATTAAATGTTATTGCACGCAGGTGTTACTAAAACGAACAAAAGAAATATCAACTGATCGCAATTTCCATCGATCGCGAATGTTTCACAGTAATTTGAGTAAGAACAATACTTCGAAAATTTTTACAAATTTTTACGACCGGCGCGACAACGATGGGCGCACAATTCCACTATATCTTTGAAACGGAAATTTTTCGAATAATGGATTTTCGTTCCTCTAAAAAGGATGTCATAAATGTTATTTATACGATAGCTTTATCATTTTTTAACAAAGTTCGAAACGAATTAAATGCGCTTTCCCCCTCGTACCTCCATTTTATGCTGTTTTTTATATCAATTCGTTTGACGATATGGAAATTGATATTTCCTTTGAAAACAAAAGGCATAATTGATTGACCCCGACCGCAAAACAAAACGAATATTCTAGCCACACAAACCGCGATAGTATTACTTCGATGGCTTTGAGATACGAGAGAATGCATGAACATACACGTATATTTTCACGCACGAGAAATATCTCAAAGAGCGTGCAAATGAAAAAACTTCGTGGAATTTGTTGGTGAGAGAGAGGCTTCTCAATTTAGAACGAATTGCTCGATAACTGAGAAGATATGGTGAAATTGCGTCGATTAATTATGTATGATCGTTAATCAAACTGCGATTAGCGAAGCTCAACATTCAACGGAAGCACCATTTTATTAAGTTTTATTATTGGATCGCAAGAAACTGTACAAGTGTCACAAATGGCGTAACAAACATTTCTGTGGAATGTCTCGTTCGTCCACTCGTTCTTTCTAACAGTAAGAAACAGCTTTGTAAAAACAATCGCGCGGAGAACAGACTTGACGATATAATTATAGAATGAAACGAACGTACAACGTTTGCAGGAAACTTGTATCATAATTTCATGGAAATGGAGATTCTTTAGAAGTGAAATAAAAAAATAAAAGATCGAGATGTACTGTCCTTCGCGATGAAAGCAAAGAAAAATTCGAATGATATCCAAGAGAAGCTGTCCTTTGTGAAGCTGAAATGACCAAAATTCGAATGTTTCGTTTCAGAAATAAAATTAAAAATCCAAGAACTCCTCGCCTAAGGAAAGACAAAGTTTTTGTATTTTACAATATTGCAGAGATAAAATTATTTTTTTAAGATAACAAAAGCCACCGAGACTTGTATCTTCTCGAAGGAATTCAACACGAAACAATGGCTTGGATTCTCTTTATCTTCGACAAGAAACGCCAGAACACGAAAGCAAGAATGATCGACGAGGCATCGAATGACTGATATCGAAAACGTCGGTCGGAAACTAGACGCTCGAATCTCTCCCTAAATTATCAATTTAGGAGAACGAGGAATATCACGTGGCAAGAACAGCAAACATGTGATAGATTCTCTAAAACAGGCCTCATAGGCGAACTGTGCTATCAGTTGGTCAGTTTATCAACTAAACCGTGTATTGATCCGTTCGACGGTGGGCAGTGCCGCGTTGTACCGATTTCGTGTTCACGAGCTTCCGTCCGATGTCGAACCATCCAACGTGAAATTTCGACAAACACGCTTTGTTCGACACTGGTATCGCCTAAATTTCCGAAATTAGGCTACAGTTCGCGTGCGCTCGGCAACTTTGCTCTTCCTCCTGAAATCTTCCCTCTGGCTCTCCCCAAAGGCCTTGAAAGTTGCGTTATTTCAGCTGCACAACATTTTTAATATCCGCGATAGAAAATTTCGAAGGACTCAGCGCGAGGAAGATCGTAGAAAATTTGAAACGCGCAACCTTTCTATTTTCGAGGTATTGAGAATCGTTTCTTTCACAGATATCTTTACATCATTGCGAAAAGTTGTAAGAAAATGTGTTTTTTCTTTTTTTGAAATCTTTTGAAATTCAGACTAAATCAATTAAATCAATTAAATTATGATAAAAATCTGTTTCTTGAAGTTATCAAAGATATCTTTACATTATTGCGAAAAGTTGTAAGAAAATGTGTTTTTTCTTTCTTAAAATTTTTAGAAATTCAAACGAAATCGATTGTGATAAAGATTCAAGTCTGTTTCTTGAAGTTTGTGTTTTTACACGATCTTTTCTTCTCGCGAAGTTATGAAAATTTGAAAATCAAAATTTCCATCGAATGTATGGATACATGTTCTCTACACATCACACATAAAATATTGTGTTTTATTAACGTTTTAATGCTAATAAAAATTTAAAAAATTTGTTTCCATCAAATGTATGGACACATGTTCTCACACATAAAATATTGTGTTTTATTAGCGTTTTAATGCTAATAAAAATTTAAAAATCCTTTTTTCATCGAATGTATGGACAATGTTCTCTGCACATTATACATAAAATATTGTGTTTTATTAGCGTTTTAATGCTAATAAAAATTTAAAAATCCTTTTTCCATCGAATGTATAAATACATGTTCTCTGCACATTATACATAAAATATTGTGTTTTATTAGCGTTTTAATGCTAATAAAAATTTAAAAATCCTTTTTCCATCGAATGTATAGATACATGTCCTCTGCACATTACAATATTTTATTTTTTAGCGTTCTAATGCTAATAAAATTTAATATTATTTGCAAAATACGGGCAACACGTTAATAAAAGTCGCGAAACGCTGTACGTGAGTCACCTCTCCCTAATTTCATCGTCGACTCGATCGTTTCGGTGAACAAAAATGGTACACATTGTGCCCTCTTGTAGATTGTCGGCTACGATTGAAAGTTACAGCGTTTAGGAGTTCCGTGTAACGCCCGGGAACGAATAGACTGTTTGCTGGCCTTGAAATGTTTGCCGGGTGACAGTTTAGGGGTGTTTGGCAATTAATCGCCGTGTCTTGTAACGTCTTCGAACCGAGCACGCACGATATTGAAATATATGTATGGTAACTTTTGGTGGTTTCTCGTGCTAACAAGCGGTGAGTTGATGTTATGTAGGTCAGGATCGTGTTTACACGCTTAATGTACGTAATTCCATGACTACGACCAAAATTTAACAGCCGATTCAAACAAATGTCTCTGTCACTTTTAAAGATACAGTAGTCTGTGACAAAGTACAATTTACTCGACGTTGTTGCCAATAATTATATTGCAGATTCATATCTTTCCAATCAAAACTAAATAAATTGAGTGAATTAAAGTAGAAACTTGTTCCAACCAATTAAATGTTACAATGAATTTAATGAACTTTGGGTATTTTATATATTTGTATGTATTGTTGAGCTTTTCAGTTTCGTACAAAATTCGCATTTATGCTATTTGAGAGGTACTATTCAAAAAATAGATCTCGTTTCGTGTAATATATTTTTATTATAATATAATAAAAGAAAAATTCGTATAATATGTTTTTATTACAATATCATACGTATAATATATTTTTTCAACTTTTAATATAAAATAAAATGAAATATGATATAAAATAAAATGTGCGTTTAATATGAAATTCCCAAATCTATGAAATAATGAATCTTATAATTCTGGGCGTACAAGAAAATACGTTTCTATCGAATTTTGTTTGGTTATCGGCGATGACTAATAAACGTCAACTATCTCAGTAATACAGGTACATACGTATTACTAAATACACGTCGTGTACGAATCTTTATCGAGGAAATTGTTAACGATAGAAAGATAAACGTGGCAGTGTTGGTTACTCAAAGCAAAAGCAACCAGTCGTCGGTGAATCGACGTCGCACACACGCACGTCGCGGTCATTGCTTGAATTTCAATGCTTACTACTTCCAAAGGTTTTGAGTGAAAGAGTCTCGTTTCCCATCCATACTACCGAAATTCGACGCAAACTATCGTAACGCCATGGTAAATATTTACCAACTATTTTCGTTTATCAGCTATCGTTTATCGTACACTACGTTTCACATCGTGAAACTTCTCACGATAACGATCGCCGTCATGTTCCTTCAAAATGTTACAATACTTGCAACAATTTGTGTATCGTCGCTAGATTATTTTATAATTATAGTCGTTTACGATCTGATAATTTAGCAAGCTGCCGCTTATCCTTGTTAAGGTATCTTTGCTAATCTTTGCAAAGTAAGGAAAATTAAAAGATTTTCTTGGAGGCGAAATTACATTTCATTAAAAAAGTAATATGTACATTTTATTTAATTTATTAATTTAATTTATACTGTTGTTCAGTCGATGATTGCTAAAAATTTGAACTAAATATACGAAGATAGATTTCATCGAAATGCAATATCTCTCTGGTTTGCAATTGTTAAATTGTACAAGAGAAGTTAGTATCGACAGATTTACCGATTTAAAGTATCAGATCTTTTAAAAAATGACCATCTACTTGAATTCGAACGTGTAACTTTCGTTAATAAAGAGAAAAGGAAACTGTTCGAATCAGAATTTCGCTTTGTCAAGTACTATAACAATAAGATACACTTGAGAATGTTGCTACAAATTTTTATTCAAATTGATACGATTTCAGATATTTCTGCTACCGACTTTGAAAATTTCCGAGAACAGTGCTTTTTAAAGTTCCGGTTACCATTAGTCAAAAGCTTCAAGTTTAATTATTTCCCAGAGTATTTTAGAAGAATCGTAATAACAGAAACAATTGTTAGAAAACCGATTTTTATTAAAGCTACACGTCCGCTTTATAATCTTTATGATCTTCAGACTAATTGATCAAT
The DNA here is from genome assembly GCA_036937485.2 of Tetragonisca angustula. Classification (NCBI taxonomy): domain Eukaryota; kingdom Metazoa; phylum Arthropoda; class Insecta; order Hymenoptera; family Apidae; genus Tetragonisca; species Tetragonisca angustula. The sequence continues at coordinate 936,816 of JAWNGG020000076.1, read as the reverse complement.
TTTCCAATCGAAAATTTTTCCGTTCGACGATAAAAAAAGAAGAAGTGCGCAGAATACATTTATTTCGGCCACGATCGATTTCGCGAATTAATTTCTCGTCAATGGCGAGAAAAACTAGATTCCGTTGGCGCGAATCGGCCAGCCTTGAGAATTCAATATCTTTATCTCGGTAAAAATCAGCGTATTCGTCCGAAGGTAACGTCTCGTTGCATCAACCTCCATACGCAATGAGCCGCAAGTTTCCATTTCGCGCGGATTTCGCTTCGAAGAAGAAGTAACCCTGGTTCGTGAGAGGAATACACCGGTCTCGCGGTAAGAAAACCGACAGATCTTTCCATCGAGGAAGCTTCTCTCACTCTCCACTTAAAAATAACCAATCAACAGAGTCTGAAGATTTACGACAAATGCAAACGAAGACTAGGGGAGGAATGCGACGAGTCACGTTCCCCACTTTTCACAGGGAAACAATTCCAATGTCCAATATATCGTCGACGAAATTGCATTTTTTTTATCATCCTGTTAAATTTTTCTAAAAAAAAAAAAAAAAGAAAAATTCTGTTTGTCGATGATATTGAGTGCTGTTCAATCAGTTTCGAATGAAAGGGGGACGTGGCGGCTGATTAAAAATTGAAGGACTGTCGTGACTTCGTCGGTCGAGGAAAGGAGGAAATGCGTTGTTACGTGTCCCTTATTCCGTCCGGCCCTACACGATCTCAAGTATGCCGCGACGTGAATGCCAATTGCTTCTGGGAACGATTCCTTAGTAAATGTATCACGTACCGCGACGCGAAGTTTCCAGGCCAAGGATTAAAAGGGCCTGGAGAATTTCGAAACGACCCTCTGGCTACACGCGGCCATTTGCCAATGTAATTTCCAAACTAATTTCAGAGCTATCGTCTTAGCCACGGTGAAATTGATTATTCTGTTTACGGATAGAGAAATCGCACGCATCTTATGATCATACGGAATTTAACATGAATAGCGAAAAATATAATATAATATCACATAGTGAAAACTTATATTATATTTATATATAATATTATATACATGATATAATATAAATATAATATGATCACATAGTGAAATATTACATATAATATCACATAATGAAAAATTATGTTATATTTATACATAATATGTAATACTTTATACGTAATATAATATAAATATAATATAATCACATAGTGAAAAATCACATTATATTCATATATAGTATATAATATTATATACATAATATAATCACATAGTGAAATATTACATATAATATCACATGGTGAAAAGTTATATTATATTTATATGTAATATATAATATTATATACATAATATAATATAAATGTAATATAATCACATAGTGAAATATTACATATAACATCACATAGTGAAAAATTATATTATATTTATATATAATATGTAATATTTTATACGTAATATAATATAAATATAATATAATCACAAAAAGAAATATTACATATAATATCACATAGTGAAATATTACATATAATATCACATAGTAGTAAAAATAATATTACATTTATATATAATATAAATATAACATAGTTTTTCACACAGTGAATATAGTTTTTCGAAAATCAGAAAGTTAATTGAAGTGTACTCGTTAACTAAAGGTATGAAATCGAACCAAGTAAATAATTGCAAATGTCTATCTTTTGTACCTATAGTGTTACGGTATATACTCGTGCAATTTGCAAAACGTGGGAACATAATTTCGTACGTCTCACGGAACGTACCCAGTGTACGTCTAAATATATACCACCAATGAAATCGTCCCGTATTACAGTTATAAATTCTTGGAGGCTTGAAAAGCCGGGCAAATCATCTTCGCCGGAAACGATAAGTAAAAATATCCGCGCGAAGCTGGACGATACACGTTCAACGCGCGGAACAATTAAAGTTCGCGAAGTCGACGAGGAGCCAAGAGGACGTGTTGCCGTCAGACCAGAAATCCGGCATACGGAATTAGCAACGCTATACGGTAGACAAATGTGAAAATCGTGCGTAAAACTCTCGCGTTGCCGCGACGTCAACTTAGCTCTCCTGTTAACGTTTCTATCTCTTTAAGCTTCGTACAGATCAATCGGAACGTCGAGTCCTTGCCATTTGATAGATTATACTTTTCTCACAATGCCGCGAGAAGTTACAAGACGAGAGATAGTCATTGGAATTTCTTATTGACGATGTATTACGACTTGGCTATTAAAAGATTATACTTCTTAATAATTCGGTGCTCGTTAGTTTATAATATTGCCATTGACTAGATGTGGATAAAGTTAGGGTACTGTGGGTCAGGTTAGGTTTAGGTTAGGTTTCTTAAAATAGGAAAAGGAGAATTAGGAGAATTAGGTTTGATTATTAAAAGATTATGTTTTTTGATAATTTAGTGCTCGTTAGCTCACAATATTGCTATTGACAGTGTAATTCAATGCTCATTAGTTTGTAGTATTGTCATTGATTTGCTCTGAATAAAATAAGGTACTATGGATTAGGTTAAGTTAGAATGATGAGTACATACTATATTATATTATACTATAAAGTATACTATATATTGTGATATATAGTATCATACTATATTATATTGTACTATAAAGTTATAGTATTATATTATATATAATATGTGATATTATTATAGTATATACTATGTGATATATGGTATATATAGTATCATACTATATTACATTATACTATAAAGTTACAGTATTATATTACATTATATCATAGAATTGTAGTATTTTATTGAATTATATTTGTACATGCAGTATAATGGAAGTTTGCACACACTTCATGTGTGTCTTCACTCTGTGTCTTCACACAAAGTGAAGAGGCATGCGGAAATAAAAGAATATAGGACTTGATGCAAAAGAACAATGCAACTCTGCAACCCGATATGCTTATAATGTTGCAAAATCACATAGATGTGGTATCGTTCGTCTGCATTAATCTGAAGATCCGATGCAGATTACCAATTCATCATTGTGATTTCCCAACGATAACGATGAGGAATTCGACAGAATTATACTTCTAATGGGCGCAACACACACACACACACACACACACAAGTGAGCGTGCAATTTCGCCATTGGAAATATAAATTGCACGGCTTCATCGCTGTGCAGTTACACGGGTGATGTTATGCGTCTCGACAAATTTATGTTTCCAAGGTCCAGCGCAGACGAACGATACGACGTTGGAATTTTGCAGTAGCGACGCTGTACAATTCGGCAAATTTGTATTTCTAATGGCGCAACGTACTGCAGCGAACATGGAATTTTTCTGTAGAAATGAAGCCATCAAATTGTGTAGCGTCTTCACTACGAAATCACAATCTTGTGTCATTAGTTGTCATTATTTCTAATTTCAGATTTTACTTTCTTTTTATACTTTCCGTGCAAGAGGTTTCAATTTTTAGTGCTAGACTGCGGATTCTTATGTACTTATAGAAATTCTTTATATATAGATAATTTATATAAAAATTTGTATAAAATTTTCTATACATAGATAATTTGTATAAAAATTTATATAAAATTTTTTACACATAGATAATTTATATAAAAATTTATATAAAATTTTCTATACATAGATAATTTGTATAAAAATTTATATAAAATTTTCTATACATAGATAATTTGTATAAAAATTTATATAAAACTTTTTACACATAGATAATTTATATAAAAATTTATATAAAATTTTTTATATATAGATAATTTATAGAATCTTTATACATTTATAGAAACTTTCAAAATGCACAATTACACAAGAGAATACGCGTAAGGTGAAAAAATATAAAAACTATCGAAAGTGTTCTAGTTCTCTATGTGTAAAAGTTCAACGCTTTCTATTTCTTCTTCAATTATGCTCTCGAAAATATATAGCAGTTTATATATTACGTGTTCACGTGTCTGTATCGCAAGTATTTCATTGCTCATCTGCGGCAAGTTGAGCGATTCATCTCGCGGCATCTTTTTTCTCTCTGAAAACACACACGGTCAATTATAGCCGACAAGCTAGAATTCCACGAAACTAATTGATTCTCCGCGCAGTCTGGAATTCCTTGGCGCTTTATTAGAAACGAGCCCCGATTTTCCTCGGCCGAAAGGTCCCGGAGAAGAGAATTTTAACGTTTGACGCGATTCCGACGGTGGATAACGGAGAATGTACAATGAACGCGTAATGAAATTACGCGGTACCGAGAATCTTTGTCCAGGGAACAATATCAGCGCCGCTCTTTCATAAATCCAGCCAGATAAACGTAATGAACGCATTTTTCTTCTCAATTGAGAAATTTTCTCCCCCCTCAGTCAGCTCTTCCCCTCTGGGTTATCGCGTGATGAAGAAGAAGTACAATTTTGCACCTCGTTGAATATCACGGGAGTTAACGAACGTTCTCTCTGTTTTCAGAATGATGAAGATGTTATCTTATGACTGGTGGTGAAACACGGTAACATCGATTGTGTGGGAAAATGGCTTTGACCGTCGTGCCCTCGGCCCGCGTTTTCAACGGAAACGGTGAGTTTTTGCGATATATTAATGTACAATGATCTTTGCAGCTAATCTTGCCATTGACAATCAGACTGCGGATATTTATGAAAATTCGTCACTCTATGGATATTTGTTACTACTGTACTTGGGATATTTTTTTATTATCGTTTTAATATATAATAATAATTATAATTTAATATATAATGATTCATTATAATTTTATTTAAAAAATTATAATAAAAATTATACATATAATTTTTATTATATTATATTACACATTACATGTTATATATTTTTATTTTATTATATTATTATATTATATTTTTATTATATTTTTGGAAACGTTTTAATATATAATAATAATTACAATAATTATAATTTAATATATAATGATTCATTATAATTTTATTTAAAAAATTATAATAAAAATTATACATATAATTTTTATTATATTATATTACACATTATATGTTATATATTTTTATTATATTTTTGGAAACGGTGAGTTTTTACAATATATTGACGCACAATGATCTTTGCAGCAATCTCGCAAATAATAATTAGACTGCGGATATTTATGAAAATTCGTGACTCTATGGATGTTTGTTACTACTATACTTGGGATATTTTTTTATTATCGTTTTAATATATAATGATTAATATATAATAATTGTAATTCAATATATAATGATTTATTATAATTTTATTTAAAAAATTTTATTTAAATTATGCGACCATCTACTGCTATTACAAAATAATACAAATCACGTATGTGGCATATTAAGCTTGATTTCAGATTTCAAAAATCGTGCAATTACCGATTGCGTTTTCAACGCACGTATCAGCGCAATTATTTTATTGATAACGTTCCATAATCTAGAGACACTTCGACTTCGAAAAATTACGTAAAAAGAGATTATCGTTTATCAATGAAAAAAACAATTCGTTATTTTCATCGTATAGCGTTATTTTTATCGTATAGCATCGTTAAAAATACGAATAATAGAACGTTCGTGACGTGATTGCACGCGCGCGCGACGCCACAGTGCCTCGAACCGAGAGAACAAATCTACGACTAACGAAACGAGAGCCGAATGCTCTCCAAATTGAAATTTCATTTAATATCATAAAAATTCACGGCACCTTTTTCGCTATTCAACCAACTCGTGGCCAATTTAATCGTTTAATTGCTCGAGGGACATCGTCGAAATTCCCACGAAATGAACGGTTGAAAAGGCAAAGTGTCTCGCACGAGAGAGAGAGAGAGAGAGAGAGAGAGAGAAACTTTAGAAACGCGAGCTTCTTTCAAAAGTAAATTTTAAAATCCACCTTCTCTACTTGAGAGAACCAATAATGCTTCGCTGTTACGTTGTCACGTTCATCATGACATGTCATCATTTGTGATTTTCGAGCGGATCGGCGATCGTGTCCATTTTGATGTCATAATAAAAGTTTATTAAGTCATTGCCAGGCGATGGTATGAACGGACCCGATATGACATGTAAATGGAATCCCCACGCTGTCCCGGCTAACGAACTTTGCCAGATTATTATTACCGTGCCTCTGGATGGTCGCCAATGGTTACAACATATTTTGGTTTACGCCTGGCGTCGGTCATTACCCTCGAACAATCGGCCCCTCCAGATAAAACACAATCGAATTCAACATCCAAAGATAGATCCACGCCGAGTTGAATCCATCGGTGGACGTACAAGATCATTTTCTTTCCAAATACCTTCCGAAGGATTGAATTTGGTCTGAATCGATCTCTCGAGAAAGATAAAACAGAATTGTGCCTCACCTCCAAAGATAGACGCTTTCTATTCGATCGAAGAGGATTGATTTCACTGGTACTCTAAATTACTGGTACTCCGTGCATTGAAGGTTTCGTTTGGCGAGTTCTCTTTGAAAGGTATTAAAGTTAAGATGGAAGGCGTGTGTTATAATTTCCTGTAATTGGAGTAGCACATATTGGCTTGCGAATTTAATTAGAATCGTTCGTGGAGGGGCTGTTTGCTTGCGGAGTGGGGAGGGGGGATTGAAATGCGTAATTGCTTTAAGTTGCGTGTAATTTGTGCGACTATTTTAATCCTTTAACGCGTATATATTTTATTAAAAAGGAAGCAACCCACAATTCTAACTGACGTACAATATTTCTTCTGTAATGTAAAATATATGATATAAAAAATTATATACATATATATTATACATATTATATGTATACTATTCTATATAATATATAATATACTATTATGATATACTATCTTCTATAATGTAAAATATATGATATAAAAAACTATATTATATATTATACATATATATTACATATATATTATGTATACTATACTATATATAATATATAATATACTATTATAATAAAAATTATAATATATAATATACTACACTATATACAACAAAAAATTCCCATGTGTGTCACGATCATGCGCGTTAAAACCGATTAAGATAAATACTTCAGCTTGCTTTAAATGTTTGATTCATTCGTAAAATATTTTTATAAGAACCTAGATAATTGTACCCTTTGTATTTGTTCTCGGTGCATTCTAGTGGGGACGCAGGCCTTCGTTTCCGGCTCGACAGGCACCAAGTGCCTTTGCTGCCCTTACGGCTATCACATCGACCTGGACTTCGTGCGATACTGCGAGGCAGTCGCGGCAGGAAGTGCCGGCGATAGGTCTAGCATCGAGAGACGTAAGAAAAGGGAGCGTCGGAGGCAATGTCAGTCGATGGAGGTTCTCCTCGGTCTGGTAATTGATCGCTTCAATTCCGTAATTAAACTGCTTTGCCCGTGATTCGAACGCATTTCCAGCGTTCAATCATTTTTAACGTCATTTCCAACGTCGTTTCCAACGGGATGGGCCTTCGTTCCGTGATAATTGAATCTTTCCCATTTTCACGTTTTTTTTTTGCATTCGTTTTTTTTTCTTTTTTCTTTTTTTAAGTTGCGTCCTCATTTTGTTCTCTCAGCAGGCTTCTGTACAATTTGTCGCTCTAATGCTGAATTCTTTTTTTTAATTTACTTGCCATGCCTTTCGATTACGTCGAACGCGCAAATTTTGCCTCAGCGTTTCACTGCTTGGCGAATAAAGATCATTTTCGTGTTCACTTTGAAAACAGAGAGACAAGAATAATAAACAGCGTCGAGGGAGGATCGTCTCGTGAATTCTTTGATATTTTTAATTCTTAGGTGAGTCCAACCCTCGCCGGAATAGAGGCCGATTTGACGAAAATACCACAGGAACCAGCAACGACGAACGGCGTGACGAGTTCGCCGAGGTCGAGCCACGACAAGCCAGGATACGCGCAAGTACCAACGGCCCTCGACCTCAGCGACGTGGTGGGCGACTTCGAGGCGACCCTGAGACGTTCCTCCAGATCCGCCAACACTTCCGACAAACAGGAACGCACTGAGAACGGTCAGACGAATTTAGCTTTTATTTATTTCAATCGTTTCGTCCTATTTATCGGAAGTCGACCGATCGACTTTTGTCGTCTCTGCGACCCATTTGCAATGTTTTCGTCTTTGTCCTCGTTAATTTGATCTTTCGCCTTGTAACACCGAGCCCTCCCTGTACAATGAAACAAAGCTCGAGTTCCAATGTTAGTTTAGTTAAATTATTCAGACTGAATATTGTTACACAGACGGTTATGTGTAATGATGGTAGAATCTGGGTTATTCGATTTAATCGTGATTTGAATTTCACATCAGAGAAGATCGTTCATTCCGATCTACCTTATGAATATTAACATCAGGCAGAAACAAAAGTGTCTGAATGATAATCTGATGATTTCTTCAGAGAGCAGTTTTCTATTCTCGCTTCTCGTAAAAATCATCTCTCAAGTGTTTTTTTTTTCTTTTCTTATCGTCTCTCGACACAGCGTTGAAACAACAACTTTCCAATTGTCGTTTAAAAATTTCCCTTCTAAATCACAAGGCAAGTTTGCCTTTAGCGCGATTGCTTTATTCAGACGGAACATCTTGCGCAACGCAGTCCGTAAGACGAACGAGAATCTTTCTGTTGAATGATACAAAAAAAAAAAAAAAAAAAGAAAGAAAGAAAGAGGAATCGTACGATGCAATCGATCACGGACAATTCTATTACTTCCAACGATGAAAGAACAGGGGAGGAGAAGAGGGAAAAATGAGGGAAAAAGAAGGAAAGAGATCCGATAATTTCACGCACATTTAATTTCCTCGCGCTGAATCCGTTCGGCCATCTTTGGATTCTCTATGGCCCAATGACCTGCTGCACAATAATGCCGTGCAAAGAGAAATGCTTCCTTCACTTTTGAGCCGCTGTTTCACTGAAACGGTTCGCAAACCTGTTTAAACAAATGCACGTATCTCGCCAATGAGTTTTCTCTCCCCGTCGCGATCGTCTCGAGACGATTTACCAGAAGTTCGCACGTTTTCGACACGTGGAAGCGTGTATATTAACCTCTTGCACTGGAATAACATGCCACGCACGTCGAGAATCTTTTTGTTCCAAAATTGTAATATTCCTTTCGTTTTAAATATATTTAAGCAAAACAAATAATAAATTTATTACTTCTCAATAATTTCTATCCAATGATATCGTACGATATCGACGAGTTCAAAAAGATAGCGACGAATTATTGTATACGGTTTGGTCAGTCGTTATGGTCCGCAATCAGTGGTTAACCTCTTGCGCTGGAATGACGTGCCACGCACGTCGAGAATCTTTTTGTTCCAAAATTGTAATATTCCTTTCGTTTTAAATATATTTAAGCAAAACAAATAATAAATTTATTACTTCTCAATAATTTCTATCCAATGATATCGTACGATATCGACGAGTTCAAAAAGATAGCGACGAATTATTGTATACGGTTTGGTCACTCGTTATGGTCCGCAATCAGTGGTTAACCTCTTGCGCTGGAATGACGTGCCACGCACGTCGAGAATCTTTTTGTTCCAAAATTGTAATATTCCTTTCGTTTTAAATATATTTAAGCAAAACAAATAATAAATTTATTACTTCTCAATAATTTCTATCCAATGATATCGTACGATATCGACGAGTTTAAAAAGATAGCGACGAATTATTGTATACGGTTTGGTCACTCGTTATGGTCCGCAATCAGTGGTTAACCTCTTGCGCTGGAATGACGTGCCACGCACGTCGAGAATCTTTTTGTTCCAAAATTGTAATATTCCTTTCGTTTTAAATATATTTAAGCAAAACAAATAATAAATTTATTACTTCTCAATAATTTCTATCCAATGATATCGTACGATATCGACGAGTTCAAAAAGATAGCGACGAATTATTGTATACGGTTTGGTCTCTCGTTATGGTCCGCAATCAGTGGTTAACCTCTTGCGCTGGAATGACGTGCCACGCACGTCGAGAATCTTTTTGTTCCAAAATTGTAATATTCCTTTCGTTTTAAATATATTTAAGCAAAACAAATAATAAATTTATTACTTCTCAATAATTTCTATCCAATGATATCGTACGATATCGACGAGTTCAAAAAGATAGCGACGAATTATTGTATACGGTTTGGTCTCTCGTTATGGTCCGCAATCAGTGGTTAACCTCTTGCGCTGGAATGACGTGCCACGCACGTCGAGAATCTTTTTGTTCCAAAATTGTAATATTCCTTTCGTTTTAAATATATTTAAGCAAAACAAATAATAAATTTATTACTTCTCAATAATTTCTATCCAATGATATCGTACGATATCGACGAGTTCAAAAAGATAGCGACGAATTATTGTATACGGTTTGGTCACTCGTTATGGTCCGCAATCAGTGGTTAACCTCTTGCGCTGGAATGACGTGCCACGCACGTCGAGAATCTCCAAAATCCAAAATTGTAATATTCCTTTCGTTTTAAATATATTTAAGCAAAACAAATAATAAATTTATTATTTCTCAATAATTTCTATCCAATGATATCGTACGATATCGACGAGTTCAAAAAGATAGCGACGAATTATTGTATACGGTTTGGTCTCTCGTTATGGTCCGCAATCAGTTGCCAGCGCAAGTGGTTAAAGATAGCAAAGAAAAAAAAAACAAAAAGAAACAACGAAACGAAAGGTAGAAGTGAATCGCGCGATAGAGAGAAAACGAATCTCGAAACTGTTACGCTGATGGCCGATTTTCTACAAAATGGAACGTACTCGCGATCAAACGTGCAACGGATTGGAACTATAACGCAACGACGCATCGCGTAATTACGAGTCAGCGTGGAATGCATGCGAGGAATATGAAAATTTCTCCTTGTATAATTTCTCGTACGTTGCATATACGTATATTATCGCTCAAAAATATCCGGACGTTTGATTATTTTTAACAACGTGTAATTTTCATTCCGAGATCTCTCTCTCTCTCTCCTTCTTTGGCGACTAAAAATTACGTATTGAGGAATGATGAATGCTTTTCATACGTCTGTGTAGAAACGTAAAAACACACACAGAATGCATGTAATATACAACGTGCTAGCATTCGTTGTAACATATGATATGCAAATGAATTTTCTGCCTATGGCTCCGTTGTCTAACGCTTACTTTCGTAAAAGTAATTACCTGCGATCTAACGATTAAATTTCATGTTATTATTCCGTTGTTACGACTGTTCCGACACTTATTGTTAGAAGATATTTCAATAATCCTCGAGCAAAGGAACAGACGGCCTATTTGATCATTCGTTTGACGATTCCAATCGGACAGACGAATAAAATTTTCCCCTCTCTCAGTTACGAATCGACTTCACGGTGTGAACGTTACGATTGAAAAATCGAATAATTCCCATCACCAATTGGATATCTCTCGGCGAATGGCTCACCTGCTAATGCCTCCACGATTTGAGCTACTTTTCTTTGTACACGGTGGCTCGAAGGAAAAAGTCAGTCTACAATCTGTATCTGTATTTACACAATTGAAAAAATTCACCTCCGCAATTCAAATTCAGTTAACATCGAGATTGTGTTTAAAAAAAAAAAAAAGGATACCTTAAGGTTTATTAAAAGTTAAATTAATATACTCGCGACATCTCATCCCAAATATATTACGAAACGCAGTTAAATCGCTGAGATCTAAATAATTAAGACACTATGAGAAATATTTTACTCTTTTATAAATTCGAGAAACACTAATTTATATTGACTTACAACTAGATTGCTGATTTTCACGCGGATTTATAGAAAATTTAAATGTGCGCATAATGCACGAAAATATAATATATAAAATATTCAACGTACATGATATCCGACAAAGTATTAATTTAATATATACAAAACAAATCTCTTTTTAGATTCTATTTATTAAACAATTTTCACCTGCGTAAAAATCAGTCTATTTACAAGCTGCTAACCACTGTATTATAACGTTAATAATCTACTTGTACAAAACAAATCAAAAGCAGAGAAAAGTCTCCTAGTCTTTCATTCGAGCACACCTTGTACGTTAAAACTCATTAGATATAAAAGATCGCCATCAAGGATAACTTCTTCGGTCACCGGTTCGTCGTCCCTAGTGAACACCTCGCTTCAACATTCGCACGATTTTTTTCACTTTCGTTGAAACAAAACGGTTCTTCTTTTTTTTTCTTTTTCTTTCTCTTTTCTTTCTTTTTTTTTTTTTTTTTTTTTTTTTTTTTTACTAATGACACGGTCGACGGTTCGGCGTTGACGAAATGCGACGATCGTGTCGTTTTCTCACGAGACCACAAACTGAAATCCCAAGGCACGCTCTCATTCGTTTACGGGAAGATTCTCACGTTTCGCAACCCGGGACGTACTTGCTCCCATTTCCTGTCTTATCGGTCGTCAGACAATAGGAGGCTCTCTGGAATCGGGGAATCCCTCGTCCTCCTCCGGGGAAAACGAGACGGTTTCCTCTCTTTGATTCGACTCTCAGATAAATTGGACTCCTTCAGCGTAGAGCACGGAACTTAACAATGGGAACTGAATAAATACGAAACTCGTGTAGAGGATGGTTTGTTTGATGGAAATTGCTCGAGAGGAGCATACATATTTATTATTGCGAGATGGAATTTAATTTTTGCACTCGTCAATGGAAAAATGATTATTCTAGCGTCTATCCTCGATTGCTTAATTGCAAAATTTCGTAGTTTTATTATGTCATTAACAAATTGTTCCATTTTTGATTATCTTAGTCGACGAGATAGCACGAGAATCAAGAAAATCAACGAAAATAGACTCATCGTATCTTTTTTTTCTTTTAAATATTTCTCACATTTTATATTTAATTACTAGTATTTTATTGTAGTGTTCTCTCGATGCCGGATTTATTTAATTTCCATCCGTTTATTAAACTGAAATATCACGTGCATCAACTACCATTTACTCTATTTCCAATTATCGGTATTTTTTTTTTTTTTTAATATTTCTCACATTTTATATTTAATTACTAGTATTTTATTGTAGTGTTCTCTCGATGTCGGATTTATTTAATTTCCATCCGTTTATTAAACTGAAATACCACGTGCAATCAAGTACCTATTCTATTTTCAACTATCGGTATTTTTTCTTTTAATATTTCTCACATTTTAATTACTAGTTTTTTATTGTAGTATTCTCTCGATGCCGGATTTATTTAATTTCCATCCGTTTATTAAACTGAAATATCACGTGCAATCGACTACCATTTATTCTATTTTCAACTATCGGTATTTTTTTTTTAATATTTCTCACATTTTATATTTAATTATATTATTATTATACCATTCTGTCGATTTCACCAGATGATCCATTTATCCCAATTACTAATATTTAATTCCCAAATTGAACTACAAAATTATCGACTGCTCATCGTTCCAAGGAAATGAAATTATTCTATTTTTCAACTACCTTAACCAAGTAATGTAAAACTCAAAACTCAAAAAACCAATGAAAACACACTTGTCATATTTCTTCTCACATTTTACATTTAATTATATCATTTCTCGTTACATCATTCGACACCTATGTATCTCGATTACTAATATCTAACTCTCGAATTAAACTGAAAAATCATCGACTACCCATTCTTCCAAGGAAATGAAATTATTCAACTGCCTCAACATATAATATAAAATTCGAAAACCCAACAAAAACAAACGTGTCATAAACATCTCACATTTTCTGTTTAACTGTACCATTGCAATTTCTCGTTGTATCACTCGATACCAGCCGAGAATCCATTTGTCGCAACTAGATCGCGAACATCTAATTCTCAAATCCGATCGAAAACACCTCGTAATCGATCACCGCCTCGATCCTCCGTGGCAAATAAAGTTACAGGTGGCCTAACCTAATAACTCGCCCGTGGATCGAGTAAAACGCGGCGGCGCACCGTTAAGTAATCGCCGAGGAACGGTTGTTCGATACAGTTTCCCCCGTTGTTTCCGCGTTGAATAAATTGCAAATGGTTCACGCGGTCGTTCATCGCCCGGGTAGGCTGTAAATCGCGGTTTTAAAGATAGTCCCGGCGGTTTCTTCGGCAGGGGCCCCGCGGCCGGAACGCGTCGGCGAAGCCGCCGGTGCGTGGCTGGAACCACCTGCTTCCGGTGCTCGTGGCATCGCGTCGGTTACACCGTCGCTTCAACGGCACCTGTGCGCTTATGTTAGCGTGCCCCGTGGCAAACAACGTCCGAGGTCGTGTACGCTCGTTCGGCCAAAACTAATTCCAAGTTCCTCCCCCTCCCCTTTATCCGGGCCGATTTCCGTGACAAACGTGTCCGATCCACAGTAAACACGTGGAACGCGTAAAAATTACGCGTCGAACTGTTCTTATTTTTACCTCAACCCCCCTCCCCCTTCCACGCTTGTGCCTCTTCTCGTTCTTACTCTGCTCGTTTTCCGCGTTTCCCTTATTCTCGTTGATCTCTTCTGCCTTCCTGTTCAAATGGAGCCCATTTCTCAAAGAGTTGATTCCATTAAGTGAGATATTATTGGAGTGGCTTCCTTCATGCTGTTTTATTGATCAGCACGAGAGGTTTCTGCGATTGAATATCGAGATTGCTTTCCATCGATTCGCCCCCTCTCACCCCGCCACTCGTCGGAAATTGAATTATTCGATAGCGTCTTTTGCCATTTTATAGGTCAACGCCGATACTCCTCTCATTCGCGGGTTATTTATCGAGATAGAATGCGAACGTGATGCTTGAGCTTGTTGTGTTCTTTAGCTCGTTCCCCTGTTTTTTTTTTTTTTTTTTTTTTTTTTTTTTTGAAGGAAAAAACCTTTCCTGGCTTCTCAACTTCTCTTGCGCTGGAATGACGTGCGCCACGCACGTCGAGAATCTTTCGTTGCAAAATTGTAATATTTCCTCGGTGTCAAGTATATTTAAATAAAACAAACTAGGCGAAATGGTAAATTTATTGCTTCTGAATAATTTCTATCCATCTAGGTGATATCGTACCGACGAGTTCAAAAAGAAAGCGACGAGTTATTGTATACGGCTCGGTCGCTCGTTATGGTCCGCAGTCAGTTGCCAGCGCAGGCGGTTGAGAAAAGTACGAAAGAACCTCGTTTCGTTTTTTTTTTTTTTCTTTTACTCAACAAACAGGAGATCAGAACAGAAAGCTACAGAGATAAATTCAAGAGTCGTCATTTCTAACGCTCTCGTCGACCTAAAATTAGAAAAATTCAGGAATTGGAGAATTATGAGAATATTATAACAGTGAAGTGACTTGGTAATTCATTTGCGCGAAACGTTCGGTATTTTCGTCGAGGAAAGTGACGGGGCCGACCAAGAACCGATGGAGAAGAACAACTTTCTCTCGACGTCGATTTTTAAAGCGGCCGAAAGTGCATCAAATCGGGCTAACACGCTTCATTAAGAATTCGATCACGGCCTTTGTGAAACTCGCGTGGTAACGTAATTCGTTTTTCAGAGGTAACTCGCTGAAAACACGCTCGTTTCGGGCGAAAAAAAAAAAAAAAAAAAAAAAGAAAAACAATGGCGTTTGAGCTCGATTCGTCGAGGTATCGAGCGTTGCGCGAACAGGTGTCGAATCGAACGAAAGCCACTGGCACGCCAGCTATTCGGCCGTTATTAAAACGTTAACAATAGCAATCGCTCCGCGCGAGGACGTTTAGAAAGTAGAAAAAAAAAAAAAAAAAGAAATAACCAGACACGAGGATTCCGTGATCTTCGTAATTTCGCTTTTGCGTGACGAGTATATCGAAGCTGGCTGTCTACCTTGTAGATGGTAATCAAATCTTGCAAGAAACAGAGAACAGCATCCTGTTTAGCTCATTCCTCTGCCGTTTCCCTTTACGACTGCTACTTTTTCGAGAAGATAGAATCAACAGCTTTGTATCATTTGCAGCCGTTGCTTTTCTGTCGAAAGTAAAAAACGTGCCCTGTCAGCTCGTTTCTTCCGATTTAATTTCTTCTAACGTAACGTCTAGGAAATTTCATCGCATCCTCGTTATCCATCTACTGCCTTCTTCAAAATATTTCCTCTTTTCTTTAATTTAAAGGTAGGGATAGACTCGTCACATTTCTCTTACGTGATCTTTATACAAATTGATTTTGTTACGAAAAATATTACGTTTCTTACTGCTGTATCGTAAGTTTCATAAATGCGAGGATTCGTGAAATATTTAAAATCAATCGTATCAATCATTTTCCATTCGAAATTCATAAATCCTCGCCTATCATTTGCAAAAAAAAAAAAAAAAAAAAAAAGAAAAAAAAAGAAAAGCGGCACGATTGCTAAAGGCGTTTTCGGCAGTACGAAAACAAACGAGACTGAAAACCGAAATATTTTGAGGTTTAGGTATTATACCCAGAGGCTGAAACCGAAATATTGCGAGGTTTAGGTATTATACCGGTATTTGCTCCCATATTATCGTAATATAACCGCTATTTTGGAAAATCAGTTTTAATACCGGTATTTTCATACGTATTTTATCAGTATTTGATGTCCACAACAGTAAAACTACCGAAATATATAAAACACATTTTTCATTTTCTACGTACAGTGATTCTTATTAATATTCGGACATCGTGCTATTTAAAATATTGTTGTGGATTTCGATTATTTGTAATAGTAAATTTGGATTAATGTTTTAATAATATAATAGAACATTCATTACAGTTTATAGTAACACAAATTTTATTTATTTATCGCACATACTTTTCTTAATGTCAAACAATAAACTGAACTATGTCGAAATGTAGCGTGGCAAAAATATTCGGACATTTGAAGAACTACAATATTTGAACCTGAAAATTGTGAACATAAACGATAATTAATATTTTGTTAGGTAACCCATAACTTCAATAATATATCGCAGACGCTTAGGCATGTTTCCAGTAATTTTTTAAAAGTAATTTAGCGGAATATTCCTCCATTCTACGATCAATCGTTGTTTTAACTCCTCTTTCGATTTATTGACGTACGACAATTAGTCATTCTTCACCGAGGAAAAGGAAAAACGTATCGAGAAGTCGGTCATCTTTTAAAATCAAATAAGAGTATCGTGGCTGATTGTATAAAAATACAACGATGAATTAGTATTAGAAATAATAAAGGATACGTGTACAAGCGTCATCAAATTTACTATCGGCAACTTTATCAAAACATTTGATCATCGTCTCCTTTTCCTTTTCTAATATATTAATATTTTATTTACCCTGTATTATACCGAAATACATCTACCTAACATCGTTTTCATAGCATCGTGCCGGTATTCGCACCATTTCCATAAAAAACACCGGTATTTTACCGATTCCAGTCTCTGTACGAAAATACCAGGTTGGCGAACGCGTGACACGATTCAGCGACGAGACGGCGATCGCACGATCCGAAAATACACGTGGTTTAATATCGAAAAAGCGCTTCTGGCAACAGAACGGATACATCGAAGAGAACGTCAGCGGTAAAAGATGGAAATACGATGGATTTTCACGCGATTTTCAGACATCGAGGGTACTCTGACTCGATTTGGAAGGCATGTGACGTGACTTCATCGGGAACGCTGAACCATTTTGGTGCAACCTTGTCGAAGCAAGGTGCTCGCATATGGCGGTGCGCACCTGTCAGTGCGTACCGGTCTAATCGTACGAGCAACTGTCACAACTGTTCTCTGACGAGCTCTAAAATCCGGGGCATTTAAAAAAGTGGCCGTACGATCGATGAATGGATTAACGTATGGTAACGACCTGTTGTCAGCCAACCAGGAAACGTATGACGGCGCGAAACCGATGGCCGAGAGCGATAATATCGCGGCGAATGTTTCAACGCGTTCGAGATTGTACGAAATTTGACTCGCGCGTGTAAACACCATGTTTTTTCATCCACGATTGCGCCACCGCGATAATGTCGTACGTGATTTAATGCAACGAGCGGTTAAACTAGATCATTTGGCCACCTCGCGCTTGTTATTTTTGCACTTCGAAGAAGATGCGAAACAAGCTTTTCTGATTCGTTCTTTGAAGTTTCTCCGACTTGGTTATGATGATTCAGGATGTATTAGAAAACTGCAAAACTAGGACATCAGAGAGAATAATAATAACGTAATATAGTCGATTTATAGAGCTTGTAAAACTTAACTTAACGATCTTTCTTTGATGAGATATTTCTCTGACGATTATGAAACAAATAATGAAGTGTTAATTCTTGCAAATTTATAATAAGTAAATTAATTATTATATAATTGTAATAAATTTCATATAAATAATTAATTATATAATTTTACAAATTATATAATTATAATAAATGTGATAGAATTTATTGATATATTTAATAAGAATATATTTATATGTAACAAGAATGAAACTCTGTGAATAAGTAAATTATTGTTCGAACGACGAGACATGATTTTACCAGATCAAGAAACAAACGTCCAAATTAAAATAACGAAGAATTAATCCTTGCAAATTTAAATGCGATACAATTGACACTTGCAACAAGAATGAAACCACACGCACCTAAATCTCTGAATGAGGAAATTATCGTTCGAACGACGTCTCGCCAGACTAAGAAAGAGTGAAATTTAACTTCCAAATTAAATTCTAGCGAATTGCGAAAATGTCAATGAAACGAATTAAACTCCACCGAAGACAATCGGTAGCACTTGCTGTAAACGAGCGATGATAAGACCGACGACGTATCAAGGCCTGGGGCCTTATCGATCATTGTTGCCAAAACCAAAAGCTCCGCGAGCGGTTGGATTAAGCGAGTCAGCGAGGGTGAGGCGTACGTGTTTTCCACACGACGATTAAGAAATCGGCGACCGTGCACACACGCACACACGCACACACGCTAATGTGCACGGCGTCGCTGCGAGGAAAGAGCACAGGAAAAGAGGCACACATTCCCCTCTCCATTCACCTCTTCGTGAGTAGTTGTGAGTCCTGGCTTGGCTATAGCCCAGAGTTCGGCATCACAGTCAAACGCAAACAGTGGCCGCGGCGAAACAGATCGGCGGCACGAATGCTCGAAAAATGAGCGAGAACGTCGCTGGACAAACGCGTCCCTAGGCGATCGATCGTGATCTAGCTCGGGACCCAGGGGCAGCTCGGGTTATCGCGCGGTTTTCACCTCGATTCGCCGCGTCGCGTCACATCGATCGATCGATCGATCGATCGACACGGCCAACGAACGAATGAACGAACGAAACAACGGCTAACCACCGAACGACGAAGAGCGCAACGACGCTAAACCGACCATGCTCGATTTTTCATTGACCGATAATTGAGAAATTTTTCGCTAGTTTCCATGAAATCGACGGGCATTCGCGCGTGGTGAGTGTACGCGGAAAAATTCGAATTCAGATGGGAAGAGAATGAGTCGTTATCAGAATTGAACGAATCAGTTGGTTTATACGTGTTGGACAAGTGTTCCCTCGTTCCCGGGTGGAATTCGATTTTTGTGGACCGAGGCGAGCTGATTCATTCAACGGCAAAATGGGGGTGAAGAATTTCATCATGAAAAGGATACCCTTCTGCAAGATGAAGGCGAAGAGGAAATACCGTGAGCCAGCTTCTTTTTCTTCGTCTTACTTTTGTAGTAAATTAGATTAGTAATTAGATGAATTTAAAATTTTGATAAAAATGCCGAAATTTATTTACGGGACGATAAGACCCTATAGAATTTTTATATCAATTTAATTTTGTATTAAATATAAAATTTAAATTAATATTTAATTGGGTGAATTATTAAGTTTAATGAATTTTAATTTTTGAAAACTTTAATTTAAGGAAAAATTTTGATTTATAATTTATAATTATTAGATTAAACGTCTGTTCAGTCTAGCTCAGAAATATACACATACAATACGTATGTACGTACATAGAGAAGGAGAGTCGACTTTCATCGACGTTTATCTATTTTATACAACACAGTCAGCAGACGAGAAAAATTTCCATGAAATTTTGAGAAGCCAGGCTTTCAGGCTTGGTTGATAGCCGCCAGTCTTCGCGTCTGATTCTAGTAAAACCAGAACGATAACAAATTCTTACGTCACAGCGATTTTCCTCGGATCGTGTTTTTGCATGAATTATCGCCTACTGTTTGCACATGGTATATCGCGTATATACTCTGCCATAGTGTGAGAATTCAGCTTTGCTGTCATCGTTCATGTTTGTGTTTCCACGTCGATAATAATTAAATGACACGTTATCCGAAGGTTGAAACAAACAACGAAGAATTCATTATCGTCGGTGATAAGAGACGTCGCGTGGTCGCTCTGACCCCAGAAATTCGTGTCTCTTTCGTTCGTTTCTGCCCTCTGCGAGATATCGAGGCGGTTATCGGCGGTAATCGAATGGAAAGTGAAAGATATTTAAATGGAAACGGTCTCTTCTTGACTCTCGAGCTACCGTTTTGTTTAATTAGACTGTTTACCGACGAATCCGATTATATCGGAATGCGCGAAGATCAGCCGGAGCATACTTGAAAAATCGTTCGAAGGCATCCGTTCCGTTTCTTTTCCCTCTTTTCTTTTTTTCTTTTTTTTTTTTGTAGTTATCTCGCGGATCTCTCTGATTTCGTTGAGTCTAACATCGTCGTAAGTTCAACGTTTGATAAATATTAATTGAAGAAGCTCGTCCCCCTCGCAATTAATTAGATTGTAACTTTATTTCCCGCCGCTGTACGTTTTCACTGATTTGCATTGGGGAATAAATAAGGGTAAAGTAGTTGGATTTATAACAAAATATATAAATATAATATAAATATACGGATGGAACACTGCCGCGATAAGAGACCAGCTTCATTTTCTTATCTCCAAGAACTTAAATTTAAAATGATGATAAGTATCAAGCAGCAATACAGCCGAAGTGTTGTTTAATTGAATTATACAATTCCAGGAATTTTTTTATTCTAAAATTGATAATACAAGTTTCTTCAGTGAAATCCACTGTCTCGTGAAGAAATTGCTATTAAAATTTCACCTGAAATTCAACCTGCATACGATTTCAATATCGAAGCTTTCCTATGTTGCTATAAATAAATTTGTTTTTCAATAAATAAGTAAAATTTATTTTGTACCTCTTGTATCAGGGTTAATTAATTAATTTTAATAATTTTAATTATCTCGGAAGTAAATGATCTAAATATATATATATATATATATATATATTTTTTTTTCCGCTTGTAAAGTAAAAAAAATGAATATATAATTAGAAATTAAAATGCTTGTCGTATTTATTAATATCTAGTTTTTTTTCAATAAATTTAATTTATATATAATAATAATAATTAAATATAAATTTAATTTATGTGTAAATTAATTTCATTGCTATAAATCTTTCAATTTATGGAAGAGAAGAGAAAATGGGAAATAAGGGGGGAGGGGAAGAACGAAGGGAGGAAATGTCGAGGGACACCTGAATGCTCCTTTTAACTTGACTTTCACAACAGACGACGGTCGTTTCGCTTTTTCCTTTTTTTTTTTTTTTTTTTTTTTTTAAAGAGTGCATACTGTTTCTAATCCACATGCGCAACGTACATGCGAGAAACCGGCGCAGTTTCGTCCATATAAAGCGCAACGTAACGATTACGCGCCATTATTTACATGGTTGAACCGTTCGTGTATCCTTCGCGTTGTCACGGCTCGCGTGAGGACCGTGTCCGGCCCTTTTAAGGATGTCCAACAATGCCAAGAGGCTACCCAACGTGCCCGATTTCCCGACAAAATTTTTCACAAACGTGCAAGTTTCGTAATCCACCGATCTCTAAAGTTTCCCAGTCGTGGAATCCCCAATTACAGTCGAACGTTTTGCGAAGCAACGAGGAAAGATGGAATTTTTTTGTATTAAAAGATCAAGACTAACTAAGGAATGTTGCTAGTGATCTAAAATATCCAAATTAATAGAATTATTGATAATAAAAATAATATTACCGAATAATAAAAAATTCAAATAAAAGGTTATTTAAATTTGTATATCTAATTCTGTAAATAAAAATCATCGAAATGACTACTGAACGAATAAATAATAAAATTCTATATCCCATAATTAAAAATATACCTATCTTTATTGAATTTAATCTAACAACATCTCATTCTAAAATTACTTCAACAATTAAATAATAAAAAATATGTTCCTAGAAATATTATATTTAGACTTGTTAAGAATAACATTCTAAAGTAATTCTAAAAGTATAATATTTTCATGAATAATCGAACTTGCTACTATTTGAGATGAGTAAATAGCCACGTTCGTGAAAATATGAGAATACGAACAACTTTCTCGAACAATTTTCTTTCCAAATGGAGTAAAACTTGGTGGCGCGAGGAAGTCTGTTGAAATTTTAAATTCCCCACGTTCGCGAACGTTGAGAACATTTCCCTTTCAAATAACATTTGTTCAGTAGACGCGTCAGAGAATCTGGGAAAAAGTTTCCCGGGGCAAAAATTGATTCGGAAATTCTTATATGATTTTAAGAGCGAGCCATTAGAAAGGCGATTTGAATCTATGAATTTTATAAGCGAGCAACAGGATCGATCGATAACTGGCGAAGTTTCTTCGTTCGCCGCGTTGCAGCTTTAAGCGCGGAATTTATTCCCAACTGTCTACGCGGACAGTAAGTTGATTTGAAAAACGCTCTTAACGTCGTGATCGTTTGAGAAACGATTTTCAGACCTGCGAGCCAGTTCGCCGCGTTACAAAGAGCAGCGAGAACGCTAATATCGTTTCGCATAAAAGGAAAGGAAAATGAAGGGGTATAACAGATAAACGTCTCTCCTACATTTCCTCGATAAACGGTAAATCGATCTTAAGCGTCTTCAGGCGTACACTTTGCGTATATCAAGTGGGTTATCTGAATAACCTCGCCTGGCCTCGATACGCCTCAATTCCGTATCCTCGAAAATGTCAACAGGGTGATTTCAGATTCCTTCGAAAGTAGATATTAAACGTTCGATCCTTCAGATGACCGACTGTTCTCCAACAAACGAGTATCTGCCGTTTCCCTCCAAAGTAAATAAAGTTCTCGTCTTCAGATTCCAGTGAATTTCAGTTCAAATAACCTTGATATTGATAACACCAGCGCGACATCAGCCTTCCGTTTTCAACTGCTCCGTGAATTAACGTTTCGAACCTTCCTTTCCTCATCTCTCTGTCGATTCGCTTGTCTTCGTGAGCTTTGCGCTCACGTGAAATATGCACGCGTTGATAGCTGACCGATTTCACGACCTGCTTGCAACGAAGGAAATGGAAAAAAAGAAAACGACAGACGATGGACGAACGTTGGTTCGCGTGCCTGGTGAACCCTTCGGCGTTAGGCCGATCCCGCGTCGACACGACATCGTCAAACGCGCTCGAAATGCCGCGTCGCGTCGTCTGGCGTGTCTCCTTGTTGCCCAGACACCGTTTTTCGTGCAACCGCGTTACGCAACAGTCAATTAAACGAAAAATTGAACGACAGCGCAGGTAAAACACTTGCGTAACGACTCGCGAGTGTATTGTTGGGGTGAGCGCAGGAAGTTGGCCCGAACTTCACGTGCAGATAACGCGTAATTTTTTGAAGGTAGGGGGGGATTAATTGAAATTTTTTTCAGCGTTACATGGTGCCTTTCTTAATTTTATTTTAAGCGAACGAGCACGGTTCGCAGAGCGCATTTGTTCATCAGGCTGTCATTTAGTCAACAATGTAATTAGTAACTTTGTAGCGTAGACAGAGCCCTTAATGGCTTTAGATATGGGCACGAATTCTTATAGCAATTAGAATATACGTAGCCTTGAAATGAGCTGTAGTTTCAACGATCTTCTCCAATTTTCAAATAATCTCAAGTATCGACGACACGATCTCGATAAAGGTATTTAAGGTAGAAGAATCTCAAGTTTTAATATTCTCGTACTTAACTACGATTCTGACGTGAAATCTAGTCATGAGAAAAAGCCAATATTTCAAAATTGTTTTCGAAAAAATATCCCACTTCTCTTCCATCAAATTTTCCAATATTTTCGTGTTTCCAACGAAACGAAAGGTCGTAAGTCGTTCGCGCGCGTACCGTGTGACGCATTTCTACGTAACTATAGTAATTAAACATCGTGCCGAAGGTCATACTAGTCCAATATTTTCGTTTTCAAACTTTTTCTCTGCTTTTATTTTCAAGAAACATTTCATACGTTCGCATGTAAAAAAAAAAAATTTCCTATTTGACCGGTACAATTTTATAATATACGCGTGTGGAAATATTTGCTTTTGACTTTGTTTGACGAATCAGACACGTTCCAGAAAATTGCATTTTGTTACGCTTCATCAAAGCGTATTTGTATTAATGGTCAAACATGATCAAACGAAAATAAAGTTCTTCGATTCGCAATCAGTTCGTACTCTTTGTAAAATCATTTCAGTAGCTACACTGGCAAGAGCATAAAAATAATTTCAACCTTTAATCGAAAAGAGCGTGTAACTCTCGTTAAAGCGAAAACTGAACGTTCATTCGTTAATTCACTTTATTTTATATTTGATTCCGCCTCCATTAAGCGAGCATTTATCCAGCTGCCATGTGTGATACCTCCTTTCCACAACGTGAAATGTTTCTGTTCCGTTTTAATCAAGAGCAAAGCGTAACGTCGAACCTCCGTTTGATTTTATTACGGTGAATTGTGTTTCATCACGAATTTCTACGAGATTTTAATATTGTAATCGTTCCCTCGGTCTCTCGGTGAAATTAAATTCGCAAAGCTTAATCACACGACACCTGTTTCAGTTGAAACGTACACACCTCCGTGCGTATATTTTTACATTTTCTCTATTATAAAACGACAAATTCGTGTTATTTCACAGTTATGAAGATGAATCTGTTCTCTTTCTCTTTAAATCGAAATGAGATTTTTTTCCACCTCTCGTTAATTAAAAAAATTGTCCATCCTTATTGACTAAAGTAGACGATATCGTCTGGATCTATTTTATTAACTAAAACAAAATTGGAAAGATTTTCGATTGTTTGAAACACGTTGAATAAACGTCGAAAGGTGAAAATAAAAAAAAAAAAACTTTCCCTCAGATGGAACGAACACGGCGACGCCAGTGCAGAACAACGCGCCGACGGAGCATACAGGGGGTGATTTCGATAACGCGAGCGTCGGAAGCGGAAACTCGAATCTCAGTACAGGCGCGTTACAGGTAGGAGCAACAAGTAAATAAAATCGAACTCCAGTTGACAATGAAATTGTATTACACTGAGCACGACTGTGTCTGTATGTGTGTATATATATGTTTGTAGAATATCCGAGAGCAAATGGCGGCGTCGTTAGAACGGATGAGGGAGTTGGAGGAACAGGTCAAGGCAATTCCCATGTTACAGGTAAACACTGTAATTTCGACTTCAACCTGACGGGTCGTTTCTCGCTGCGCATCCGCGCCAGTCGCGCGTTTAATTCGACCTTAACGAAGGAACATAATTGTATTTAAATCGCGAATAAACGACCTGTCGCGTTTGAATTCCAAATGAAACGTGCCCTTAATGGATCCTGCGACAGGACATAATTTAAAACTTTAAAGAAGAAAGAGCAAACTTGCGCCGGGGATTGTTCGTTGCGCTGTTGTACTCTCGCATTTCGTTCAATCGCGTTCTTTTTACTTGTTGTTAGAGATGGTTCGTTGGTGTATGAGTCACGGGTTAACTTCTTCCTTTCGGTTGCGATGCTTCCGTTAAGGAAACGTAATTACGTCGGGCAAAGTAAATACACCGAGCATTGCACGGGCACGTTTCGAGCCTATCGTGTTTATCGTTGATGACAGAACGGCAGCGGGGCTTTTCATTTAGCCGAGCTGAAATTTAACGTTGTAGTCTCGCGTCAAAGGTAAATTCTTCGACCCTAATTTCAATGGCAAAGTTAGTGAATATCAAACATGTCCGATTCGCGCCATCAAACGATCTCTCTCCCATGTCACGTACGCGTCGCGCGGGAATAATTAAAAATTTGCAAAATACTCGAAGGTAAAAGTTCTACAGTTTTTCTCAAATTTCAACATTTCCGACGGTAATTCATCGAATTATAAACGTTCAAAATTTTCGAATCCAGAGTCGTGCAAACTGTCAGTTTTCTAATATACCCAAGTGTCAAAAATTCACGAAAAAATTCTAAAATGCTAAATTGCGAGATTTTCCACAGAGAACGGGTTGCACCGTCGAAATTACTTCGCTAAACAGTCTCTCCCACGCAGGTGCAAGTGTCGGTGCTGAAAGAGGAGAAGCGAAATCTGCTGCGACAAGTGGACGAGCTGAACAGAACGAGGCAATGCAACGAGAGCGTATTGCACAGGCATCGGAGCCAGTCGTTCTCGGAACAACGTGGCTCGCAGCGAAATCTGAGGAACGCGGCCACTCCGACGAGAGACATGGGAACGATGTGCGGCGTGATGACACGGGACGTCGGTGTTTCGCACCAGCAGGTACGCCGTCGACTTCCGTTTCACGCCTCGATTTATCGACGCCTCCGATCTCCCTTTGTTCTCTCTCGCTGCGGTTCTCCATGGCGCTTTGAGAAACCGTAACGCGTTGAGAACGGCGTCGGCGCCGAAACGAAACTTCAACGGACCGTAGACGAAACATTTCCATGCATACACTCCGTGTATGCTTTCAATTGCACACGCAATAAAATAGCTGGGCGAACGTTGACTTTTTTCTTTTTTTTTTTTTTTTTCATCGAGCCTGGTGAGAAAATTCTTAAGCTCCAGGTTCGGTCGAAACGCGAGGACGGGCTTCTCTTTTCGGCAGGATGATTCTGCGCGATTAATTAATTAATTTCACGCGGTTTCTACCACGGTTTCTTATGAATATGCGCCGAGCCACCTTTCTATTAGCCTTGTTACACATTTGCATGGAGGAAAGGATTCTCCCGTCGCGTTTTTTTAGTCGTTTGGCAACTTTGTTGGGACGAGCAACGGATTAACCACTTGCGCTGGCAACTGGTTCGCGCGGACCGTAACGAGTGACCGGAACGGTATACAGTAATTCGTCGCTTTCTTTCCCTTTTGTATCTCGTCGGTACGATGTCGCGTGGATAGAAATTATTGAGAAGTAACAAACTTGTCATTTGTTTTGCCTGTGTTACACTTCAATATACTTGAAAGTGAGAAAATGTTGCGATTTGGGACAAAAGAATTCTCGACGTGCGTGGCACGTTACTCCAGCGCAAGAGGTTAATCAGCCAAACATAAAGGAGTAATAATAGATGGTTTTTATTGGACGGTTTATTTTATTAAGTCTCCTTTACGAGGGACCTCTCTCCGTTGTCCGGCGTCTGCTGATTCTAATTACGACCTCGATATTCCGCTTCCTGAAACCCGTTTGTATTTATAGCCAAAGGGAAATGGGTCATCGTGTACATTTCATTCGCATCTCACATAATTAAATTAAAAGTCAAGTCGATGAAAACTTTCCTTTATCGCGCTTATATAAATCGGAGGGAACTTTGTATCGATAATTTCGTGAAAAAAAAGAAAGAAAAAGTAACTGCGAACCGTCGGTCAGTTTCCACGAAAATATATTTTTCAACTTTTCGCTCCGTATTGCGACGATTAATCAAATCAACTGAAGATTTGTCCGATCATGGGTATTGGGACATCTAATTACATTTGTTGATTGATTGTCATAAATTTTACTTTATTTAATACCGTACACTATAAAACGTAGATTTGTGTGGAAATAATCGAAAGAGCTCAAGTCCTGAAGTTACAGAAAGTTACTCATCGAATTATTTTCGACCGACAGAGAGATTTAAAACGACTGAAATTGTGGTCGTTCGAAGAAAAATAAATTTGCCTGTCAAAGGTCAAGAGATTAAATATCTTTCATTTCATCTTTGATTTCAAGTTAATCGAGCGAAGCTCAAAGTAACGTAAGTTGAAAACAGGAGCTTCGATTCTGATTGTAATATACTTAAACGTACCATAAAGTATCTGACAAATACAGGAAATACCAAGTGTCCCAATACTCATGGTAAGCACATGTACATAGTATACGTAATAACACGTTGTATTGTCACACGATCAGGTTCGAACCCGAGATATCGGCATGATAACGAGCACGCCGATAAAACGATCGCTGCAACGGAGTCGATTGCAGATCGAAGAAATCGTACCTGAAATTAAAGACCAGATCACATTGTTCGACGATCGAACGTCACTGAGCCTTGACAAACTATACTCGAGCGATTCCCGCGACAGTTGGAGGTCGAGCCTAACTCGCAGCCAACTGATGCACGAGGACGCAACGCCGGAATTAAAGATGAGGAATCGTTTGAAAAGAAGCCCGCTTCAGATGGAATCGATACCGCCGACGAGTCCGAAACTGGCCAGAGATGCGAAGAAATTCCGCGATGTCGGTGTAAACACGCGAGACAGACTGCGATATCTCGTACACAGCCGATTTGTGATCGAAGATATAGCACCGGAAGTAAAGAGGGAGGCGAAGAGAAGATCGTGCGGGACAGCGACGGGGTTAAGCATGAAGGACGTTTTAACGAAAGAGGATGTCGCGGTTATCGTGGACGACGCTCTCAGGATTTACAAGAGTACATTGATCAAAGACACAATATCGAGAGGTTGCCAGTGTAACCTAGATCTGGCGAGAATGATCGAGAAGAGGGATCATTCCGCTCAGGTGGCCGAGCCGTTTAAACTGAAGACGAACGTGGGAGTGACGGTGAAACCGAGGGTGTCCGAAATTGGGATCGAGGTCAGAACTGGCCCCGGCACGAGGACCATCGGCGTTGGTCCCGATCCGCTCGCAACGCAGTCGTTGTCATTACATTCGATGAACTCGAGAAGTCACTCGTTCAATTACGGCGACAACAAGCTGAAGAGGAGACCTACGAAATCGGTTAGCGTGATGGTGGATGATCTGGTGAGGACCACGGCGAAGAGTACCGACACTTCCGGTCTGGCGCCAAGGAAACGGGAGTTTGGCACATCACCGATAAAAAAGAAATTCGCCGACGTCTCGGTTGGCGAGTCGGTCAAGCCGCACATATCAATCTCGTGCGCTGCCAACTACTGCGATAATTGCAAGGAGACGATCAAGAATTTGGCGAAGCAGATCGTCAACAACGCGGAGAACAATATGAATCATCAGAACACGAATCTCGTCTCGAGGATACCGAGACCGTCTCACATACCGTTGAACAATACGGTAGATTATAGGAGGCAATTCAAGCGGCAGGATACCTACACGAAGATACCAGCTGCGGGTGTGATTAGATACGATAACAAGGAACAATATGACAACAGTAATCGGTCAGTAATTTATTTATAACGATAACATCTCTGTCGTTTCTCTCTCGTCTTTCTTACGTCCGTTGATCACCCTTCTCAATGAAACCTCTTAATAATCATAAATTGTCTTATTCCATTTAAAAGTAAACTCAAGTGAATTACAAACGATTGCAGTAAATACTGTTGATTTTATTTAAAAGCACAGATTCATACGTGAAAGTATGAAGAAAAGTTTTGGGAAAAAAACTTTTTTTTGAAAATTATTTTACAAAATGGTTTGATATTCGTCGATATGAACGCTGAAAGATACCACGTACGCCATCTGTAGGGTGGAAGGGTTTTACACCAAGGGTAGTTCGGTAAAAAGATAGTAAAGAAGTTAACGTGGAGAGTCAATCTATCGCATAGTTAGCGCATGTCAAAGATTTGTTGGCTTTTTCGGATTCCATGGTTGCGCGTCCTATGCGTCATAAGTATTCTTAAGGAGCAGAGTGTAGAGGTCAAATTGTAAATAACGTAGAGGTCAGTGCCAAGAAAAGTGTACTTGAAGCTCATCGCGGATTAGCTATGGTAAATAAGTAAGCCGTGTATCCGATCTCGACAAATCGATGCTGCAACAGCAGCAACAACAACACGCTACTCGTTTAGTTAACGATACCGAACTCACCGAAATAAATTCTGCTTGTTTCGTTGAGAAAGGGTAATTGATAGCTTTTTTCTTTAATTGTTTTATTCCACTTAGCCTTTTGAATAAAAGAGAAATTTAAACTAAGAGAATTCACAAACCTTTATGATATTTATATTTTTCTGTATTTCCTTTATTATACATATTACTTTTGCATTTCTTTTCTATTTCCTTTATTATTTCTATATTTTCTTTATTATAGTATCCAACAGTTGCAAGGGGAGAAACGAAAAGATGACAAATCAGAGGATATATATAATACAGAGAAACAAACAGACAGCGAGGAAAAACACGAACTTCCAGAGTCTGCGTTATTTCAACCTATACAAGAGAAGCCCAGGAAAAAAGTTGAACCTTCGAAAGAGATGCAAGCCGCCATGAAAGTTCTGAATGATAGCCTTAAAAAATCTCCTAGCAAAAACATCTCTCATCAAATGAAAAATGCTATTAACATCATCCAACAAGAATGGTTCAAAGTCTCTAGCACAGTGAATGCCAATCCCTTAGAAGTAGAAGATTATTTAGATTGTTTTGAAGAATGTTCAAGTTCTATATTGGAGTATATTGTTAACATGACTGATTCAAGTGGGAATACTGCAATGCATTATGCAGTATCTCATGGAAATTTTGATGTCGTATCTATACTTCTTGATTCGAAAGTTTGTGATATTAACAAAGCAAATATGGCTGGATACACAGCTGTGATGCTGGCAGCTCTAGCTGAAGTCAGAAATTCCACTCATGCTTCAGTGGCTAACAGATTATTCCAACTTGCAGATGTTAATATTCGAGCAAAATTAGTGAGTATCTTGTGTAATGATTTTGATCTCTTGGTCTTAAGTAATGATTTTGGTCTTTTTTGATCTTAAGTAATGATGATGATCTTATTTTTCCTTTTTTTTTAAACAATCTAGTAATTGTAATTTCTTTTCTAGCATGGTCAAACTGCCTTGATGTTGGCAGTATCTCATGGTCGTAAAGATATGACTCAATTACTCCTGGATGCTGGAGCAGCAGTTAACATTCAAGATGAAGATGGCAGTACAGCTTTAATGTGTGCCGCGGAACACGGACACACGGACATTGTACGATTGTTACTTGCGCATCCAGACTGTGATCCATCGATCGTTGATATAGATGGTAGTTCTGCTCTAAAAATTGCATTAGAAGCGGGCAATCGAGATATCGGCGTATTACTTTACGCCCACGAGCGTGTGAATAGAGGAACAAGTCCATACTCATCGATGAGACGTAGGAGAGGTTCTAAACCAACAACACCTACTGGCCCTTCCCCTTCAGCCCCAGTAAGCCCAGCTCCATCTCGACGAATCCATTCTTCGACAGTTTCCCTGAACACCTCAAAATATTCTGCTAAATAATTCACGATATTCGAAGACTTTTTTTTTAACGTACTATCAAATAGTTTTCATTATAATCCTATCGTATAAGTAAGCAACAATACAATCGGCGTTCCGTGTTTCCTATATTTATTGCTAACGTGTTTTAGTATTTATCGTCGATTTACGATACTTTACAGTGTTAACGTTTTAGGATAAAACAATCATATTCTTGCCTAATCATTCATCAGCCTCGGCGCAAGCATTTAATTTAAGGTGTCTATTTAACTGCTCAACTTTGTATACAATTATTCAAGAAAAGTTTGAGAATGTTTTGTAAAGTTAGTTGATAGGAAGGGTATATGTGAAACACGTTGTTTCGCATCGTTAGTAGATAGAAAGGATTTGTATAAAGTTTGAAACATCTTTCTAGGTGCTATTAAAATGAAAGGATGAATCCATTTTCATTGTTGATAAATTTTATACGATGTCACGAGAGAATATGAAACGGTAATTGAAATGATGATTACCTTCAAAATTTCATTTTTAAATTTTTAGAAACCATATGTGAAAGTACAAACAAATTTCTTATATATAAATGCGAGTCACAGAGAAAGAATCAAGTACGTAATGTCTTCCAACATCCTGTGGCATTGAACATTCCAAAAAACGAATCGACAAAAAATCTGAATTTCTTGTCGCAGAAAGTTTTTCTTACACATGCTCTATAACATATTCGACTGTCAGGCCTAATTTCCGTTAAATCCTGGGGATCAAACTATCAGTAGAATAACTGTGTACTGATACAAATAGTGGAAAACAATATATGTGTAATGAGTACACAAACGCGAGATTTGTAATTTTCGCGACTAATGTTGAATTTATGTACGGAGAAATTTGTAGAACTTATTGATGATCGTTCGATGTTAGAAATGTTATAGATGTGAAAGTATAAATATAACATCTGTGGATAACAATAAAATATCGAAGGGCATACGCGGTAAATCTACTGACAATGAGTTTAATAGTTGTTGACATTATTTCAGGGTACAGTATATACATATATATTATATCGTATAGAAGAAAATACAAAACTGTAATTTTATTTCATTCCTCGTTTATCTTCGTGTTACCTTCGTGTTAGGAATTGGATGTCTAAGAAGAACCTTAACGTTGAACGTTTTCATACATAGGGTTGTGAATATTTAGAAATAATTAACGTATTTAAGTTCAACATCAAAGATTTAGGCTAACGCTATAACGAGTATTCCTACCGTTAAGAATTTCTATTAACGTTAAGTGACGATTATGTATCAAAGATAGTACTGAATCAAGTAATAGACTCGTAAAAATCTAGAAAGTAGATAACTACTTTTCATTGTTTGTGCCTTTATATTTAACATGTAATTGATAATAAACTTGAGAAGAAACAACATAAGATAATTGTATGATGTAAAATTTACCAAAAATTAATATAAACAATATATTACAAACCAATGTTTTCACTTTATATCATAAACTTACATGAAATCCTTAATCTTTATAAATATACTAATAATAATAAAAAAGTAAATGTACGATCTCAAAAAGTTTAATGTTCCATGATCATCATGATTAACATTTGCTACAATACATTATTTAAATGTTACTTATTAGTTTCAAGAAAATTCAAGAAAATTTGAATTTGGCAAATCAGATGAAAAAGAACGTAACAATAATGCAATGAAGAGAATTGAATAAAGTGTAAAGTAAAACATAAAATTACTCACATTATCTGCTTCTGAAGTCCTGTTTCATCCACTATGTCCTCACGGAATAAGAAGAAGAAGAAGAAGAAGAGATAAAGAAAGAACCTTTAATAAAATATAAATTATTACAATTTAATTTAAAAAAGACAATAATAAAAAAAGTTAAAATTCTAATGTACTTTTATTATAAGAATCAAAATTCTAACTTGAAAAAAATTTTAATTAATAATAATTAAAGCATACAAATACAAGTAATTGGAATATATGTAAAGATTCTAATATGGCGGTCTTTTTTGGTCGGTTAAACGAAGCTGCGTAGTACGGTGCGCAGAACGTGTTCAAACTTGTAACGAAAATGATGTAAAATTGTTCCGAAAATAATATAAATCATTTCAAAAAGTTATATAAATTATCCAATGAATAGAAAATACAAACGTATAAAAACGTCAGCTTTTATTAGAATAAACCAAATATTACTATTGAATTTATCATTACTCACCGTAACGAGTTTTTAAATTTCGTGATTTTCCCCTCATGTTTTGAAAGTTTCTTCTCAAGTAACCAATAATCTGTATAAAGGAACACCAAAATATTCAAATAAATGCATAAACGGAATAAATCATATAAAAATGAGACAATGATTCAAGATGATGAAAAAAGCTCATATGTAACACGAGCTATGAACCAAAATATAATCAAAAATATAAATTTTCTCTTTCTCTACAAAAGAAAAAAAGAAAATTTATATCAAATAAATTAAATATTCACTGTTTTAAATCACAGACATACTCAATAATGCAAACATAAATCTAAAACCTACTTGTAGCCTTTACCTGACAATTTATCATTCTAGCTCCTTCCTCCTGCACTTCCCGCCAAAAACTGAATTGTTACTAAACAATTGTACGTTACATCACAATATAGTACTATAGATCGATCGCTAAAAATATCGATTAGGCTTGATTATCGCAACAAATGTATTACATACATATGATCTGGCGGTGTAATCATTGCGCGCGCATTTTGTATGTCATTCTGTAACATTGTCTAACTTGGAACAAAATATAAAAAACTCCACCTTTTAATTCTTCTCATCTATTAAATAAAATAATTGATTTAGTAAAGTGTACATAATTTTATTTTTTAAACGTCAGTTCAATAAACAGATTTCAATTTTCGAAGTTCTTTTAACTAGATTTAAATTTCACTAATTGAATGAATTTAACTTGTTTAATCGAATAGCACATACGTATATGAAGCACATCTACGTAAATTATTTCTCAAAATAATTTCCATTATATTTAACAAAATTACTCTTCAAAGTCATTGTTTCAATAAAGTTGGTAATCCTGAATACACATCATATGTGACGTTGACATATATCACTAACCGTAACATAACGTGTCGCAGTCGCATGGTATGATTGCCTCATTGACAGTTCTTTTTGCATCGTCTGTAATTGTATTTTAACGATATATTTTTATAATATGTATGAAAATAGCTAAAATATTTTCATTATGATTTTATGGATATACAATATTGGCTAAAAAAACAATTTATTGAAATGTTGCATACTACATGTTACTTTTTCATTCAAACTTTAAGTGAACTAAAAATATAGATTCTTATTTATGAAATTCATGTTATATTTTATTAAGTCATTTAAAAATAGTAAAAAATTAAAACAAACGATTAATCTTTATATCTACTTTCCTTTATTTATTATTATATGTACTTAATTATAAAAATATATATAATTAAAATTAGAACTGTAATTAGTTGCTTGTTTAATTTAATTTATATTTCATTGTACTAATGTTTTGTGATATTTTTATTATTTAGCTCTACTATAAGCTTTGCTACAGAAGTATCTTAATTAACCGCCAAAATTGAGAATAAAATGCGAAGGACTCATACAAGTTAGTTAACTAATGTTAAAAGTTGAATATAATGTTTAATTACTATAATATGATTTGATACTTTTTGATAGATTATGCCTATGAACCAGTACCAACCACATCCAGTCATGGAGGTTTGGAAGACGAGAATGAAACAATGACAGAGCATTTAAAAGACAAAATTCATGCTCTAAAGTCATTGTCGATTGACATTGGAAATGAAGTACAATATCAGGATAAAATGCTCCGCGGAATGGTGAATAACTTATCAATATTAATCAAGATCTCTTGGATATATATTGAAAATAGAAATATGCAGAAGAAATTTTTTGTTATCAGGATGAAGATTTCGAAAGGACAAGTGGTTTATTAACAAGTTCAGTTGCACGTGTATTACGTTTATCCAAAGGAAGTCATGCTTATTACATCTTATATTTGGTGTTGTTTTCTATATTTATCTTTCTCGTATTATGGGTAACTTTAAAATTCTTCTAACCAAAACATTTTAACACCAAAATATTTGAAAAGATGGGTTCATTCCCATAATGTTTTATTATATATATAAAATTATCCAAGTATAAGATCTAATATTTGTGTATAAAAGATAACATCTTAAACTTATTTCAATAAGTTGTACAGTTAAATTTTAACTAAGCTTCATATGTAAAAAATTCTATTCCAATATTACATTTAAGTGTACATAAATTAAATTATCTGTTAGAATTATCAAAAGTATATTTTATGTCAAAGCAATGTCTATGTACATGCATTTATATATTTAATACATATAAATATATATTTTAATTTTTTAATGTAAAATAAAAATAATATATATCCTTGAAACTTTCATGTGATATATTTGAAAGTTGGCGGCAATGAACTGCACTAGACTAACCTATTATAACCTGACTATCAAGAACTCACGTGTATAATACTTTGTTACACATGGTTCAGAATATTAATTTTGTATATTAATTATACTAAACAATTTGTCGAAATGAAGCTCAAAAATTTACGAATAAATCCTTTAAGTCAAGTTCAAAAAAGGAAAACTGAAGAAGAACCTAGTACTTCAGAACACAAAACGTCAGAGGTTATTTTGCCCTCTGACAGCAATTTTAATCACATAAAGTGTAAAGCAGTTCGTTATCAGAAATGTCAGAAGTTAATGAAAGAGAAAGCAAAGGCAAAAAAAGAAGCCAAAAAGAAAAGAATTCAAGAAGGTGGTCCAAAACAAGTTCCACATACTATTGAAAGCTTAAGAGAAAAAGATGAAACTACTGTCACTGGTGATCTTGATGATGAAGAAAATGCAGAACTTAAAGTTGATTTTGAACATGATGAATTTGCTGCTTACTACAAGCATGCTTATGAACCCAAAGTTTTGATTACTTTTAGTGATAATCCAACAAAAAAGAATAGAATTTTTGGAAGAGAATTAACAAGAATAATACCAAATTCTATATCTTTATATAGAAATCGTTCTGGTGTAAAGAAAATGGTGAAAAGTGCCATTGCAAGGAATTTCACAGACATTATAATTGTTAATGAAGATCAATGCAAACCAAGTATCCTTATAACAACTGAATTACTTAAAGTATCATTTATATTTAACGTATCATTTATATTTAATTTTTTCCTTATAAATCTTCGTAGATGGTATGTTAATTATTCATTTACCTGATGGACCAACAGCACACTTTAAACTTAGCAATGTTAAATTAACAACAGATTTAAAACGTAATCATAAAGAAATTTCTAAACATAGACCAGAAGTTATTTTAAACAATTTCACTACCCGTTTGGGTTGTACAATTGGTAGAATGTTAGGAGCACTGTTTCATTATGAACCTGAATTTAAAGGCAAGAGAGTAGTAACATTCCATAATCAAAGAGATTATATATTCTTCAGACATCATAGGTATAATTCATTATTTATTATGGATAATATAATATAAATAACTAATATAAATAATATTGCAGGTATCAGTTTGACATGAAAAGAGACAAACCCAGATTAAGAGAGTTAGGACCAAGATTTACCTTAAAATTAAAATCATTACAACATGGAACATTTGATAGTAAATATGGAGAATATGAGTGGCTCATACAAGGAAAAAGGCATGATATGGAAACTAGTAGAAGAAAGTTTTTCTTATAAAATTTATTATTTAATACAAAGGTGTTTTATTACTTCAAATAAATAATAAAAAGCTTTTTTATAAGAAATATAAAAACTTCTTTTTATTAAACTCTTACAAAATATGAATTTGTAATATAAAGGTATTTAAATTTATTTTATAACATAAATCGTTTCTTTTTACGTTATGTGTTTAACAAATTTCGGTTTAAATCGTTCATAGGATATATCTGTTCGTTTTAACACATAAACTGCAGCTTGAAGACCACCTATATTTACACCCAAAGTTTTTATTACACAAAACAAATTTCTAGCTGCTTGTAAAGCCTATGAAAAAAAACATCAATCATAATTCTACATAAATCTGATTTCAAAATTTTAATTGTATACCGTGCTAAAGCTGCGTCTGTCATAAGTGAGTAAAACACACCGTCCTGTTAAGGGTTTCATTATTCGTCCTAATTCTATTAAAATTTCTTTATAAAGTATTCTGTTATCTGTCATTCGTCCACTTCTTTTTCCAAATGGCTATAACAATTATTTGATAATGTAAATAAATAAAGCCATAATAAGAATATACAGGGTGGGTGAAGAATCGTAGTACAACTGGCCAGGAGTTAATTCTACCTAAAAAAATAAGGAAAAAATGTGGTATACAATTTTTTGATCCGTGGCTTCGTTTTCGAGAAAATCGAAGTTTATTACTTTACAAGTACTGTTAGAAATGTTGTCCTCGTTGTTGCATACGTTGTAACATATTAGCATTTATTTAGTTCTTCAAACACTTGAAGAATTTTTTGCTTTAGTTGTACAATGTTAATATTTTCTTTGTAAGTTCAGGAGTGTGAGGTCCGGAAACCTTGGAGTCCAGTGTATCTTACCGCCACGACCTATCCGGCACGAATACTTTTTACTTAAGAAATTTATTTATTTAAATTTATTTCCTACAGTATCATTATCAATGTTTATAAACATTAGCACCAGCAAAGATAACCGGTAATAGAATACACGATAAGGAAATCGCATTGCGCAATTGAGTAAACTTCAAATTCGATTTTCTCAGAAACGAAGCCTTGGATAAAAAGATTGTATACACATTTTTTTCCTTATTTTTTAACGTAGAATTACCCCCTGTCCGGTTGTACTACGATTTTTCACCCACTCCGTTTATGAATACAACATTACCATATCAGTAACAATAATGTCAACAAAAGAATCTTTAAATGGTAGTTGTGACACATTCCAATGTAATAGGTCAATTTTACATTTAGAAGAAGATGCCTCAATATTAGATTTTGTTCTAAATACAGCTTTTGGATGATTGTCTCCTCCCATAATATAACATTGAGAATACACTAAAGCTGCCTAAAATTTCAATATTAATACTTTTCATCATATCTTTTAATGTAATATGTTTGTGTTATGATAAAATGTATGTCACCTCAATTGGAATGGAACCACTGCCACACATTGGATCAATTATTATGTCTCCCAGATTAGGATGAGCTAATCTTAACAAATTATAACATACAGTTGCTCTAAGAGTAGTTGGTCCAAAACTTACGATATTCCTATGATGCTTAGATTCATGTGTAACACGTAACTGTGTTACTAGTTCATCTATTCATGGTATAATACATATTACTTTTTACAGCAAAACAACCTCAAATAAATTTACATTTCACTTACTGCTAATTACTTTGCAAACTACTTCTAAATAATACGTAGATAGATCTACAAGCCACAGATATTTATCTTGCAATTCTCCTCCAATAGCTCTGGAAACCTCTGCTGATTCAAATATATGTTTGCCAGTCCTTTCACATGTTACTCTATACCTTAATATTTCATCTTTCTCAGTGTCAGATGGATCCTGCCCTCTTTTCTTGCCTTTAATTGGTGTAACAATTGTGTTACAAAGCTTACGGTCTTTTTCTGCTCTATTATATTCATCAGTAGTTGGATATATTTTCCCTTGAAAACCAGTTATATTTTTCCAAGCATTTAAAGCCTTTTCGAATTTCATATCATTACGTACAGCATCTTTAAATAACTGTAAATCAGCTTCTTTACTAATTCCTGAGAATTCAAACTTTCTAACATCTGCGACAATAAATATATTGTCTATTGATCTCATCTCTTGTATCTGAAATAACAATTAAAGAAAATATTATTAATTTGTCGCATGTAATTTACCGTATATTAGAATATAATAACGTTAATGTTAACGTTGATCTTAATATAATATATAATATAATAATCATATTCAGAAACATATTTATCTATTAAAAAGCCTATTTAAAATAAAAAGATAATTTTACTTGTGCAAATTGATTCCAAAAGACATTAAGATAAATCTTTCCGCGTTCTTTAATAATTTTGACATTTTTATTTAATTTCTCTTTACATTCATCCACTGCTTGCCACTCGAAACCTAAAATTAGACATTTTATAGGTTACTCTAGGCAACCACGTGTTTTTGTTTTTAATTAATATTAGAAAACATTTAGTTACCTGTATCTACTGTCGTTGTTATCATAAAAACATTGTCGTTTATTAATGATTCTGCGAAAAGTTTTTGTAAATTCGATTCGTTATTCTCATTCATTTTAAATTTTGTACGTTACATGTAAATTACGTTGTACTTCATAAACACGTGATTATACACGTGAGTGTGAGTAAAATCGAACTAGTACCACGTGTTTCACTAATCAGATAAACTGCTCTTAATTATAAATCTTAAATCTTTAGTAGTAATTATACAATAATACAGTATTAGGTAATTATTATATTCTATTTATTTTTCATATAATTTTTCATTATTTATATTTTTATTTCACTTAAAATATAAATATAAAATAGAGCATAGTATTGTTCTTTACAATTATTTTAAACTATTAGAACGTTAAAAAATTTCGAGAACGTGAAAATCTACTTCATTTTCTACTTCGTTTTTAACTCGCAAGTGAAAGGTAGCAAAAATCGCGCCGTTACGAAGTCCGTTTTTGTGCAAAATAAAGAATACCTCTTCGAAGCTCATGCACTCCTGATAGAAGATGTCAATTTTGTTGAACAGTTTACAAAATTTCTAACTTTTGCGAAATGTAACAACAAATGGTTATCAAATGCGTTACACGGAACGATAACGAGTATATGTATATCGTGAAACGAACATTTTCAAAGATTATAATGGTATTGTAAATTTCTACATAAAGTGTAACTGTGTGTGCGAAATATGTGCATTTTATCGAACTGTTGAAAGAACGTCCACTGT
Organism: Tetragonisca angustula; assembly: GCA_036937485.2. Taxonomy (NCBI): domain Eukaryota; kingdom Metazoa; phylum Arthropoda; class Insecta; order Hymenoptera; family Apidae; genus Tetragonisca; species Tetragonisca angustula. Next base: position 896,559 of record JAWNGG020000076.1, on the reverse strand, counting down.
GACAATTTCTCTCGTCTTAATTCATTTAATGACTTTCTTTTAATTAAAGTCAAAACGCGTCAAAAATTTTTTTTTGGTTATTAAACTAACTATAATAAATATTATAGTTAGGCCTTATATTTGTTTTTGTTGTCTATTATAATACATATTTCGTAACTATTGTTTCAAATAGAATTTCAAAAATATAAATTTTTGTAAAAATTTTTTTATCAATCAGATAAGAGAAATTCAAAGATTTCATTTTTATTTAGTAACAAAAAATAATAATTAATTTAAAAAGAAGATTGAAGAATTATTAAAAAAATAATTAAAGTTAAAATTAATCAATAACGAAACATTGTCTCATTAGTAAAGTAAGAGGACTTTAAATTCCACGTCAAGACAAATTTAAGTATCAACTTTATCAACTTAATTTTTAAAAAGAATTAAATGCAAACGAAAGTTACCAGAATAAAGTAAATTGAAATTATTTAACTATCAAATAACTGATTATGATAAAATTATAATAAAATGGAAAGCATTCTCTTTGGAGCATATTATAAAAAATCATTTTATGTAAATTAATAAATGTTATTATTGGGTTCAACGATCTTCCTATGATCCAAATGAACATTCACGAAATGCAGTCGACGTGATTTGACAATCGCAGTTATCCTTAATTTAATTCGTAGTATAACTGTCCTGCGAAATCAGTTTTTGCACTTCCTGCTACGTCAAATCTCACATAAGTTGATCCAACTTTCATAAATAGCAATGTAACCTCAAAACATAAAATGTATTAAATTTAAATGACAATGTAAATTTATTTAATTTATCGTAGAATTTTGTAAATTCGTATTGGAAGTCACATGGTTTTAATGATGTCGCATATTAGGTTAGTTCTCACTTCATCCGTGTTTAAATCTAATTACATTACACACACGCACACACGCATATATATATATATATATATATATATATATATATATATATATATCATATTTACGCGAATGATAACGGCCGCTAATTTCGAGCCACAATTAATTACTTAATTACATCGGAAGAGATTATCGTTCAAAGCAATATTGCAATATTATATATGAGCATGTCATTATATTAGATTAATGTACTCCTGAACTCTTTCCCTAGTATACTTACTAGTATACTTCAATTTAATTGTTAAATTACTAATACGATATTAATGTTTCAGGAAAGTTTGAAACTTTATATGTAAAAGGGTCAGGATAAAACGTGGAAATGATTTTCGCCTAAATCTGGCTTGAAGAAAATCTAATTGTAACGTGTGATACGTTCCCATTGTGTAAGTGGGATCTGATTACATTTATCCTGGCATACTAACACCGCAAATAATTCGAGCATCGCGTGCTATCCGTAAGTATAACCATAGTTCTGTAATTCGCACGCGTTTTTGAACGATCATTAACCTGGTCTCTAAGCTGATCATAAAATTTCAGAGGGAAAAGGAGGAAGATAGGAAGAACGGCGATCGTTCTGTTCAATGGAGGTTCCAGTTATTAAATTAAGGGTATCGTTCACTCGAAGTTTACGTGAGAGCGCTCGTTGATCTGGGACGCACGCAGGTAAATATGTAATTTCCTGTTATTCATAGACAATCGTCTGGGTATCCTGGATTAAAACCGATCATTAGATGGTTGCACGCTGAAGAGGGAGGCTACCACCGTGGAAGGTGGAAACTCGCGGAGGCGTCAGCATCCCGGGTCATTTCAGGTCGAAAGTTCGTCGGGCCATACGTCTCTATACATAGAAGCGACTGAATCACCCCCTTCTCCCCCTTGATGCTTCCACCCTTTCCTCTCTTTCTCGCACATCCTGTCCCGTGGACTGACAGCTGAAGCCAGAAGTGACTGAAATATTCATTGGCACAAGGCGAACGAGGCGCGACTGAACGTCGATCTGTCAACCTCTTTGACTATATAAATATGGATTGCCATCGAGCTTTCGCGCGTTATATAGATTTATAGTGAAGAAAGGTAATGTTTTCAACATTTTTCGACTCGCCGATGGAAATTTCACGCGTTAATTTCAACATCAGCGGGAAATTAAGATTGAAACGAGTAACTTTTGGAATGAAAATTGAATTGAAAAGGTTTGTTGGCGGACTTTTGGTTTGTTTATTCCTTTTGTTTTACTTATTAGCCTGTTCAGAGCTTTTAACCCATTGACATACTAATTTTTGCAGATGTGCGCATGTATGTTGTACGAAGATCACAGGATAACAGGAAAGCACGATGACATTTTAATATCATTTTATGAAAAAAAATTAAAAAGTGTAAAAAAACTTCATATTTTTTATTTATTATAAGTATTGCGTCAAACATATCATGATGATATAATTCATGTGAATTTAAATAAAACGTACGTTACAAAGATTTAAGATTTGATAGTATATTCTATGGTACGAAGCTTTGTGTTTCAGGATATCTCTGTCAGAGTATTATCAAGGGATTACACTTCCACGAGTTTCGGAGAACGACATATCATCAGGACTGTCGAGAAATTTAAAGAGACGGACACTTTGCATCACGAAAGTCGTAAAAATATAACTGTTAATAGCTGTATACACACGTCCCCATTAAACAACACAGTAGGTATCTTTTCTCTGAAATAAGATTCACTTTTTTAATTTACGTTCAATGCGATTAAAATTTGAAGAGAAATTAAAATCATTTTAAATGCTATTTCTATTCTTGAACCATCCAACGTCTGATTATATCTAATCACATTGTACTTCCTTTAATGCAATTTTCAAGTTCATTTATCCCTCTAAGTGACATTAAAAACACCTGCATAATTAAATCCTTGGCTTATAACTTGGAGTTGTAACAAAGAGTATTTATATTTATAAAAAAGTCAGCTTCAATTCAAGCTATATATAAAATCTAATCTTTCATTTAAATGATTGCTAAAGGAAATTACAAAGTAAAAGATCAATAACATTCCAATAAATTTTTAAAGTTGCCACAGATATTTATGCAACTTTAAAACGATGAAGAAACAAAGTCTGAAATTCAGAAAACTGTCAGAGTCAAATTTTCATATCACGGAATTGATCGACATCATAGTAAATTTCAATACAGTTTACCAGTTCCTTTCCTATGCACGACAACTCTAGTATCCACTATAAAAATCTCTATCCGTTTCTCATTCTTATCAGTTGCTAATACAACAAATATAAATGCCTTTTCATGTAAATTATTCTCTCTCCGTAATTCAACAATGCAATAGGGGGAGTGGAGGGGGGAGGAGGGATGAAACTCGTATGCGATTTCAATGCTTGTTTGTCGTCCACGCACGACAACCGAGGGATGAGCTAACTAGACGTCGAATTAAGCCGGCACTCCGAAACGCTTTTAAAATTTAAATAATGCATCGTTGCTCGACCCGTCTCTCCCTTTTCGCGGCGCCGGAATTTCTCATTGTCCGCGTTCCTTCACCTGTCGACCCTTGTTGCCTCGACTTTTTGGCAGTTTTTGAGAAACGCCCGGACGTCGCAACCTGTTACCATCAACTTGGCGATACCGAACGTCTCGCCCGGCTTTTACCCCGGAAACGAAGACGGCTGACAAGGATGTACCGTAGAAGAAAGTTCTCGCGCAGCTTCGGAAATATCGCGTGCTCTCTGTAGATATAAAAACCGGATTTCCAGCCGGGGCCATCTTCGGTAATTAACGTTGAATGTTTCATGAATTTTATCGGATTCTTTCCGCCGCGCGTTGATCGTATATCCGTTTTGTCGCCGGTTATATTTGAATAACGAAATTGGTGGGGACTGTCGAGCATGGAAATTGAGAGAAATAGAATTATCCGGAAAATTGGCATGTTGTGGATTCGAGTTTTCGGAATGGTAAAGTCAAAACTGATATTGATGATACTAGACGGTACTAAATTTAAGTGACAACGATTATTTTTAAAGTTTATGATATTTTGTATTAAAAATAATCCAATGTATTAAAAAATAGAAATTGACAGAGTAGGATTCAAGAAGAAATAGAGGTATATTGTTGAAATTGGACTTAGAACAAAATCCTTATCTATGTTTTCTCGTTCGAGAATTAGAATTGGAGTATTCCAAAGATTATGTATGTAATGATATAGTTTTAGAAATATATCTATAAGATAGAAATATATCACTATAAAGATATTCTAAAAATAGAGAAATATTTTATTAATGAATGTTATGAACATCTCTGCTTTTTAATAATATGTATTTCCAATCATACGCACAGTATATTTTGAAAATAAATAAAATGACTACAATAACTCGTAACGAAAATGATATAAAGTAATGTTAACAGTTATCAAATTATATAAAATGTATGATAAATGAACAAAATTCGAAACAGATCAGATAGGCAAATATATCATACAAAACGATCGTTTATTATCGAGTATACGATACACATCAGTTACAATTAATTGTAAGCATCGGTCAATCGATCGTTCAAGTAACAATTAGTCGGCGATTTCACGAGTCAAGTGTACAATTATAATTTCAAAGGAATGATTTAATCCGTTTCAGAGAGGAAGAGGGTTGGTCGAGAGTATCGCGGATAAAATTGAATAAAGTGCAGTATCACGAAAGGCGGTCTTTTCTTTTGATTATTTTTATTTAAGCGTAGATCCACAGCAGCGCGCAGCACCAATTTATTTTCTACATAAATACCCTCAGGGATTGAAAACGATTCCTTTCGTTGATCTTTTCCAATCAATCCAACCAGGTATTCAATGAGTTTTTGAAACGGTGAATTTATAACAAAACCTACGAACGCAGAGTAATAGTCCAATTTCAGTATTATGTGATATTGCTAGAAGAACGTTTTCATGGAGTTATAACAACTATAATCTGTATTGATGATGACAGGGGAATTTATACAGAAAAAGATTAACATATTATTAGATGCACAGCTAGATAAACTGTTGTAAAATGTAACTTGTAATACCGATAATAATAATGCAATGATAATACTGTTCAAATGTTTCTGACTAGATAGATTTCTCGTTTTATATTCCAAAGTTTCAACCAATTGTGTAATTGTTCTTTCTTCGCATTCTTATTTTCAGCGCCATTGTATTATTATACTGTCAGTTGAATATTTTTTTTACGTGCTGTGGTTGGAATATAAAATAAAAATTCTTCGTAAACAGAAATATTTGCACGTCACTAACGATATTCTTAATTTGTATGTTTCAGAGGAAGAAATATCCCTTCTTTGATCCTATGATTTGTTGTCTGAGGCTATGCCGAGGTAACTTTCTTGAAGTAACAGGTGCCATCGGCAACAGGCAGAGTTGAGGTTCTGCCCTTTTGTGATTATGATTATTGCCCGAAAGCCAATATCGTAATCAAGGCTTTCTGAGCAACAATCAAAAGCATAAAGAGCATTTACTGGATGAACATCCGAAGAATAAATCACTTCTTCGTACTCTGCAACAGATGGGAAAGATTATTTGAAATTTTCTAACCATTTATTCAAGTGTAAAGGAATACTTAAAATTACGCTGTCGTATTATTAACAACGGTACAAAGCGCAATTCTATCTTAATGGAGATTTCATATGAGACTCGAAAGAATCGCGAAAGTTTGAAATATATCGAAGCTACCTTGCTCGTCAATCTTCCCGGAAACATGATTGAGATAAATGGCCCGGCAGAGCTATAGGATCATAATTTTATTACACGCAGGATATCGAACACATGTTCTAGCGGTAAGAATTGATAGCTTTCCCTCCTTCTCTCAGTCACGTTTGCACGAAAAGTGCAGTGATTGAAAAAGATCTCAATCGTTTGTTTTAATAAGTTTCAATCGATGAATTGAATCTAATTAAGTCTAAACAGAATGCTTGTAAAATACGTCTTAAAAAAATTGAGATTTGAATTACTTCGTAGGATTTCTTCTTTACCGACTGCGTTGCTACTTCAAATTGCGCGGCGCGTATTTTTGAAACACTGTCAAGATCGATTCAAATCACAACATACTCATTCAGGTATAATTACGTCCAGCACGATTCTGTGTAAAAAGTTACGTTTAAAGCGTCACGTATGAAACTATCATGCACGAGCAACAAGACAAAAGTTAAATCTACAATCATTTACAGGCAGAATGTCAAATCTCCGTACCGAGGTAACCGAACGAGAGTGCAAGTTGTAAAAAAAAAAAAGGGAAAAGGAGTAAAAATCTGCAAAACGAAACAGAAGCTTAAGACTACAAAACTACAAAGCAGGTGAACTCAACGAACGAATCTTGCAAATTAAACGACGGAACGTGTTACTCGTCACTGCAATAAATTCGTTGCAAGCAAAAGTTTCGGAAAGATTTACCAAGATCCAGTTGTTGGCGAGGTGAGAACCGTGCCTCGTGACTGGGAGTATCGGAAGTGGAAGCGTTGGACCACGACCGTCGGAGTCCCGAAGTCGAATGACGTAACTTGGAAACGGACGGAAGGGTTGCAGGTGTAAAAAGGGTAGGGGTTGCTGGCGGTGGTCAGTAGTGGGGGCGCGTTCCGCTTCTGCGCAGTGGCGATCGTAGACGATGGTGGGGTGGACGTGGCTGTCGTTCAAAATCGGCGACGAACTGCGTCCCATGTTCCACGTCCATTAGATATTCTCGATCTTTGTAATTTGACAATTAGCCGACGGCGGAGGTGGAACACTGTCAGTCAAACGGTTTGATGCAGCGACGGGGTCGATGCACCGAGGAGGATGATTTATTTTATTAGGCAACAGCGTCATTTCCGCGGATATCTGCCAGCCGGAGATAGATCCAGGCACCATCGTACAGATCCTTGCAATCCCGGATACGTCCAGGAGCATTGATTCCATTATCCTGTCTGATTCCGCGTCGAATTCTCGCGTCACGCTAAACATTTACTTTCTTGTTATCTTACGGCCGTGCATATCTCGAATGTTGCAATTTTGTAGTAAAAAATTGTAGCGATTAGTAAACACAGCGATGTTTACGTTCTGGTGATATATATAATAATGTAAAAAACATTTGAAACTATCAAATGACAGGATCAGCCGTTTGAAGAATGAAGAAAGGAACTGTGGACTTTTATCGATGTCGTTCGTGAAAATACGACGGACATCCCAGGATGCATTATTCATTTTCGTAATTAGATCGATCGGAGATACGGTTGCATTATGCAAAATCTTGGAAGCGAACGTCGTCAACGAGATTGAAGCTCGTTGTGAAGAAGTTGGCGTTAAAATTTCAACTCGCTGAGTCGAGCTGGGGAACGTTATTCTCGAAAATGGACGAGGAACTATCTCCTCGTATCGCTATCCGAGATTTTCTTCCCAAACGAAAGTTCTCCACGAAAAGTAACGATGAAACAAGGAGGATGAAATCGATGTGTCAAGAGAAGGCAACAAGTAAATATACGATGATATCTGACAGTGATTCGAGAACTCAACAACATTCAACTCAAGAAAGAGCCTAATGTATTCAAAGACTCCGAAAAACGTATAGCAACACGAATCTCCACTTTGTTCTCCAAGTTGGCAAGCTCGACGTTCCAGCCTTCGTTCAAAGCGAACCTCGCAAATCGTCGAAACGAAACGTCGATCTGTTGACCATCGCATTCAATTACGAATGAAGTTTATCCGACGTTTATTATCATGTTCCAGCGGGCAATACGTGCAAGTCCTGACAGACACGCGTGACACACGATCTTTATATAGCATTGTTCTAGGAGGGAAAGGGGAGGAAGGAAGAAGAGGATACGAAGGTGCATTGCCCTCGAATCCAGGGCCACCGGTTGGTCCAGGATCGTCGGCTCCTGGGGGGGAATCGGCCTAGCCTGAACGGGTTCAGAGGCTCGATTGTGATACAAGGTCATCCGACGTGGAGTATGAGTAATCCAGCTAGCGGTGGTCAACGACATGTTATGCAACACGGCTGTGATGATAATCCTTCGACGTCGGCTCCCCCCGAGAGCCTCTTTATCCTTCCTCTCCTCTTCTACGCGTCCTTTCTACTCGCTTCGTCGAAAAGCACCGCCGGATTGAAAATGAAACTTGACGCACACAACGAGAAACGGCTGGCAAGAGAGACGCGTTTCGAATGAACGTTTAGCGCGACTTTTAGATGAAAGACAAAGAAGATAGACGCGGAGCCAGTATTGATTTGTCCGACGGTGATATTTTTAAGCTCTCCTTGAGAAAGGTAGATGCTTAATTCATACCGAAACATGAGCATCCGAGTGTCTACTTCGGATTTCAATTTTTGTCTCCTAAAATAAACAGGTTCTAATCGTCGAAAGGGTCACGTAGAGTCAAGGCTACACGAGGCTGATAAATTTCTTTCACGCCCGATTTTTATATTCGGTTCATGTTCCAACTGACGACGAAGCGGATGCAGAGATTACGTCAGATACTTCATTTTCAATTATCTTACACCCAGTTTTGTTTGATCAGTCAAGTAACAGAATTAACAAACGCCGCTGTCCTCGTACGTCTTAATGTGATATTGGAAATTGAGGAAAGGTGAATTATAACGGATCGCGGTGAGGAAAGACTTTGAAATAAAGTAGCCTCCAATTTTGTGGATCAGGCTCCTTCCTCTCTTCACGCACATAATCCGATGTGTGTCGTGCTTTTAGCCTTGTCCCCGTGTTGGAACATCGAGTTTTTTCTTTTTTTTTTTCTTTTTTTTTTTTACCCCCGAAAATCGCGCCCATCGACTACGCACGCTGAGAAACGAGCACGTGCTCGATTCTACTCGAGGAAGAGAGTCCTCGAGAGGTGAATGAGAGAAAAGAAAGGGAAAAAAGAGAGAAAAAGCGGAGAGGTAACGGGACAGAGCGAGAAAGACGGTTCCATCGGGAAGCATCGGCGACGATTGGCGAAGCCTGATAGAATTCAAATCCTTGAACAAATACGTCAAGTTTCCAAGTGAATTCCATGTCAAACTGTACCTAATAGAATCGAAAAATCTCCCCTCCCTCTCGTCACGCTCGCGCGTCGTTCCGCTCCGAAAAACCTATCGCCAGTTTCAATCTGTAATTTTCGTTTCTCAAAGATACGCTCGAGCCTTGGAAGTTGTATGCTATAAAGTCGTTTGATAGAGTGTTGAACGCTTCAAGGAGGACCGAGTCGGTGTCGAAACAAAATTAGGGAGAGCTGAAATGAAATGAAATTTCGGCAGGGAGAATTTCCTCCTCTCGAGTTCGATTCGATTCGACTTGAATTTGCAATTTTTCAGGTGCAAAATCTGATCTTTCAAGTGCGAAAAAAAAAAAAAAGGATCCTTGTAAAATTATTTATGGAATTATTTGGCACTCGCGTTGGAACCTCCACGACATCCGAAATATCCGACGAATCTCACTGCGAGACATCTCCGCATAATTACCCGGGAACGCTCGTTTCACCAGGCTTCGCTCAATCAAGCCGCTCCTGCTAACAGAGGATCCCCAGGTACGGGTTGAATAAAACACGATTGAAAATCACCGCGGCTTCGCTGCCACAATTTCAACTGCCTTCACGTCCTCTCCTTTTTCATCGAGTTGGCGCGCGGTTACGATTGTGAATAGACAGGCTGACAGTGACAGATTTGTTCTCCTCTCTAAGCAGCTTAGAAGACGTCCGACCAAGAAACAGAAGAGGAGAGAAAAGAGAGAGAGAGTAATGTAAGTAGATACACACGGGTTCCTGGTTCCCTACAGTTCCATCATTATCGAATGCCCTTAATTGCTGGCAGCCTACGTTCACTACGTCACGGGATAGCGACGCGGAGAAAGGTCTGCTACGAAGTCCAGATCGACGAGGAGGAGGTGGAGGAGGTCAAAGAGAGGATGCGTGCTACCAAGAAGGAAACAGTGGCTTTGAACTTGGGATTACAGCGAGTTGAGAAGCAAATCATGTTCGCTGGGGAATGCTTGAACGTGTACCGCGTACTTGCCGTCTATAGGGTGGTCCAATTTGTGTAGTTGCATCACTCACGTTAACGTTAATGGCCCTTGATCGCGAGTGATCTCTAATCGGCTCTAATTAACGTTTCGATATCGGGCCGTCCGAACTGTGGCAAACCGGTTAACAAACGCGGGACTAGTCACAGTCATAGGAAATTCAATGATTATCAGTTGACATGTCAGCAGAGTGTCAATTTAATTGGACGTCGCGCGTGGAAAAATGTGTAACAAAGAAGGTGTAAATGGCATAGTTTGTTTCGATGAGGGTTGATCACAGTAGCGCACGGCATATGGCGAAAGTATTTGGACATTTAGAACTTTTTGACACTTCACTAGTATTTAATGCGAGACACGACTGTGGCATTATTGTATTGACGAAAAAAATTTAAAGAAACATCTTTCACGCACGAGCAACGTTACTTGCTGTGTTAATTAAATTTCGAAACAAATTTCGCAGTAATGTATAAAAGTTTAAATAATGTATAAAAAGTTTTCATAAACATTGAATAACTACTTTCGTGAGCCACTTCGTTTTGTAATATATCATTACATGAACAATCCTTGAACAAGACTCTGTTTGATCTCCATTAAATTAATATTGGAATGCGCAATAACGTGTAAATGTAATTTGCAGAAGAAAAAAAGGGTCAGAGAGCAGTGTGTACTTTGAACTTTGATTTCACCTTTCATGATCGCTTGTTTGCTCAGCTGTAGCGTTTTCAATATTTTCAAAAACTTCAACAGACAATTACGTGATTTACGTGACGTAGTCCGGGGTTTGATGGGCAAATTATTTCCAACTTTTAAGTTAATATTAATATTTTGTTAGTTTGAAGTCGGATACACTGTAGAAAAGATTACGCGAGGTTTTTCACGCGCAAGATTCTAATCGCGTATCCTCCGTCGTTCTTTCGTTAGTTAAAAAGCGTAACAGTGAACTTTCCCGCGAAATATTTTCACGGTTCTGGGATCCAGCGCGATAAATCAGCTGCACGGTGTATCAAGGCAAGGCAAACATCGCTGGAATAAAAATGGATACGATTCTGTTCAGGTATCTAATACTTTCTGATGGTTTAACCTCGCCCCAAGACTGGAGAGTACAGTACTCTGCAAAAGTTTTACACTGACAGATATTATACTTTATAAATAACATAGAACGCAAAAAAAAAACTTTTTTTTAGAGAACAAAATAGAATTCAGAACTCTGCAAAAGTTTTACACTGACAGATATTTTCTTTATAAATATCACAGAACCCAAAAAAAAAGAAATTTTTTTTAGAGCACAAAACAGAATTCAGAACTCTGCAAAAGTTTTACACTGACAGATATTTTCTTCATAAATAACATAGAACGCAAAAAAAAAAATTTTTTTTTAGAGAACAAAACAGAATTCAGAACTCTGCAAAAGTTTTACACTGACAGATATTTTCTTTATAAATAACAGAACGCAAAAAAAAAATTTTTTTTTAGAAAACAAAACAGAATTCAGAACTCTGCAAAAGTTTTACACTGACAGATATTTTCTTTATAAATATCACAGAACGCAAAAAAAAAGAAATTTTTTTTAGAGCACAAAACAGAATTCAGAACTCTGCAAAAGTTTTACACTGACAGATATTTTCTTTATAAATATCACAGAACGCAAAAAAAAAGAAATTTTTTTTAGAGCACAAAACAGAATTCAGAACTCTGCAAAAGTTTTACACTGACAGATATTTTCTTCATAAATAACATAGAACGCAAAAAAAAAAATTTTTTTTTAGAGAACAAAACAGAATTCAGAACTCTGCAAAAGTTTTACACTGACAGATATTTTCTTTATAAATAACAGAACGCAAAAAAAAATTTTTTTTTAGAAAACAAAACAGAATTCAGAACTCTGCAAAAGTTTTACACTGACAGATATTTTCTTTATAAATATCACAGAACGCAAAAAAAAAAAAAATTTATTTTAGAGGACAAAACAGAATTCAGAATTGAGAATTAATTTCGTGAAAATCAGAATAGAGATACGAACAGAATTATAAAAACTATTGGTGCATCATTGTCCTGCGCTTGTCAAAGCGACAAACAAATATTTTTCTAAGTAATCTCTAATGTTTAACTCTTTCTGATAGTCAATCGATATAAAATCAAACTCTCCTCTCGTTCATTATTAAAACTGAATTACTTCCATCTGATGGATCGGGACAGACTTTCGTACAACACTGTACACGTCTCGTATCCTCACAATGCCGCAAGCCTACACGCAATGTATCCCGAAAAATCGAGCGTGAACCGAACCGAGCCACCGTGTGCCTCGCATTTTCGAACTTAATTAAACTTTCTCCCGGAGATCTTGTTTGCCACGGGTCAGAAAAGTCGCGTCACCATCCGACAAGAGGAGGAAACCTACGGAAGAGAGCACGTTGACGTCTGTTTACCCAGAATGAAAAAGGGAGGAGAGAAGAAAAAAAAAAAAATGAAAGAAGAGAGTGAAAAGGTCCCGGAACCGGTGACCGGGGAAACATTAGAACGTTATTACCGCAGGAACTGCGAGAAGGGCAGCATGGTTGCGCACGGTGATGCGGCAGAAAACGGAGGAGAGGAACGGGTTCCATTATCTGCAGCGAAGAAAAATTCCTCGCCACGGTTATCCAGATACCTCCGAGGAAACGGTTGAATTGGATTCGTGGAGAGATCCGCGAGCAGCTCGAGCAAGAAATCGAACGGTTCGATCGTGAGAGTGAAGCGCCGGAAACGCTGGCACCGCGGAACAATCGCTCCATCTTTTCCATTGAGGAAAAATCCCGGCCCAATGTCACGGTCGCCTCTTTCAAATCGGTTCTTATACAGTGTACTATGTATATATATATATATATATATATATATATATATATATATCCCGTGGCGGATTGTTGAAAACTTTCGACGTGTTATGAAACATGTCGTTGAAAGGCGGCGAGAAATTTATGATGTAAAACTTATTGACACGTTCGCAGATGTGTGTTAATTTGTGAATGACAGACAGTTTAGAGAGAGAAGTCTTGTATAATTATTTGTGAATGATGGAGAGGATTATCTGGAGAAAGAGAGTCAGTGAATCGGTCCTCGAAATTTGTTCGTCAGCAAACTTTGAGACTCGAGTTCGAGAAACTGTTAGCAACAAGTATAACATTCGCTGCTCTCGAAATATTTAAATTTTAAAAAACACTATGTACGGAGACGCATTTTTACCAAAATTATTCCATGTAATAACGTATATAATATAATGATCCAGCTCCTTTTAGCCCCTGTTTCAACATTCCTCTTCGTTTCGTAACAATAATCTATTAAAATTCGCTGCTTTTAAAATAATTACATTTTAAAAAAACACTATGTACGGAGACGAATCTTTGCCAAAATTATTCTATGTAATAACGTATATAGTATAATGATTTAGCTCCTTTTAGCCTCTGTTCAATATTCCTCTTCGTTTCGTAACAATAATCTGTTAAAATTCGCTGCTTTCAAAATAACTAAATTTTAAAAAAACACTATGTACAGAGACGCATCTTTGCCAAAATTATTCTATGTAATAATGTATATAATATAATGATTTGTTTCGTAACAATAATCTGCTAACAACAAGTATAATATTTGTTGCTTTCTAAAATATTTAAATTTTAAAAAACACTATGTACAGAGATGCATCTTTGCCAAAATTATTCTACGTAATAACGTATATAATATAATGATCTAGCTCCTTTTAACCTCTGTTCAATATTCCTCTTTGTTTCGTAACAATAATCTGCTAACAACAAGTATAATATTTGTTGCTTTCAAAATATTTAAATTTTAAAAACACTATGTACGGAGACGCATCTTTGCCAAAATTATTCTATGTAATAACGTATATAATATAATGATCTAGCTCCTTTTAGCCTCTGTTCAATATTCCTCTTCGTTTCGTAACAATAATCTGTCAAAATTCGCTGCTTTGAAAATAACTAAATTTTAAAAAAACACTATGTACAGAGACGTATCTTTGCCAAAATTATTCTATGTAATAACGTATATAATATAATGATCTAGCTCCTTTTAGCCTCTGTTCAATATTCCTCTTCGTTTCGTAACAATAATCTGTCAAAATTCGCTGCTTTGAAAATAACTAAATTTTAAAAAAACACTATGTACAGAGACGTATCTTTGCCAAAATTATTCTATGTAATAACGTATGTAATATAACGATCTAGCTCCTTTTAGCCTCTGTTCAATATTCCTCTTCGTTTCGTAACAATAATCTGTCAAAATTCGCTGCTTTGAAAATAACTAAATTTTAAAAAAACACTATGTACAGAGACGTATCTTTGCCAAAATTATTCCATGTAATAACGTATATAATATAATGATCTAGCTCCTTTTAGCCTCTGTTCAATATTCCTCTTCGTTTCGTAACAATAATCTATTAAAATTCGCTGCTTTTAAAATAATTACATTTTAAAAAAACACTATGTACGGAGACGTATCTTTGCCAAAATTATTCTATGTAATAACGTATATAGTATAATGATCTAGCTCCTTTTAGCCTCTGTTCAATATTCCTCTTCGTTTCGTAACAATAATCTGTCAAAATTCGCTGCTTTGAAAATAACTAAATTTTAAAAAAACACTATGTACAGAGACGTATCTTTGCCAAAATTATTCTATGTAATAACGTATATAATATAATGATCTAGCTCCTTTTAGCCTCTGTTCAATATTCCTCTTCGTTTCGTAACAATAATCTGTTAAAATTCGCTGCTTTCAAAATACTTAAATTTTAAAAAAACACTATGTACGGAGACGCATCTTTGCCAAAATTATTCTACGTAATAACGTGAACGAAAATATCGATCCGTCTCTTTTTAGCCTCTCATTGTCAGCTCTGTTCAGTTTCGTAACAATAATCAAAACTAATCAGAGAGAAACACACGATGAACAACACAAGCAAATGCGTCAGGGAATGGAACGATTTTGCGTTATGAAATACGACGTGCGGTAAAACAACACGTGCTTTGGCTTTCGCGGGATGAATCTATGTTACAGTTCGTGGCAATAGCCATTCATCATCATTACTTCTACTCGTTCAATAAAGATGGACAAGAACTGAATCGTGCGAGTACGAGAGGTGTTTGAGAACTGTTTCGCCAAGTCGATCGAACGAATAACAGTGGCCTCTTCTGTTTGCTCATTAATCGAGAGGAAAGTTCATCGGCTCCTTCATCGGCCAGAGGAAGTATCGTTCGTTTCTTGAGAAATTCGCGGCTGGCTGGCCACGCGGTGGATTTTTTCAGCGAGCCGTGATGGAACAATTACCGGTTATGCCGCGCGCCGCCATTAAACGACAAACGAGAGGAAAATAATTAAACTGTACAATGCTTTGCTGCTCTCAAAAGACGTAACGTTGTTCACCTTTCTATATTTTGCGTATCGATTAACTGACGACGGCTTGTTTGAACAGATTATTACGAAACGAACGGCGTAACAGCGATTTTAATTAAATTTGCGCTAATGAACTGCCGGCTTCCAGTATGAAAAATTTTATTTGTCGATTTATGTTTCCGGGTTATTTTCCGGCGAGATGTGATATTACGGCGCGATTTTGTTTCTTTGGATTGAAATAATTGCAGGTTCGTGCAAGTGTGTATGGTGAAATCTCACTCCGTCAAGAAAGGAAGCCGGCTTCCTTTCTGGAAATGTTCCGTGAAATTTTTTTTTTTAATAGAAGTTCTTTCAGAAAGATAATATTAATATTAATATTGATATATTTAATATTATAATATTAAATATTATTATAAATAATATAATATTATACTTAATTAATAATAATATTATAATATTATAATAATATAATTTAATATAATAATAATATTATAATTTAATATTATTTTATATTAAAAATAATATTAATATTAATATTAAGCTTTTAGAAAGATAATAATAATAGTAAGCTGAACCTGGAAGACTGAAAAGTTCAAGATGTTAAAAAAATTGAATTCTTTAAAATACGATGGACATGTCTTCGCAGAACAACTTTAAATCAATCGTGAACGAAAAATTGACTGATCAAGAACAAGAAAGTAAAGGAGAGAGAGAAAGAGAGAGATCGTGCAGGTGGAAAGTCTCGGGACGATAATATACATAATATGGCAAGTCATGATAGCCGATAAACCCTACTACTTCTCTGAATGTGTTATAATGGTCACTATAAAAGGGCTCGAGCAACCAAAATGAAGAGCTAAAGATGATCAACGACGAAAACGTTCAGCTGAAACCTTCTTAAATTGGACTTGCCTCTGTTTCAATCCTCCCTTTATAACGAAACCAGAGGGTTTAAAAAAAAATAAAAGAAGGCGATAATAAGGTGTAATTGAAACCCTAGTCTCGCATACGAGATGCGACTAATTAAAGGCAGCTGCAATTTCACCTGTCTGTAACGTAATTTCTCACGTAAAAAAAAAAAAAGAACCGTCGTTATCCAATAATACGCGTGTCGATACACAATCTTCCGCTCGTAGGAAACTTTGTGGAGTTTTTCGCTTTCCTCCTCCTAAGGAGAGATTCTGCTTTCGAGCGTAATTTTCTGTCATTTGCCAATACGATGATTACCAACGGTGAATAATGGTTTTTCGTGGAAAAACGAGCTATGAACCATCGGCGTTAGCACGTGTCATCAGCGACTGTGAAGATAATTCCACGCGGGATGTCGGGAACAATGGTGTGGGAAGTTGAAAGGGAACATCGATGATGATAGAAAATTATTATGTAAATTCGAAGATGAAACCATTAAGTAAAAGATGCGTAGAAATGTTGAAAACATCGTGAAGACTATTCGACGTGGGAAGTTGAGAAGAAACATCGATAACAATGGAACGCCAGTTGTCCAAGGTCGAAACTGTTCCATAAAAATATTCTAAAAACATTGACGAAATGAAAGGGGTATTTTATTAAAATTATTAGGTATTTTATTATATTATATTATATATTACATTTACTATATTATTATTTTATATATTATATAATTTTACTAAAATTATCGTATTTATAAAATAGCAACTAAAATATCAGAGAAGATAATTTCACTCCAAAAATTAAGAAGAAGCAAATAGAAAATCGACGAAAATAGAAAATTAGCTACAAAATTCAGTTCTATAAAAATAATAATTAAAATAAATAAATATAATAATAATAATAAAACAAATAAATACAATAATAATAATAAAATAAACAATAATAATTGAAATGAATAATATAAAATAATTCAGAGATATTGGCGAGACATTCTTAGGATTCGTTTAGAATCGAAAGAAGGGAGATAGATCTGTCGAACAGCCTTGAATATCTGGGATGGCGTAGCCCGAGGGAAGGAAGGTGGCTGTTGCAAATGCGCTTAGAAACGATGTATAATACCAAGAACTTGAACTCTGAGAGAGCGGCAATAAACGTAATGCAAGCATCGCTTGGCAAGGATTCCGTGCGGCGAGGAACGCTTAACCCGCCACTTCCTGGCCTTCTTGCGAGAATTCCTTAACAGAAAGTAACAAAGGAATCGAGCGATTGTTCTTTCATCGATGTCGTAAAATTCACACCGCTGTTCGTCCATTTTTCGGCGTTCTCTACTTCCCTTTTTTCCGCGATGGAGATTTAACTGCCTGTTGATAAGCAGTGGAACAAGATCGGACTTCGTTCGATCGCAGTAATTGAGATAATTGGCGTGTAAGGATCCAAATTACTTATTGTACAATATTTATTATTTTATAAATTTATTTATTTATTATAAATTTATATAATTACGTATTATATTTTAATAATTTTAATTACTATATTACATTTTATTATATTTTACTTATTTATTATATTATGTTATATTTCATTTATTTTAATTATTTTAGAAATTTATATAATTATATATTATATTTTATTTATTTTAATTATTTTATTTATTATATTATATTTCATTTATTTATTTATTTTAATTATTTTAGAAATTTATATAATTATATATTATATTTTATTTATTTTAATTACTATATTACATTTTATTATATTTTACTTATTTATTATATTATGTTATATTTCATTTATTTTAATTATTTTAGAAATTTATATAATTATATATTATATTTTATTTATTTTAATTACTATATTACATTTTATTATATTTTACTTATTTATTATATTATGTTATATTTCATTTATTTTAATTATTTTAGAAATTTATATAATTATATATTATATTTTATTTATTTTAATTACTTTAATTATTATATTATATTTTATTATATTTTACTTATTTATTATATCACATTAACATAATATTTCATTTATTTATTTGTTTTAATTATCTTAGAAATTTATATAATATATTATATACATGTTATTATCATTAGATATTGACATAAATTTTTTGCATAGTTACACGTTCAAGTTAACTTGCACAAATTATACACATTGTAGATGAAATAACTTCTATTTTTTTTTTTTTTTTTTTTTTTTTTTTTTTTTTTTTTTTTTTTTTTTTTTTTTTTTTTTTTTTTTGGAAAGAACACGGAGTTATTGTTGTTCGTTGCCAAGGTAGAAATACACAGGTGAATGAGATTGCATCGAATTAGGTGCAAGAGAGAGTAATAGAATCAGCTGCATAGGAACGCCGACTGGCTTACAGCGATACCACAAAGTTCATCGCTCTAGGAGAACAAGTTTCAAGAGCGAAGCTCGGTAAGGTGCGAATTCCGCGAGCGTCCCGAGTGTTTCCAAGTCAAGACGGTCTGTCACCTAATTCCATGGATCAAGACAATGGCATTAAGCACAGCGGGTACTGGGTTAGACGTTGCACGACGAGTCGAATATGAAACTCCCCCTATCTACCGATTGTAGTGAATTAATCTACCGATTAGCGTAACACGATCCTCCAACTTCGAACGTGTTTGACTCTTCAGTTACGTGTGCAACTTGAGTCTAACTGCTTCCTTGTATATTAATTCTGTGTATTATTTCAGGAATTGACAGTATCAAACTTGAAAACTCGTAGAAAGGTCAAAAACAAGAATGGCAAAAAATTCAATTGTCAATTCTTAACGATAATAATAATATATATATGATATATTATATAAATTTCTAAAATAATTAAAATAAATAAATAAATGAAATATTTAGAAAAATAAAAAATATGCGAGTCTATTTGTTTAATTTGCTAAAACAATGTTTCAAGAAACACGTCTTTGGTAAAATAGAAATTTTATCTTCGATTCTCACACCGACAAAGAATTTTAGAGGACGTTTCGATAAATGATTTAATAAAAATAAGAAAGATTCTTCGATCAACGAACGTGTTTTCGCCTGCAATATGGCAACTGATCACGCTCTGTTGAGCACACAATACATACACACACACACACACACACACACGCACGCACGCGTGCGTCAATTATTCAGGCGAACGTTTCTTAATTAAAATTTGATTCCCAATTAATTGGATTCGCCATTAATTGGGCGATAAGATGGCGTGCTGTGCTCCTACCTGGATATGTTTCTACGTGGAACCGCATTGCTGGAAATCCGAAACATTGTCCGTGATCCTGACGATGGGACGGAGTTAAGAATCTGCGGCGGTGGCAGAGAAACCGCGTCTGGTAAATACGAGTCATGCTGGAGGAGCGCATTCCCCTGCCAGAGGCTCTCCCGTAATCGACCTGGAAACAAAGTTCCCGAAAATTGTTTCATTCCGTTCGATCAAACAATTCATTGGGAAAAAAAACAGGTTGGTAATAAATTCACAAATTTTCTAATTCTTTCCTTTGAATAAGTTTCCGTCGTTATTACATTATTTAAATAACTTTTAAACAAGTCGAAAATGATTCAGAAAGCTCAGTTTCATTTCAGATTCATTGTTTTCATGGAGGAATCTTCGTTAACAAAAGAGATTTAGCGAGATTTAAGGAAGCAAATGAAAAATTCTGAAAGATTGTGATTTCAAGACGAGGAAATGGAAGAGTCTAGGATGTATAAATTTGTACATTCGACTGAGAATGATTAATGATATTAACAAGAACTCTTAGTAACTCTGAAACTCTAAAATCTACACGTTATCGACTAAACGATACGTGTTACTCGCCCTGGAACATACAAACGATAAAAGAAAATCACCATGTTGAGAACCACTATCGTCCGCGGTGCATTAGCCTACTTAGCTCAAACATAAACGACGAAAATCACACTCCCTAGATGCTATCATCCTCTAGAAACAAAATGGACGTGCACTTCGCCGATTAAACATTTCCTGCGAATCAAACACTTGTATCTTCATTTTTCACGCGGTCGAGGAGCCTTGACGCCAATAACGTCCCACAGGCTCAACTCGTATGCCTAACTGTTCAAGCTTTATTTGCTCGTCCGCGCACCATCTCACGTACAGACACTCAATCCACGATAGGGAACGTTCAAGATCGTATACGTGGGTCAGAGGACGGATTTTCAAAGGCTTCGATCCCAGAACTAGGAGCAAAGTGATGTCCCGTGGGTGTTCGACGGGACGGTTTCCCAATTCGAATCCAGACAGATGGAATTTCTTTTATTTTTCGAGGGACATTGTTCTTTTTCAACAGCGGCAGTTAGTTAAGCAATTGTTATAAAGTGTTATTATTCACACACGTGAATAGCAGAGCTTTTGATACAAATATAATATGTTAAATACATTTCTGTTATTATTATAATATAATATATTAAATTTGTAATTTTTTAATTATATTTATAACATACTACAGTGTATCAAATTTATAATTTTTCAATTACATTTATAACATACTACAGTGTATTAAATTTATAATTTTTTAATTACATTTATAACATACTACAGTGTATTAAATTTATAATTTTTTAATTACATTTATAACATACTGTAGTGTATTAAATTTGTAATTTTTTAATTACATTTATGACATACTACAGTGTATCAAATTTATAATTTTTTAATTACATTTATAACATACTGTAGTGTATTAAATTTGTAATTTTTTAATTACATTTATGACATACTACAGTGTATCAAATTTATAATTTTTTAATTACACTTATAACATACTATAGTGTTAAGTTAAATTTATAATTCTTTAATTATATTTATAACATACTATAGTGTATTAAATTTGTAATTTTTTAATTATATTTATAACATACTACAGTGTATTAAATTTATAATTTTTTAATTACAACATATTAAATATATCTCAATATTCAATTATAGAGAAACATGTTAACTATTTTAATACATTATTATTTTCAATTTTACTAGATAGCTGCCACTCTGAGAAATACTTTTAGAAATACTCCTTGTTCGCTCATCAAAGGTACATTCTTTTATCTCCATTGATGATTAATTAAATGCAGCAAATGACAATGGATCCAATTAAAAAGAATAATCTCTCGCCGCGTTCAAAGAGAATATCTTTCCATTGTTTCAAAAAAATTAATCTTTCCAACACGCGATTCCTTTAAACCAGTCGTACAGATATATTCGCAGAACGTGTTCACGATGTTAATCCAACGTAGATAATGAATGCTCCCAATGATCTCGAAAGTCAATCTTGATAAGTGCTCGCTTTACGAGCACAATCACCACAGTTCAATCACCAGTTACGAAGGAAACGTTTAACAAATCGACCCACTCCCTATCAACAGATTGCACAAGCTTTTCATGAAAGCCATATTATAAAACCATTTTCTCGTTTACGACCTCTTTTGTTTCCTCTCGCTGCTGAACAAGAGGAATGTCAAATCGCGTCGGATACAAGGCTTAATAACAATTGATAACAACGTTGGATTTTTTTTTTCTTCTTTTCTTTCGTTCACGTGCGCTTTTTTTCTGCCTAAATGACGTAACACGTGGTTGACATGGACATCGTGGTAGGGACACGGAGGACTTCCTGCGCGGAAACGTTCAATTGATTCTCTCACGTATGAAATCCGCGACTTCTACGAAGCGGCTGGCCCATGAATGGGCGCATATGCACTGCAGGGCTGGGGAGTTTAAAATTCAATTACACCCGTTGGGTAGAGAATAATCCTCTAACCCTCGCGTCGTCGTCTTCCCCGCTCTCTCTCTAGGATTCTGAACCTAGCGGTTCGATATACAGCAGCAAACATCTGTATGTACAGTGACGTATTAAGGGCAACAGCTTCCCAGTTGATAAAATTAAAAGAAAATAAAATAATAAAAAAAAATAAAATAAAGATAAGAAGATAAAATAAAAAGAAACATGGCAGGAAATTGAAGTGAGGAATGAAAGTTTCTCTCAAAGACGCTGGTTAAAGGATTTGATTGAAATGATTGGAATTCAAATTAGAGGATTCTAATGGGGAATAAAGTGGGAAGGAACTTCGTCGAAAGAGGCGAGATTAGTCGAGAAATAAAATTTCATTAACAGGCGACTGGGAAACGTGTGCTTTCAAATGGACAAGGTGAAATACTTAATTGACACTCGTGAGTGTTATTTGCAGTGAGTTCGTTACTATCACTTTTCTACGAAGTTAGGAAGACTGACAGAAAACTGGAAGATGTGTGACATAAACAAGATGAAATATTCAGTTGAGACTCGTAAATTGCTATCACTTTTCTTCCTCGATTGAAGAGGCTCCAGGAAGCAGACAGCATTTGATTAAAAAACCTGACAACTGAATTTCTCTCGAGAGTCCTTCAAATTAAACTGCAGCAGTCGCTGCAAAGTATTAGATTATATAAGATCTAATCGTGAATGATTGACGAAAATTTGCGAGATGAATTTTCTCTGAATTGGAACGAACGTAACTCTCTATAAAAAAAATTCACTCGACTCTCTGACTATATGGTATAAGTTCGAGAAATCGTGTCTGTGATAACAAAAACTCAGATATATCGATAAATTAATTTAATTTTAGATACAGTTGGTTTCTACACGAATGTGTCACGTGCTTGTCAAGCAAAAATCTGTCACTGAATTTAGAATTTATTGTTTATTGTTTGTAGCTCGTGGCTTAATGCGTTTAGGGAAATTTACGACTGGTAGTTGAAGTTACAGTTAACGCTAGAACCACCAAAGTCAAAATGACCAATTTACAATTTTTTAGAGTAATTTTGCGGATTTACAATGTTTTTTTACATTTTTTAGAAATTTACATTTTTTTTTAAAAATTCGAGTGATTTTTGTAAAATGTATGAATAAACGTGTTTATCATCGTATTAAAAATCTTTTCATATTCCCTGCATTCTAATTTTTTTTTACTCAATTTTTATACTTCGGTCCTCGGTAGTTCTAGTGTTAAGGTCCTTAAACCGCAAGGCAAGATGATTATGTACGATAAATAAATAATATTACTTGTCTACAAGATTGACTTGACTAAATTATTGAGATCGTTTATGTTACCTGTGTTTCATGCAAATTTTCTTCGTTACAGTTTCACAGCTGACAATTTACAATTTCTTTGAAACTTTACTAGAATGAAGCAGCTCGCCAATTACAAAGTAATAAAAGAGCGATCCAAGGCCGAGAGACAACCGCGGTTTCGTCGTCGGTGACGTGTGAAGGCCAGTTCGATCCAGGACTTTCGACAATAAACGACATCGACGATTCGCCAGAGACGTTGCACGTGCAAAAGCACGAAGTGGAACCGGTCTGTAAAAATGGTACGAGCGGTAAGTAGTACGAACTACGAAGCTTGAAACGAAGCGATCGCGGAATGTCTTGGCACGAAAATAAGTAGAAAGTTACCCGAGAATACCTGCGCGACGATGGAAACGTACACGTCTCGAGACTTTTTGATACGAGGTTTGTACGAACGACATCGCGACGATCTGTTTTTGCAGCTGTGCACACAGTGGCGGCATCGAAAAATTTCGAGCGAGTTAATCGGCGGCGAATGGAAAAAGGGGGAAAGGAAAAGAGAGAGGGAGAAACACGAAGCCTTTAAAACCGGTGAAACCGGTACGTTTTCAGATTTTTCATTCGGAGGAGCCCTTTCATCCCCACGGAATCCACGGGGTGGATTTTAAACTGACAAAAGAATCAGGAACGATCGAACGTACAGAAAATTACCCGGATACCGGTGACAGTGAGAGAAAGAGAGGAAAAATACGCAGTTAGCTATACATGTGTATATATATATATATATATATATTTTTTTTTTTTTCGCCCGTTGATCAGAGAGAAATGAAATTTCCCGTGGTCCTTGGAGGACTCCCCTAACGTAAAAGGGTGGGATTGGCCGTGGTGCGCGTCACCATGGTAACGATAGGTCAGGATAGGGATAAGCAACGGTAATGCTCCCTTTTTTCTTTTTTCCTTTTTTTTTTTTTTTTCCCAGCCGGAGGAACCATCTTGCGAGTGGCTGCCGGCGGACACACGTACGCAACACCGATGACGCGAAGCTTTTCACCCCTATACAGCCGGGCACAATTCACCCTTCGACCGAAAAAGAGAGACGCAAGAGAGGAGAGGGAAAAAAAGAAAGAGAAAGAAGGAGGAGAGAAAAAAAAAACGTGACGCTTTCACCTTCAAAACTGTTACGCCGAAAATTTCCACCGTTGCTGTTTCTAATCGTTTATACCGGGAACGCGTTCACCCTTCTCTTTTTATATATATATATACACACACATACACACACACACACACACACACACACATATTTATATATATATATATACTATATTTATGTATCCTCCTCGAACCAGAACAAAGTAACAATCGCGCGAATCGAGAGGCTAACCCGACACTCGGCTCGATGAAAGCAATTTATTTGATGAATGCATCCGGGAGAACAATGCGATCCAGGTGGTGTGATAGCATGCAGCCCGTGCAAAGCCTTTTTTTATTTTTTTCTCCTTTCTTTTTTTCTCTCCTTTTTTCATTCATCCCTCTCGCAGCTTGCCAACCTTCACCCCTCTCGCGCCCTTTTGTTCCGCGTCGTGATCGGCGAGGCCACGCATTTTTCGAAGGTCGGAGATCGGCTCACGGCCCCGGGCGGCGACAAAAAGCCACGCGTTTTAAACTCTAAATCGAATCGGAGCCGGCTCGTAACAAGGAAACAAAAGGGGAGCGACGGAAATCGCTGTTTCGAAGCGCGAGCTGCCGCGCGCGTGATTAAAATCGGGAAATTCAGTCGCTCGGGATGAGTAGCTCAGGTGGCTGACGATTTATGGCATATTAAGTCTATGTTTCACGTATGCGTAACCTGTAGCAAACGTTGTCCCGATATTTCCACTAACACGTGCCTGTTATTTAAATTTAATACATACGCGTCTCAAAGCTGGGAATATCGAACGATACTTCGTGCAAGAAAGAGTCTGGTGAAGTTAATGTAATAAAATACGATAAAATGCAACTGAAGAAATTTTATTGCCTACGATACATTCGATATTAAGAAGAAAAAAAAAAGGTTTTAAGAAAAAAAGGTTTTGAACTATTGGGAGTGTGTAAAGTTTCATCAAGGAAAGAAATCTCCAACTAAATCGAGATGCCAGATATCGTCTATGATATTCGAAGATTCTCTGAATTGAAAGACTTGCGCTAAAAATTATATTAAAATATTATATGTATCTGTGTATTATAGATTAATAATTATATTAATACACAAAGTACATACATAAAATATATATTATAATATTATATTAATACACAAAATATACATAATATTAATATTATAATATTATATATTATATATATTATATTATATTAATATAATATATATAATATTAATATTATAATAATATATATTATATTATATTAATGCACAAATATATATATATAATATTAATTTATAATATAATATTTATTATATATATCATATTATATTAATACATATGTAAAATATATATAATATTATATTAATACACAAATATATATATATAATATTAATATTATAATATTACATATAATATATATAATATTATATTAATACACAAAATATATATAATATTAATATTATAATATTATATATTATATATATTATATTATATTAATACATATGTAAAATATATATAATATTATATTAATACACAAATATATATAATATTTTAATATAATTAATAAATTATATTAAAATATTTATACATTTGTGTATTATATAAAACATTTATACATTTGTGTATTTAATAAAAAACGTAATACCAAAGCTGGAGAGAAGTGTTTGAAAAACACAATTAAAGTATCGTTTCTCTCACTGCAGATATTTCAATCTCCACCGTGAAAAAGTCATCGAGGCGGCACGTCCAGGTGATCGATAAAAAAAAAAAAAAAAAGGACGAGAAAAAATGAAGAAAAGGGGAGGAACGAACGAAGGAGATCCCTTTAAGCTCGTACAATACATATAAAAAACGTAATATTAAAATGTCTCTAATTTATAGCCAGAGAGAAGCTAAAATACGATTTATCCGGCTGTAAATATTTCAATCTCCGTCGCGGAAGGTAGGTAGAGGCGGTGCTTCGAGGTGATTGATAAAAAAAAAAAAAAAAGAAAAAAGAGGGGGAAGAAAGGGGAAAGATGCAACGGAAGAGGTCTTTTTAACCTCCTTAATTATGTCGACGAGAAGCCGGAGCTCGGAAGAAATCTTATCGACTTTTTTTCAACCGAGGGAACTTTGCGCCGAGTGAATCACCGTAGCAATGGCGTCGACGAGTTTCATTTAACCGTGAAAATAATTGACATCCGATGTTCACAGACCTATAGCAAGCAAGTACATAATTATTTTTATCGAGAATTCTTCTGCACCGGTTGGCTCAACTAATTGTCGGATTTCTGCGAAATAACGTCCGTTTTATCTGAAACATGCGATTGATAGGAGGTAAAAGGTAAGAAGGCGGAATTTTTTCGAATATTTAACACGTCGAGATAAACGAGCAATGTTTGCAGTATCGATTATTTTGTTTGTACGATTAATCTTCTGATTCCACAGGGACGATAAAGAGGTGAACACGGTGAGACGTGCGTAATTTTATAAGAATTTATCTAAATGTGAGAATTTGCTTTCGAAGAACTGACCCAATTACGTGTGATTCAATCGTTCAACTGTATTATGAGATACTGACATTCATGTGTGAAGAAATGGTACTGTACATCCGTCTTTATTTCACAAACTGATGAAAATGACTAATTTGTAATTTTTCGCTATATTTTAGAAATTCACAATGGACTTTTAAAAATTTGACAATTCGTAAAATTACATAAATGACAGTTAGTATTCTTTACTTATTGGATATTTCAGTCGTCGATAATTCTCGAAAATCACCAGTACTCGTTATCACATCTCATCCTATCATTATCACGATTATCTACATTTCTAACAGTTTATTAAGCACTATCGATAATTGGAACGCTCAAGAGCGGAATGTCGATGATCTCACGGAATCGCGAAGAGATTCGAACAATGTTCGAATATCGTCAGCTGTCACGATTCGTCCGTGAAAGACCAAGGCCATTAGAAGATCGTGAAGCATCAGATGAAATTAGCAAGCTCGCGACAACGTCGTAAAAACGATCATTGCCAATGAGTCATAGTGGAAACGCCATCGGCGCGCTCCGCCATTTTTCCCCCCTTGCACCATTTTCTTCCTTTTCCGCCAGTCGATCGAGGAAGAATAAACGCGACGGCAATTACGATAGTCTCTTTTCGAACCGAATCTATCGACGCACTTGGCGGAATGCTTAGGATCGTTCGACGATTCTCTGTAAACCTTAATAACGAGCAACAAACGAAACTCTTGGCTTTGGTCGTGAAAATTTCAAGCGACAAACAATTCAGAGAAAACGAAAAAAAAAAAAGAAAAGAAAAGAAAAACGATGTAGAAAAACGACTGAATCGACGAGTGTATGTGTACAATTGAAAGTGATATTTTCTATTCTTTGCACTAATTTCTTTATCCTCATTGTACTTGTACTTGATGTGATAAATTTGTTCTTCCAGTTTGTGGAGATTAGCAAACTTTAATAAAGTAACCTTAATAAGATCCGCCGCTTCGTGTATTTGTTGCAAATTTGCCGCAAGCCTTAGATTAATCAAACTTCCAGCTGGTGATACAAGTTAAATTACCTGACTTAAAATCAAACAGCTAATCTAACTTCTGAAGTGGATGCCTGATTATTCAGGTATTTACGAATATCAACAAGTACTAGTTGAAAACCATATTATACTGCTTAGTAACTACATTTCGCGTAGAACGTCGACTCTGTTCAAAACGCAAGAAAAATATGTCGAGTTCTGCAATTTCACGTCAATCTCTCAAATTCAATTCAAATTCTGGATTCAAGTGACTCGACTGGCGAGAAGGCACGCCAGAAAGAGCATTTCATATCAAGTAAACAACAGATTATCGATACGACACCGATAAAGTTCCTGAACTAGGAAAAAATAAATTATTTAATAATAATAAAAATAGAGATGGTGGAAGTAATCAAAAGCTAATATTATTTATTCGTGGAACTGCTATGTCAGGTGATCCTAATATCAAAGGAACTAATCCACCAATTATAAATGGTATTACTATAAAGAAAATTACAAAGTAACTCAAGATCCTCTGCCAGTCAGCTTCCACGAAATTACGTCGATTCGCTTGGATTCGCTCACTCTCGAAATACATACCACGTGAAATAGATATCGATTTACAATGGTTGTGCAACGTTGTGTTTCGCAAATCGGTCGAAAATCGAGCTGCTGTTTCAAACGTTGTTACCGCTCTGGGAGAGCGATCGTTTTAATGCGAGTTCGTGAAAGCGATCGATCAAACGATTTTGCGGCGACGAGCGACCGGAACGGAGAAAAATCGCACGAAGAAAGGCCGACGAAGAAGAGAGAAAGAAAGAGAGGAGAGGGAAGAAAAAAGGTGGAAGCGTATCGAATCACTCTGGCACGACCGATCGCGTTGGGGAAAAAAAAAAGGCTCGCAGCCCGTTCTCTGTCTGTCTGTCTGCCTGCGTTGAAAACCAAAAAAATGAGAAAAAAGGAGTGATTTTGTTTTTACGAGCAGACGAGCAGGCCACTCTCGATATTTCACCGTGGGCCACCGCGATTTTTCTCCAATTCGAAAGCGAGAACATTGACCGAGGCAGCAAGGTCGTTCTGTTCTTCGAAAAGGTAATTCGCTTGATTTCGAGAGACCATTTATATAAGAGTAATTTATGATGCTAATTTGCGCTTATAAGTGTGGTATAATTTTATATATCAATCGAGGTTTTCCCTTCTTTTTCGGCCACAGTGTGGCTTCTTTGGTTTGCAATTTTGACGAACTGGACGTTACGTGTCTTGATACATAACTCTTCCATGTGAATTTCTTTAAATACTATTTGTCACGCCATGATAAAATACTCCAGATGCTCCAAACATAAAATGCTCCAACTATCATTATACAGAAATGGAATAAATCTATTAATATTAGATAATATTGTACCTGTGGATATACTTTGATTTAGAAAGAATAGAAATTTTGAAAGTGACTCCATCTAGAAAAATATTACACTCGTCAAAGGATGTTTCTATAGTGGAATAAATTTCGTCTGAAGTATTTTTGTTGAGTAACAAACAGCTCAATATATATATATATATATATATATAAATTGTAATAAGTATCTACAAGACATATATAGAGTGTCTTATTTCAATTTTTCTATTTTCTGCAGAAAATAGAAAATATATATATATATATATATATATATATATCTGCTCAAAAAAAAATATATATATATATAAATTGTAATAAGTATCTACAAGCAATCTACATACATAGAGTGTCTTATTTCAATTTTTCTATTTTCTGCAGAAAATAGAAAATATATATAATATATATATATATATATATATATATATGCTAAAAAAAATATATAGATATATATATAAATTGTAATAAGTATCTACAAGCAATCTACATATATAGAGTGTCTTATTTCAATTTTTCTATTTTCTGCAGAAAATAGAAAATATATATATATATATATCTGGTCAAAAAAAAAAAATATATATACATATAAATCGTAATAAGTATCTACATATATAGAGTGTCTTGTTTCAATTTTTCTATTTTCTGCAGAGAATAGAAAATATATATAATATATATATATATATATTTGCTCAAAAAAAATATATATATATATAAATTGTAATAAGTATCTACAGGCAATCTACATATATAGAGTGTCTTGTTTCAATTTTTCTATTTTCTGCAGAGAATAGAAAATATATATAATATATATATATATTTGCTCAAAAAAAAAAAATATATATATAAATTGTAATAGGTATCTACAAGCAATCTACATATATAGAGTGTCTTATTTCAATTTTTTTATTTTCTGCAGAAAATAGAATATATATATATATATATATATATATATATATATCTGCTCAAAAAAAATATATATATATATATAAATCGTAATAAGTATCTACAGGCAATCTACATATATAGAGTGTCTTATTTCAATTTTTTTATTTTCTGCAGAAAATAGAATATATATATATATATATCTGCATAGAAAAATTGAAATAAGACACCCTATATATGTAGATTGCTCGTAGATACTTATTACAAGGATAAGAATATTACGAGGAAGTGCTAATATAAAGCTAGGTTATACGAAGTACGCGATAGAACATAGCGAAAGTACAAGTATTATGAACGATTCTCTCGAGATACTTGCCTGTAATTATCGAGTGGTTGGATCAACGTTTTACGGCGATGCGTTTGAAATGCAATTATATTTACGGGCGGATGGTCGACCGGTAAACGATATTTTAACGTGGTACGTGCGAGTGTTTTTTAGCAAATAGTCGAGCGGCCAACAATTCGATACGGCCAGCCCGTTCCCAATTAATTATGCTCACTCTCTCAATTAGTGCGCCGAAAGCGCGGTTCAATTATAACAACGTGATAATACATGAGCCATGCAAGGGGTCGTTATACCTGCAAATATGACGTCACGTTCACGTGAAAAAAAGAAAGATACTCTATCGCGTAAGATAGATCTCTCTGGAGAGAGAGAGAGAGAGAGAGGAGATAAAAAAAGAAGAAGGTATTCGTACAGGAAGAAAACCTGTTAACGTCAATTAAGAAGTACGCTGACAGTGCGCGCACAGCGAAAAGATAATCACGCTCGCATCGTGCGAATTTCAATCTATGCAACACGCTTCTACGTAATTTTCTACTTTCTTTTTCTTTTTCTTTTACACACACATATATATATATCTTTTTAAATTGTAAAAGTTGAGCATTTTATTGCAATCAGATTTTGTTAGGAAGAATGAGAGAAATATATTTGATAATTACAGTTTAATTAATATTAAGATTTTGAAGGAGTATTGGAGAATTGTTCACAGATACATTTTCATTCTTTTAGCTTTTTTTTTTTTTTTAATAAAAAATTATGTCAGTTTAGAGTACATTATTTAAAACTTTATATAAAAGAAAGCTAGATTGGTATCGATTTTGTTTGAATTATTTGAGCAATTTTTTCGGAGATACAGAAACAATATAACATTCATTATCGAAATTTGAGAATCAATACAATCTACAAATTACATTTTATCAATTTTGATACAATACAAATAACATAACTATTACTTAGTGATTACTATTATAATTACCAAATTTCGCGACGCGTGTGGTACCAAATTTTAATGGTACCGCACGCGTCGCGGGAATTAAAAATATAGAATAACATTTCAAAACATGCTCCAATACAACAAATACCATTTACTTTTATAAGAAAAAAAAATACTATTATGAATTATTAATTTCGAGATACCTGGCAGAATCCTCCGACGTCAGTGTGTCTTCTGTCATGTTCAAAAAGCATCGTACGAGGTTAGGATACCGCGTGATCGTCCCGATGATCAATTTCTGATGACAATAAGTATCGTCAAGTTTTATCGCGAAACGATGTCGTTCCACCTCGAACGAGAAATCGTCCTGATCGATTTTTTCTCCAATTTTTCTGAATGAAAGGTCTTTCACGCTGTTACAACACTCCCGTCGATCACGAGCGCCCGTTACGGAATGCTGGAACCACTCGTGCCCGATCTTTCTCCTGTAACTCGTTACCCCCACTACAAAGTCCCTTATAGTTTTTTTTAAATCCCGCAATACTTCTTCGATAATGTGTTTTAACGATCGCTCGATGATGCGTGTCAGGCGTATTGTTTCAAACGGAGTCGATAATGAGACGAAGATATTCGACTCAAATATAATCGTAATGAGAGTAGTAATGTAATGGCTTTGCTAACGAATGTGCAATGTAATAATATGTAACATAATGTAAACGTTATTATATGTAAACAGGATAGTTTCTTTAAATTATTAGTTTATAATGTGTTTTTATATGTTATAGGTGCAATGTAATACGTACGTTATTGATCTTCTCACGATTTGATAGTTTGTTTAAGTTGTTTTATGATATGTATGATTAAGTTAATATATTATATATTTTATATTATATAATATTATGTATTTTATAATTTATAATATATTTTTATATATTATGAGTGCATCTTTCTTTTATCTTATATTTTATAACGTAATGTTAAAAGACAATGTAAATGTCAGAAATTTTAGAAATATAGACAAGGCATTGATCATTACTTAATCGTTATGTATGTCTAGAGAAAAATATTGAAATGAAAATTTCAAATTCAATTCAAGTTACAATTATATATATTCTGTGAACAGAGGTAATTTTAAATCTCCCAGTTATTAAAAATTTTAATATTTATAATATATAATTTTAATATTGATATATATAATATATATTTAATATTATTACATATAATTTTAATATTAAGACGTGTAATATATATTTAATATTATTATATATAGTTTTAAAATTAATATATATAATATATATTTAATATTATTATATATAATTTTAACATTTTAGAGACTGTAGAAAAAGAAAAGAATGCTTAATTATGTTTCTCAAAATAGAAACAGTAGATTATCTCCTCTTAAAGAAAATCAATATGAAGAAGAATATAGACAACTAGATCTCAGATACTACAGAATGTATGTAAAATTAATATAAGAAAAAATTATGAAGTATTAATAGTACAAGTACCTAAATAGGAATGGGTGGATACGCTCGTCAGTCATCGTTTGGATTCGTTTAACTTGTGACTATCCTAGGTTCGCGCGTCGTGTAACTTACTACGTCATCGAATCTGAACTAACCAATCCGGAAGCGCCTTTGTCAAAGTCACATGACCCTCCACCCTCTGTGACTACTCCTTGACCACGCAGCACATATGCGCATCAGTATCACGGGTTCGTATTTTCAGAGGCGCACCGACGCAATTACGACAGACAAAATGGCGTCTTCTCACGATGACCATTCATTGAACATTTCCTAATTTATAGAAATACATATTTTTTATATATTTCGTATAAACAAACAGGTAATAATAGTTATTTATAAGTAGTAATCGGAAAAAATTTTTTTGTGATTATTT
This sequence comes from Tetragonisca angustula, assembly GCA_036937485.2. NCBI lineage: Eukaryota > Metazoa > Arthropoda > Insecta > Hymenoptera > Apidae > Tetragonisca > Tetragonisca angustula. The sequence continues at coordinate 863,175 of JAWNGG020000076.1, read as the reverse complement.
CGAAAGATTCTTAAATTTGCAGAAATTTTGGGTAAGTTTTGTTTCTAATAATGTTTCTTTTGTTGAGACGTATTCTTGTTTATTATATGTCTTTAGTTTAGGATGTTAATTTTACTTTTATTCACTTTAGATTATTTCAGAGCTTCAAAGTTTATTACTTTGAATTTACATATTAGAAATAACATATAGAAATAAATTTTTATATATAAAATATGTCGTCCAGACAACTTCATCTTTGACAAATTTATACTCAGATTTAACTGATATTCAACGATAGTCATGAATACCTTTTAACTTTCATAACAAAATTAGTAATTTTTAAAATAAATTATTATAATAAATAGAATAAATAAATTGAAAATCATTTAACAAAGTTTTCACTTATTAGTTAAAAGTATTACACTTGAATATCTGTAACAAATAATTGATAACTCTGATCATAGATAAGAATTAATCTGACCAATAGACAATCAAAATATTGTAAAAGAATAAAAGCAAAAACTCGTGTATTATTCAAGCAATCTTTAGCTAGTTTTAGTCTTTTAATAACATTCTTATGTTTGGATACAAAATGGTGTATAAATGTACTAAACAATTACCACATTTCATGTTTTAAAATTAATACATTGAGATTAATATATAATAATAAATTAATATTTTTATATATAAATTAATCTTTACATTTATAAATGCATAAAAAATTATTGTTTCATTAGAAAGAAAATATTTAAACAATATTCAATCAAGTTAATTCTATAGTTTTGGAACATTATAATTCTATGAGAAAATGATTAAATTCATATACATAAAAGATTATTTAGAAGAATTAGATTGATTCAGTTGTGAAGTTAATTTCCTATGAAATTTTTTACACTATTAATTAATGTAATATGTTCATTACAATATTTGCTGTTATTAGAAAATTATTATAGTGTTGTATAATTTTTTTTTAAATATGTAGATATTTTAATTAATTCAACATATTTGTACATTTCTTAACGTTAATTTTAATAATAATAAAATAAATAATATATTTAGCTTAAGCATGTAGATGCAACGACTGGTAAGTTGCGAATAAATTCGATACTCTACTATTATATAAAGCAACTCTTTAGGAGATTTGAGCGGGGTAAAACTTTAGATCTTTCTCAGACAAAAGAAAGGGAACTAAAAAAAGTTGAAAGGATAAACAATTTTTGGACTCGTTACTAACCGGGAATTAAAGAGATATAAGTAGAAGGGACTTTTTCGCTCTATATTACTTCTTTAAAGTGGTTATAACTATAAATTGAGATAAACAGCATGAAATTTGAAAGTAGTAGTATCAAGAAGGAATGAAAATAACGTATATAATGTATTTTGTAATACGATACACGTTACTAATACATACAGAAACTTTTATTTCATTCATACTTTATAATAACATGAATAAGAATCTTGAACAAAACAGAAATATTGTGCATATCACGAAACATAATTGTTTCTGAGATGATCAAGATTCAATTTTCTTTTTTTTGCATAAACTAAAAATGAAAATTTCAAATTTCCACGTTTCAAAAATTAATATGGATATTTTATATCCGAGTATTGCGATCATTTTTTCTTATTTACTCGACTTATATTTAGTTTAAGTAGTTTCTGCTATTGCGAGTAAAATAGTAACTCCGAAGCCATCTATTGGCTGCTATATAAATTATCGAAAATTGGTTTGAAGTCAAAAAAAACTTTTTATAATTTTTATTTTATATTCTAAAAACTTACTTTAATGCATATACGCATATTTGATATATAATAAATAAAAGAAAATTAATATATCCTAATGCCTTCTAAATATGAAATATAAATTCGTACTTTTGACTATAACTATTTTTGGATTAATGTAGCTAAGCAACGTTTAATAAAAACGTTAACTCAATATAAATTTATTGGACTATAATGTACATACTATTTTTCAAAAATTAGAATGGTATGGTTTATTTTTGTAATTAGTAGTAATATAAAAACCAAAATATTTTTTCATACATTTTTCGATATAAAAAATATATAACAAGAATATTTTGAAAGATAAATATTTCTAAAGCGTGTCTGTAATAAAAAAAACATTTCTTTTATCTCATACAAGGTTTTGAAGTTAATAATACGCCAATTGCACGGAAGAAGACAATAAATTTAATTTTATAAACGTTCAGAATGGGAAAAAAATCCACTTTCAAAAATTTAATATGGATATTTTATGAGTATTACATTTATTATCTTATTTACTCAACTTATATTTAGTTTAAGTAGTTACTACTATTGTGAGTAAAATAATAACTCCGAAGCCATCTATTGGCTGCTATATAAATTATCGAAAATTGGTTTGGAGACAAAAAAAACTTTTTATAATTTTTACTTTATATTCTAAAAACTTATTTTAATGCATATACGCATATTTGATATATAATAAATAAAAGAAAATTAATATGTCCTAATGCCTTGTGATAATATGAAATATAAATTCGTACTTTTGACTATAACTATTTTTGGATTAATGTAGTTTAGCAACATCTAATAAAAACGTTAACTTAATACAAATTCATTAGACGTATAATGTACTATTTTTCAGAAGTTGGAATGATTTGATTATTTTTATAATTAATATTAATATAAAAATCGAAATATTTCTTCATAAATTTTTAAAAACTATGTGTAACAAGGATATTTTGAAAGATAAATAGTTTTAAAATGTATACCCAATAAAAACATTTCTTTTATTTCATTGAAGTTTTAAATATTTAACCAATAATTAGTTATAAAAAGTAAAACAATAATAGATTTTCAGTTTTGTAATTTTCAAATGCGGGAATTACTTCCGTCCTCCAAAAATTTAATATGGATAATGGTATATGTTAATATCAATATACTCTTGATAGTAATATCTAGAGTATTGCAATGTTTTCTTTCTTTTTACAATAGTTATATATAAATTAGAAATTTTAACTGTTACGAGAAAAATCTTTATACTGCAGCCATCTATCGAACGCAATGTCAATCGTTATACATAAGTAATATATAAATGAAGTATGCACACTTACTAACGTTTGGATCAGATTAAAAGTTTTCAAATTAAATATTTTTTCATTAAACAATTTAAACAATATTTTCTAACATATCATATATCCAATATTTTTAGACAGTACATTCTCCTACAGTTATATTTTTATATGATGCGATGTATAAAAATTCACAAATTTCATGTTTGTGGAAACAAGTGACAACTAAGAATATGTATATTTTCTATAAATATTTAACTAAGGATATGTAAAAATGTAACATAAAACCATCATAATATCAAAAATTTCGATTTTTATATTTATCTATACTAGGTCTGTCAAACTTCTTCCCCTCGAAATTCTTCCTCTTTGTTTTCTTCAGGTCTCGGATAAGTCTCATTCTTAATTAACCGATTCTCCCGCTATGTACAGATTAGTTATATTTGGTTTAATTTCTTAACTTTGTCAATTTGTGAAAAAATATTTTTCTATAACTCCTTTTTTTTCATATATGTATTTTTAACGCGTGCAACGTACCGTGATCTATAATTCAGCTTTCCATAATTTGCGATCAAACCATAGTCTCAACAATTAATTATTATTATACATTATGTTACTTTATCATAATTTATGTTAGAAAGTTGATACGAAGATAGTTTTTGTTACAAAAGTAGACGGTGGAGGCTTCTACAACGTTTGGAGCAAATAAAAAATATAATAGATTGTATACAAAATTTAATATAAATGTTGCAAGAAACAAATTCTCTCATCGTTCGTAAAGAAAGGTAATAAATTATAGTGAACTATCATATTTAACCAGCCATGACTGATTTATAAAAACACTATAATTGAAAGTTTCTATTTTTGAATTACTAATACTGGAATAGTCTTTCCATTTCCAAAAATTTAATATGGATAATTTAATATCTTACAAAGTATTACATGTTAAATTTTGAAAAAGTAAAGATTATATATAGTATAGAAGATTTTAACTCTTACAGGAAAGATAATGATGCTATAGCCACCTATCGGTCATTTAATAAATTATACTACCTCGTACTATAGTACGACATACCACAGCGGAGGTATATGAAGGATATATGAAGGATATATATTCATATATCTCGTCTATGATACTACTAATACTAGTCTTTTAAATCCTCACAATAAAATTTCGAATAAAATTCTTCGAATAAAATTTTATTCGAATAATGCCCAACTCTGAGCGAAATGCTACAGCGAGCTATTCTTCTCAAGGTGTCTTCGAGGAAGCAGCAAAAACTCGTGCTGATAGAAAATATTGCAATTAAATATCACGTATTAATGTCGTATCTCGCAAAAAAAAACAAGATCAAAAGTCAGAAAAAAAATGAATAATAGAAATAATAAATAATAAATAATTAAAAAAGAAACAGAAATAATAGTTATATAAATCGATTTTCAATTGAATATACTATTGAATGCGACAGAATGCATCCGAAAGCATCTAAATGTTGTCGAACGCGTTTTGGTCTTCGCTAGGTAGAGACAAACTTTTTTGATTCTAGCTGCACCCACTTATCTACTCCGCTATCCTCCTTGTTCCACTATGAAACACTTCTATTACACATTATACATTGGTTTGTTTTGTCGCGACGCTATCCTCGATCCTCGACGCTCCAATCATAATCGTATCGAACACCGCTATCTTCGTCAATCCACTATGAAACACATCTTTCCACTACGTTACATTGGTTTCGTTTGGTCGCGACGCTCGCCCCACCACTATAACCGAAAGCCTTATTTACAAACGACAAAAATAAAGATTTTTAATTTTAAATTATAATTCTGACGGGATTTTTTCCCGTACTAGAAAAATTAGATGGCAAGTTGATCACAAATACCACTCAAAGCATAGCCCAAAAGTATATGGATATAAAATTTTGAAAAAGCAAACGATTATATATAAGATGAAAGAATTCAGCACTTACAGGAAAGACAACAATGCCATAGCCACCTACTGATCATTTAATAAATTATACCAACTCGTACTATAGTACGACGTACACAAACGAGGTACATGAAGGATATATGAAGGATTGTATATTCATATGTCTCGTCTGTGGTACTACTAATACTAGTCTTTTAAATTCTGAACGTGTGTCATAACATAGATTACATTAGATTCTAGAACTCAGCATATATATGAACAGTATATCAATGCACTATTACCGGGAGTTTTTTTTACAAATTAAGCGAATCCAATAGTTATATATATATATATGAAAAAAATATTATTCAAAATGTTCTACAACATGTTTAAAAATAATTCAGATTGGCAAGGACGTAACACATGGCCAGTTTCAATCATTATTCCATAGTAATCATTATTCAAGCAATCGTCAAATATTAAAAGCTTGTAACTCGTCTTACTCACTCCAGAAACGTTTTTCAATAATAAAGTTGACTCATCCAACACATTTAATAAGTTAACATACGTTGCAACCACGAATATTATAATGACGTTTGCTTCGTACGACCATATTCCCTGTTAAAAAATGTTATATCGCCCGATACGTCACCAATCTCTTTATTTTTGCAAGAGATAGAATGGAAAACGGAATGAGTCTTCACGTTTGTAAAATATAGAAGAGAAACTATCCAACCTTTCCTCTTTTAACAAATTAAACACGACAGAATTCTATTTATAATTTGTGTCCTAACTTATGTATCGTAGTTCACATTCTCATTTCCTCATTTGCGATACAAATTACTGCTTTAAATGAGTATAAGAAGTACATAAAAGTATACGTAGAATATACATAAGAGTAAATAAAAACATATAAAAAATGCGTGAGATTATACAAAGATGTATGAAAAGTGTATAAAAGTATTAAACGTCTATAAAAATGTACATATATATAAGAACATATAAAAGTATATAGTATACAAAACGTGAAACGTAAAAGCGTATATACATAAAAAAGTATATAGTCCATGTAAAACATATAATTAGTATTATGGCATAAGATAATATTACACTTTAGTTGCTTTAGCGTATATTATACTTTAATATACCTTACTTTACTTTATAATTTAGTATACTTTAATATACTTTACTTTACTTTACCATACTTTAGTATATACTTTATTATATATTATACTTCAGTAATTTATATCGCAATTACATCCTAATTATATAATTCTATTCTAATTAAATTCTAAATCTAAGATTGTGTATTTATATTTTATAAATCAGACACAGATTACATTGTCGAGAAACGGAAGGATATATTTTCTAGATTTTCACTCAGATTATCGAAATGACGCGTTTCGACAAAGGAAGTCGATCTTCGTATGTCCTCGGCTGACATTCGAGCTCATCTCCTTCGTTCATTCGAATTTCTCCTCCACAATCGTAAGTCACTGCATCTCTCGATATCTCTCGATATTCGCTACGAATATCCGTCGCGAATTCGCAGTTGATGAACTTTCTTGATTACAGAAGCTCACAATTTCTCCGTTAGATTCTTATTCCGAGCAGAATAATCATCAGAGAATCTTCAGACAATCGCGTCAGCGACAATAATTGATCCAAACTATAACAACTATAACAATAAATGTAATCGTTAATACGATCGTACACCAGTGCACATGTTAAACGATGAATGATTCTTCCTTTCATCCTTTTTCTTACAATCTAGTCGAACTCGTCCAATCTTTTATTTTATTTACGCCTCTAAACTCAGACAAGTTTACATTTGTCAAACGAATTTGTTTCGACAAACCCTAATGTCGCGTTTGACAAAGGCTTGAATCTAAAAGACAGCAGTAGCTCTCTGTTATACTAATGCCGTGCACGTAGTCAGTGACATTTTTCTTTGATCATCTCGTTAAATCCAAACAGTAGACATCCTTGTGATCCTTACGCTGATTTTAACGTAATTACAGGATATCTCGTTCGGTGGAGAACAATCCTTCATCGTGTTCTTCATCCTCTTTGCAAGTAATTATTAACGTCAATTTTGTGCAAGACACAAATCCAATGATTATTGCTAATATTTGTCCATATACTCGACAGTATATTGACTGTTTCGTATATATAATTTTCGATAATTATTTAGAAAAGGCACAGTCTCACCGATTTCGACGATTTTTGAATATGTTGTAGAGATCAACATTTTCCAACAACTTTTCACACATTTACATACGTAATCGTTGCTCGGTCTTTGTTTTCGAGATTTTTGCAAAAAACTATCGCTACTATCACAGTGAATATCGCCTGTAGCTACGTGTATGTGGCAACGTGTGTGTGAGCGTTGAGTCGCCGATTGTTTATGGTTTTTATAAATATATCGAGGCCAGCAATGAACGTGTATAACGGGTGTAATTAAAAACTCGATTTGAGTAGCCAGCCGCCTCGCGACGAACTGAATGAAAAGACCTAACTCGAATCTTACTTAAACCTAACTATTCCACCTAGCAACTAATTTAATGGATTAGGTTCGCGTCAGATTTTTTATTCTAGGCTACTCGAATCGAATTTTTTTTTTAAGTACACCCGTTATACACGTCCATTATGGTCGCCTCGATGCGTCCACGGAAACCATAACCAGAGTTGGGCATGTTTCATTCGAACGAGTGACGAGTAATATCTGTCAGATTTATTCGTGAATAAGGAACAACGATTTTATTCGAGAGAGGATCGTTCGTTATCTACGAACAACGATTTCACTACGAGCAACAATTTTACGAACATAACGACTGTGTTCGAGGAAAAATTATTCGTTACTTACGAACATGACGATTTTACTTCGAGGAAAAGTTATTCGTTGCTCGCGAATAAAATTTCGTTCGATGGATTCATTCGTAACTTTGCTCGAGTGCAATTTTATTCGAAGAATTTCATTTGAAATGTTATTCGAAGTTTTACTCGAACGATGTCCAAATCTGTCATGAACAATTGGCGACACAATGCTTGCACACACGCTGCCACAGACACGTAATTATAGGCAATATTCATCGTGGTAGTAGCAATAGTCTTTTGCAAAAATCACGGAAACTAAGATCGAGCGAATGTTACATACGTATGCAAAAATTGTTCAAAATGATCGATCTGTACAACGTATTTAAAAATCGTCGAAATCGATGAGACCCACCCTTTTTCTAAATAATCACCCAATTTTCTAATATCGTGTCAGTAAACAGCTGAATCTCGCAGATTGATCGTTGACTCTCTTATGCGAATCTCCGTGCACACGTATTTTCCATCCAGATGCGTGACTCGTGAAAGGAACTCTCTCGTAGAAAGAGGAATTAGGTTTTCAATTAGAAAATGGTCAACTATGCACTTCACTAGATACACACAATGTCGGAGAATACGAATGTAGTTTGACATCGAGTCGACAGAAGACTGAAATGAAATAAATCGGACACAGTTGCGACCAAACCGAAAGTTCGTCGCAGAAATGACGAAACACGTCGGCGAGAATCAACTGCAAGCTCACGACTCTGTGAAACGCCAAAGTTTTTCGAAACTAGGAAATATCGTCAATACCTGTTCACCTTTGTCTGTGCACCTAACACTTTCACTGGAACTCTAGACGTCATGATCAAGAATGAAACAAACATCGCGCCTTCCAAATCGATCGATCGCTTCTGTGTATCTCGTCGTACTCAGTAAATTCCTCTAGCAAAGACGACAAAATGGCAATTTCTTGTCTCATTGATCTTAACTCTAAACAAATTAAAAACGAATCTGTTCGTGCGAGGAACTCGTCGACATACACGTTTCAACATAGTTGTTCGTTGCACTCTTTGCTCTCTCTTCGGTGACTTTGGAGATCGATCGAAATCACAAATTCCGTCGCTGGTGACTTTGAGTTTGCGATTTTGACGCTAGAGCTGCCAAACTGGTCAAAATGATCAATTTATAATTTCTGTCAGATACTTTATTGACGTGAAACATTGTATTTTTAAAGATATAAATAATTTTTCGTGAAACGTACAAACAAAAGTCTGCACTGGTCCATGAAGTATATAATATAATATAAGTATTATTAATACTCGTTGTAATGTAGTATAATATAAGTATATACTTATAATACAAGCATTATTAATTATAATATAATATAATAAAGTATATACTTATATAAAGTATATAATATAATATAAGTATTATTAATACTCGTTGTAATGTAGTATAATATAAGTATATACTTATAATACAAGCATTATTAATTATAATATAATATAATAAAGTATATACTTATATAAAGTATATAATATAATATAAGTATTATTAATACTCGTTGTAATGTAGTATAATATAAGTATATACTTATAATACAAGCATTATTAATTATAATATAATATAATAAAGTATATACTTATATAAAGTATATAATATAATATAAGTATTATTAATACTCGTTGTAATGTAGTATAATATAAGTATATACTTATAATACAAGCATTATTAATTATAATATAATATAATAAAGTATATACTTATATAAAGTATATAATATAATATAAGTATTATTAATACTCGTTGTAATGTAGTATAATATAAGTATATACTTATAATACAAGCATTATTAATTATAATATAATATAATAAAGTATATACTTATATAAAGTATATAATATAATATAAGTATTATTAATACTCGTTGTAATGTAGTATAATATAAGTATATACTTATATAAAGTATATAATATAATATAAGTATTATTAATACTCGTTGTAATGTAATTTAGGTGATGTTCTGTTGTGAGGTGTAGGTATCTTCGGATTAATAACAGCGTATGGTATATGAATTACTTTATTATTTGAACACATACACTGCGGCGCGAAGGACGCGAAGGACGCGGTGAACGTATAGCACTTTGCTAGAGTACACGTCGCGAGACTATCCGTGCGTCTCTTTCTCGATTTTTTCTTTTCGCCTTTCTTTCGAACTCGACTCTACACTTTTCTCTGTCCCGGGACTCTCTCTCGAGTTCGTCGCTTTTTGCTGCCAGGAAAACTCGGTCCCCGTTTCGGACATCCCTAATTGGCTGACTCGATTTTTGCTTTAGCCAATTAGGTCGTCACGAAATTGCGCCGCCTACTCCTTGCGTCCGTGACGCGCTTTTCCTGAGAGTGGGGCTGCAATCTCGCCAAGGCCGATTTCCCGGAATTGTGGCGATGTAGCAGGGTCTCCTCTGGGCCTCGCTTTCTTCAAATGTTTTCCAGATGACGATCTGGGTGGCCCATAGGACCTAGAGTTTACGACGCTTCGCAGAGATGCTATTGTAGGCCGAAATTCTATAAACTATAAGTGCGGACGTTTGGTCTTACGCACTGTGAAAACTAAACTTTGGCCTTTGCCATTCGATAGCACAGGCGCCACGTGAGTCGTAAATTCTCCTAACTTCTTATCTGAGAAGACGTTTTCTCTTTCGACATCTGCTAGCCGCTACAGTAATATAATATAAGTATATACTTATGATACAAGCATTATTAATTATAATATAATATAATAAAGTATATACTTATATAAAGTATATAATATAAGTATTATTAATACTCGTTGTAATGTAATATAATATAAGTATATACTTATGATACAAGCATTATTAATTATAATATAATATAATAAAGTATATAATATAATATAAGTATTATTAATACTCGTTGTAATGTAATATAATATAAGTATATACTTATGATACAAGCATTATTAATTATAATATAATATAATAAAGTATATACTTATATAAAGTATATAATATAAGTATTATTAATACTCGTTGTAATGTAATATAATATAAGTATATACTTGTAATATAAGCATTATTAATTATAACATAATATAATACAAGTATATACTTGTATTGTATACTTATAATATTAATTATAACATAATATAAGTATATAATACAAGTATTATAAAGTTTCTCTGTTCTTTTGGATTTCAGTGTTCTCTGACGAACACTTTATCCCTTGATCGTCTGTAGTTTCAGTATTAGTAAGACTCGAGCTTCTCGATCGTCGTTCGATCGCGTGTTCAATATCGTTTGTGTCGTGTGATAGTGATTGTCCACGTCTCAAGTATAAAACTAACCAATTTAACATCTGAGAAAACACCATTGATCATGCCTCATAATTTTCGTACGCTCGAATTCAGGCTAGATAATTGTTGCTGGATTTGACGTTCTCTATCGATGTCTTTCAGCTCATCGTTGCATAGTTCTCAGCGTTTGCTCGCAACGATGACTCGAGCACTCGAATTTGAAAGAATCATTTTAGCGACAGCGTGCAGAAATTTCGCGCGTTTAGTTTGTTTTTCTCGAAGTTGTCAGTGCCTGTTCTGTATAGTGATATCAACGTGCGTTGATAGTGCTCTGTATAGTTGAACTGTTTCTGTTTTATCGTAAAATGTGCCACTTTTGTGGAAAATTGGGCATATTTTTATATAGAGTCGCTCCAGAGCGTCTCCGTGCACGCGACGAGAAATTATCGGTGTGTTAAACTCTTGTCAACTCCGTGGAGAAAAATCGTACGACAGATTTGAAGATACCGTTGTAAAGGGGAGGCTTCGATCTTTAAGATGATAGTAAGTTCGATTATGGTGAAAATTTTTTTAATGTCCGTAAGAACGCTCGAATTTGGGAGATTTTTGGGAGAAAAGGTATCTTCACTTGATCTCTTTTAGAACGACGTAGAAACATCTTTGAAAAAAACGAGTACGGTACTTTGAAAGAGGAAACTTCGCTCTTTGAAATGAGTGTAGATTGATGGATCTACGATTTTCTGTTAAGAAGTTACAACAGTTCAAAGTGCCGATATTTTCTATAAAATGTGAGAATTTCTATGCCGAACGAGGAAATTATCGACACTTTAAACTGCCCTAACTTCTCAACGAAGAATCCTAGACCCGTCAATCTACACTCATTTTAAAGCGTCAAGCTTCCCCTTTAAAAATCCTGCGTTCTTTCTTTCCAAATGTATCTGCACGTCATTTTAAAGGCGATTAAACAAAGACACTTTTCCCCTCGAAAATCTTGCAAATTCAACCGTCTTTATAGACGTTGAAACAATTTTTCTCGCAACTAAATTTACCATAGTCTCAAAGATGAAAGTCTCCCCTTTACAACGATCGTTTAAAATTTGTCGTACGATTTTTTTTACGGAGTTGACAGGAGTTCAAAGTATCGATGATTTTTCGTCGCGTGTACGGAGATTTTTCAAAGTGACTGTACGTGATTATTTATAATAACGAAAGGCAGAAGAAGCAGACAGATGGTCGTCATCTGCAAAATAGCGTTCTCGATTGATCAGACTGAAACTTCGTCAATTGTTTCGCCTCTTTGAGTCTCCGCCGTTGGGATTGGAGGAAACGCGCGTTGCTTTCTAAAAAGCTCTGAAATTTGGAGATGGACTTTCCAACTTTGACTCAAAGGTTCGTTTCGTTGCTCGAATATACAGACAGGATCGTCGATGTTAAAACTGACGAGATTGATTTCCTCGTCGCAACTTTCCGTCCCCGCCGCCCTCGTTTCGAATCGAGGAATTTTATTTCCGGCTATTTCGAACGAGCTGACGATTTTATCGCTACAGCGATTGGATCCGGTCCTCGAGCGGCGAAATTTCGTTTTTCAAGCGACGAAGACGAAGAACGAATAATCGTTGCAGCTGGAACAACAGCTCGCGAGGAGTGAAATTGACGGATCTGTGAAGTGATAACAACTAAATATCGCAAGCTGCGTGTGTACGATCCAGTTCGATTCGGTTTAACGCAACGTTTTAAAACAGTCGTTCTGAGTCGAATGATACCTTCCCACCGAATTTCCCGAATATCAATAATCAGTTATAACAATTATAAGGTTGTATTTGCAATACAAATATTATGTATTGTAATACATATAATAATTATGATATAAATCGATAGTAAATAAGATAAATTTGTTGTAATACATATTGTAAATATTATATCTATAATGTGTGTTATATATTAATTATATATTATTATTGTAATATAAATTAATAATAAATAATAAAAATTTATTGTAATGTGTATCATAAATGTTATATTTGTAATGTATTGTGTATTAATTACATGTTATAATTAATCAATTATATTAATTATTATTTGTTTAATTGGTTAATTGTAATAATATATAATTCTAATATGATAATATATAACTATGATGCAATAATATAATAATAATATACAACTATAATATGATAATATAATAATAATATATTATAATTTCCCATTTGTCCGAATATTAAAATAAAACGTGACGGAAACGCGTTTAGGTTTTAAAATATCACTCGAGTCCACTAGATGACGACGTGGAATATATATATATATAAAATACTGTATTATATATATATAAATATTATATTTTATATATATATATATATATATATATTAAATATTGTGGACGTGAAATTGAAACTCTGACGCGATAGAAAGATTTCCGAGATACCACAGAATGCCCAAGAACAGTTTAATCAAAGTCCTCGCCATAATTTCTGCCTCTTAACCGAAAACGTGCATCTTCCGCGATACAAAATTTCGTCAAGTTCCAGCGCTGTCGAAATATATATCTGGTTTCTTCGTTTATAGTCGATCGAATCTACCGTGTAGACAGTCAGTCTCTCCGACGATTTTTCAAAAAAGACGTTCCAGTCACTTCTACGAGTTGTTGTTCACTCGCCTGTTTCATGGAATGTGACACGAGTTTAATCGACTCGAAAAAATTTTTCTCTCACTCTCGTTTCTCTGCGTCGACGTTTCCACGCTCTCTGTCAGCGACGCGATTCCTCGACCAGACAAATCTTGACAATAAACACAATAAATATAACTGTAAACTAAACTTGTTAAATTTAACTGTTTCACATAAAAAAAATTCCATCTTAATGTAAATCTAGATATTAACGGTGATACAGAATAAATTAAAATTCATAATTCCAATATACAATTTACAAATCTGAAATTAACAGTAGCGTGTTAAATTTTCTAAAATTTAACATTGTTAATAAATTAGTTATAAAGTATAAAGTAATTGAACCTGCCACCGTGACGTTCTCCTCCGATTACCCGCTCGATCTCGCTCTAGTTTCGTTTTGGCAGGTGGTTCTAGGATTCGACGAAGGCGAATCTCGTTTCCCCCAGAGGAGAAGAAGAACTCGAGGATCTCGGACGATGGTATATTTTGAATCATCTCGCGTGCTTTTCTCGAACAGTTACAGCGAACTCGTCTGGCCGAGAAGGTTTTGAATCTCGCATAGTTACAAGAATATATATTCGCAAGCGACGACTCGTCGAAATGTCGAATGTTTCTCGGTGAAAGAGCAGATACACCGATCGTAACATGTTCTAATTCGTCACTGCTGATTACACTGTAGCATAATTTGTTTTATCATTGCATAATGTAGTAAACGAGATGCATAGTGTTGCAGTTTATAACGATGGTAATGGGTAATGTCACGTTATAATACGATTCTTACCCTGTAACATGGTACAATATGGTACAATACGGCATAATTTGGTATGATATAGTTACAAATACGGTAGTTACGCGTAGACAACTATACACATGTCATGATATGCGTAACAAGCCATTGTACAGTATCGAATGTTGCTGAAGCGTATAAAATCGTGTGACAAGTCATAATATATTGTAATTTGTCACTGACTGATTACACTGTAGCATAATTTGTTTTATCATTGCATAATAAACGAGATGCATAGTGTTGCAGTTTATAACAATGGTAATGGCTAATATCACGTTATAATACGATTCTTACCCTGTAACATGGTACAATATGGTACAATACGGCATAATTTGGTATGATATAGTTACAAACACGGTAGTTACGCGTAGACAACTATACACATGTCATGATATGCGTAACAAGCCATTGTACAGTATCGAATGTTGCTGAAGCGTATAAAATCGTGTGACAAGTCGTAATATATTGTAATTTGTCACTGCTGACTACACTGTAGCATAATTTGTTTTATCATTGCATAATGTAGTAAACGAGATGCATAGTGTTGCAGTTTATAACAATGGTAATGGCTAATATCACGTTATAATACGATTCTTACCCTGTAACATGGTACAATATGGTACAATACAGCATAATTTGGTATAATATAGTTACAAACACGGTAGTTACGCGTAGACAACTATACATATATCATGATATGCGTAACAAGCCATTGTACAGTATCGAATGTTGCTGAAGCGTATAAAATCGTGTGACAAGTCGTAATATATTGTAATTTGTCACTGCTGACTACACTGTAGCATAATTTGTTTTATCATTGCATAATGTAGTAAACGAGATGCATAGTGTTGCAGTTTATAACGATGGTAATGGGTAATGTCACGTTATAATACGATTCTTACCCTGTAACATGGTACAATATGGTACAATACAGCATAATTTGATATAATATAGTTACAAATACGGTAGTTACGCGTAGACAACTATACACATGTCATGATATGCGTAACAAGCCATTGTACAGTATCGAATGTTGCTGAAGCGTATAAAATCGTGTGACAAGTCATAATATATTGTAATTTGTCACTGACTGATTATACTGTCGCACAATTTGCTATATTATCGCATGATCGTTCGTTAAGACTCTCTCTCCACTTGAGAGTAAAACTGTCGCGAGTTGCTCTCGAGAGTATCCCACGCAATACTGCTTCCGAGAGTTACTGTCCAAAAGTATCAAGCTCAACTGTTTGAAACGAAAGAATGAAAGAGAGAAAGACAAATGGAGAGTACTTCTCGAGAGTAATTCTCTCAGGAAACTATTCTCGAATAGAAATGGCGCTTTATTTTTGAATTTTATTATGCTCCATCTGGAAATCCAGCCTCGACACTCGCAATTGCAAGGTGTTGGTTCTCATACGTGCTAGTTTGAGCGTCTTTGGACGAGTGAGAATCTTTTTGTCACTGGTTACGATGTCTATGGCGTAAACGATGACACGTGCGAGTCTGGTGCGAATGATGTTTGGAAGAACGTCGTGGAGAGTCGATTTGTTATCGAAGAATCGGGCAGTGTGGTACGCGAAGCGAGACTGAGAGCAAGAGTTGCAAGAGAGTGAGAGAAGAGAACTGATCCGTCATTTAGAAATAACATTTCATGCTCATCGAGTTGTTACACTTTTCCAGTAGATATATATACTTTGCGTTTTTCGATAAAAAAGATATCACTGTTTCATTCTGTTCACTGGAAGTTCATAGCGGCGAAGATGTATCAATCACTTTCGTCCGCCATTCTCGCGAAGGCCAGAACAGATAGGAGTCTGCGAGAACCTGAAAATATCGAGAACTCGATGGTTGGGACGAGTCGGGAAGAGATCGAGTCGGGTCGTGTCTGGTTCTCGAAAATTTCGAGATTCCCAAAGGAATCGGGTTTCCCGAAAAAGTCGAGATTCTCGAAATTTTCGAGAACCCGGCGATCGTTTCTCGAGCTACTCTGCAATGTATAGCAGCCTACGAAATATGTAAATACACAGTTGAATTTCCTCAGTCAGTAAAGTTATTGAAAACACGAATTCTAAGAATCGTGTGACCCGATGTAAACGAACGTGTGAACTGCGTGCTCGGTACTTGGACATTGTGTACGCTGTCGAGCAGTATCGCGGAGAAATTCGTCAAGCTCGGACGTATAGTTCCAAATCTGTGTGAATTTAATAAAGATCGAAAATCCTTGAAAGAAAGTGTCGAGTGATAGTGAGTGCAAGGTTGCGGTAGCAGGATGTAGTGCAGAAGAGATCGTGCAGAGGAAGAATGTAAAGAGAAGCTCTGTTTGGGAACGTTTTCAGGAGGAAGATGACACAGAGGCGCGATGCACACGTTGTCACCATGAATTCAAAACTAAGTGTGCAAATACCACTGGTATTGTCACGCCGTTTGAAGCATATGCATTCGAACACGAGTACATGCACTAGAAAAGAAACTGAATCGATATAAAATTTGTCGCGTGTACGAAACGATAGGTGAAAGATTGTTAAACCAAAAGATATAACAGAAGGAATTGCTCGAACGATGGTTCTAGATCTATGACCTCTCGATAGAGTTGAAGACGTGGGCTTTAACGAATTATTTATTCTTGTTGCCAATCCTTTCCCAAATTCCAACTCTTTCGAGAATCTCGATTCTTTCGAGTATCCCGGCTCTTTCCAGAATCCCGATAAATTCGACAATCTCGAAATTTTCTGCTCACCCGTCACGATCCTGAAGAAACTTCGTGTTTTCGACCCGACCCGATAATTTCGGGTTCTCGCACATCTCTGTGTAACTTCTATATTTCTCACAAAGTCAAAACTACGTTTGCACGGTTCGTTTTTAACGTAGAATCCTGTCGACATGTACTAAATTCTAATTGATAAGTCTGCGACATACATAATACTAATTTGTGTAGAAAATAATTAGATCACGGTCAGAAATTAAGTTGGTCGTCTCTTAAGAATAGTCGTGCAAGTAAGAAAACCGTTCACGTTTCATTCAAATAAATAATTTTCGACGAAGATGTAATAACATTAACTTTACGTACTATCAGTAACGTCGCGGTGCGAGACTTGCCTAAATCGACATGGTAGAATGTGACACGGGGATGTTAGTCAGGTGATCTTTAAAGCATAGGACACGATAAAGCATTGGATGTCGGATCTATCCTAATTAATCAATGCTCGTGTTGCTCAACAGTATGTGAACATCTCGGCGAGGTCGGAACGAAAGTCGCGGGAGAAATAAGGAAGAAAGGATGAATAGGCGAAAGGAAATAGCCTAGATGTCAGAACGATATGCATCGACAACCAGTTTCCATGGAAAGTACACTTTGGAATAATGAAACGTTTTTATTGTCGTGAACGCATGTTCACCGCGAGAAGTCACGAAACGCTCGTAGTACAGATCCCTCGTAACCGAGTTATTTTATATCGGATTTCTCGCGATGGGATTCTTCGAAACTGCTGGAACCGAACTACAAAGGACGCCAGACTACAAGAACCGAACTTCGTCTCTTCGAACGAGGCCGCAGTTCTGCGACCTGACACACTGGCAATGAAAGTTGGAAAATCTAGTGCAACGACAGTGACAATAGTAACAACGAAGAAGACCGGAGAGAATGGACCCTTAATTTCGTCCCAAGTTAGATAAACGTGTCTTTGTACAGAATGGGCTCACAGTGAATTTACAAATGTTAACTATCTTACAATTAAGTAAAACTAGACGCGCGCAACTTAAAATTAAAACGCATCCCACGATGTCCCAGCGAGATTTCTCGTCGTCCATCGGTGGCCCAAATAATTTGCTCATCAACTAATTGTACCTAGAGTTCACTTTGGATAGTGAGATGAAGAATGGAGAGAAATCTTCACGATCTAAACTGAACTGTAGGTTGCACAGTTCTCAGCTTGTTACCGTTTCACAAACATGACAGTTTATCGTTTACCGTCTTACAACTTGGCTTGATAACGTTTTACAAGCTTTGACGATCGTAAAACGATATCAATTACCAGGATTCACCACGAGAAGGTGACCACGCACGAGACCCACTCCGGGCTTTATTCCCAACCTCCATTACGTACAAGCAACTCGTCATTCAACTTGATGAATACCGAGTGGTTTATTCTACTTGGCCCAGAGTTACGTAGAAAGGAGACAGACGTTTCACAGTTCAATCTGACACTCAAGTACAAATCTTAAAAGTATGAGCTTGAACCATGGAACTCTGTCTCCCACACAACGACCGCGTTTAACGACAAGTTCTTATACCGCGCAGTCATGCAGTACGTACAATACATAAAAATAATACAATCATACATTACGTACAATTCACACAATTCATACAGATTATACAACTTGTACGATTCATACTGGTCATACATTTCGTACAGTTCGTACAGTTCGTACAATGCACACAATACGTAGAATCGTGCAATCCATACAATAATTGTGCAACAATTCGCAGCAATTTGTGTCAAAGACACGTTTATTAAACTTTGAACGAAATTAGGGAAACGAAACTATTGGCACGCTTCGATATCGTGCCTTGCAAGAGATATAACGCGAAATGAAAAGTGAAAATCGCGATTTGCCAGTGTGGCAAGTCGTGGTTCGAGCATTTGGAGAGGCAAGTAGTCTGACGCTACCACCAAAAGCACAGTGGGGTTCTTCGGAACCACCGAAGCCGAATTACAAAGGACGCTGGACTGCAAGAACCGAATTTCGTCTTTTCGAACGAGGCTGCGGTTCCCCGACTCGACACGCTGACAATGAAAGTTGGAAAATCTACTCTGGTGCAGCGACAGACAATAGTAATAACGAAGGGGGAAAGATCGGAGAGAAGATGTCCCTAATTTCAAGTTTCAAGTTTGACAAACGTGCCTTTGCACAGAATGCGGTCACAGAGAATTTACAAATGTTGACTATCTAGTAATTAACTAAAAACTAGACGCACGGAACTTAAAACTAAGACGCGTCCCACGATGTCCCTGCGTGATCCCTCGTCGTCCCAATAGTTTACTTATCAACTAATTGTACCTACAGTTCAGTTTAGATCGCGAAACGAAGAGTGGACAGAAGTTTTCGCGAATCTAAACTGAACTGTAGGTTGCGTGGTTCTTAGCTTCACATCGTTTCGCAAACGATTAAAGTTTATCGTTTGTCGTTTTGCAATTTAGCTCGGTGACGTTTCACAGACACAAAAGACTTTTTGTGTCTATGAAACGACGTCAATTACCAAGACCCAGCACGTGGATGTGACTACGCGCGGGTCTCGTTATAACGTATGGTAAATTAGTACTGTTTCGTATATTTCTCGCACGGTTCTCAACTTTAATTTAAGCAATTTGTTAGAAAGAGAAGTGGTATTCGTGAAATAAGTCATAATTGTTTGATCGATCTGACGACTAGTTTAAGATATTGAAGGAATATTCTTGTTTGACTAATTAATAGCAAAGGACTGAATTATTTTCCAAATTACAGATTCAAAGAGAAATTCTGAGTGTGTCTAATAATATTTAAGTAGCGATAGTATTGTTAGACTAATATCATCCATGTATATGCAGAAGTATAACGTACATCGCGGTAATTATTAAAGAATGGCAACTAATAAGGTATATCTTGTACGACTACGATACTACTCGTGGAAATTGAACTCGTATTCAGGTTCAAATAGTCACGATCAAGTATTAATCCAACACCAAAGAATCCAATCCGTGTATCTTACCAATCGTTCAAGTGAGAATTGTAGATTGACGTTTGGTTGCAGGCATATTATTTAAAATTTTCCTGCTAAATTTTGATCGATGTGGTCACGACGGAAGTTTGATAACGAGCCTCATTAAGATTAATCGTACGTTTCATTCGTCAGTGATCCAGAACGGTTGACAATTTTTTTTCAAATTGCTAAAATTTGATCAATGTGCACGCAGTGGAAGTTTAATCGGTAATGAGCTACCGTTCAAGGTTAATGTATATTTCGATCCAGTTTGACAATTTTTTTCAAACTTCTACATTTGATCGACGTGGCCCACGAGAAAAAAATTCAATTCGTAATGAGCTCTTCTCTCCGTATCGATTGACATTAATCTGATCTTTCGGTCGTTAACGATGCGATACAGATAAAGTTTCTTAGAAGTGTATTAGTGGCTCGATTGCTACAAACGATTGATTAAAAATTTTAAATAGAACTTGGAAATGTTATAGAAGAGAGTTTATTGTTTGATTGTTGCAAATAAATTATTAGAAATGTTAGGTGATATTTAAACAATTGGAATATTCGGAAATATTGTTTAAAAACTCGCTCCGAAATTTTGGTCGATGTGCACAAAAGTTCAATTGGCAATGAGTCTCCGTACCGCCGAAGATTAATCTAATGTTCCCGATCGTCAGTGACCCGAAACTGTTTGATAATTTTTTTTTTTTCTTTTTTAGTTTCTTCGAAACAGTATTTTTCTATTACACTAATCAATAGTTTTTAGATTTCTATCGCAAGGTTACGCTTTCATAAATACGTTACAACGTCAAATGTAACAATTTATTAATTCTTTTATCTGTGACTGGCTAAAACTAAATTTGCACTTTCATGATGTTGATTTTTAAGTATACAACTGCACCGATGTGTATCAAATAGAAATTTATGTAGAGAAAGGTTACGTAGTCAAAAATCGAGTTAAGCAGTGATCGTCGCTTCAGAATAACATGTAAGCGTAACATGTAAAAATTTTCGCCCGTTTATTGTTTAATTGTTAAGAAATGTATGTGTTATGTAACTATCTTTTCCGTTGTTGTAAATAAAATAATTTAATTATCATAAATGAATTATTGAAACTGAAATGATGCTTGGGAATTCAATCACTGATTCAATTGTTGTAACTAAATATAGTTAAAATTGTTAATACACAAAAGCATCATCGAAATGCATTATTTTACAGTTTGAATAATTCATTTGAAACAATTAAATTGTTTCTACAATATTTCTAGACGTTGTTTAATAATTTTCTCAACTTTTACATTTACGATTAAACAATTAAATTAATTCGATAAGTCAACGTCATTTCTCTGAAGTACGTTGTTCAAGATTCTTATGAATTATTAGTTAAAAATTTCAAACAACACTTAGAAACATTACAAAGGAGAATTTATTGTTTAATTGTCACAAATAAATCGTTAGAAGTATTAGATAATGTTTAAACAATTAGAATATTCGGAAATATTATTAAAAAATCGCTCCTAAATTTTGGTCGATGTGCACACGACGGAAGTTTGATTGATAATAAGCCTCATTACCACTCAAGGTTACTCTTATGTTTCAATCGTCGGTGATCAGGAACAGTTGATAACTTTTTCCAAACTTTTAAAATTTAATCGATGTGCACACGACGGAAATTTAATGAGTTTCCGTATCGCTGAAGGTTTAATCTAATGTTCCGATCGTCAGTGACCCGGAACAGCTGATAATTTTTCTTTAGTATTTCGAAACAATTTTTCTGTTATACTAATCAATAGTTTTTAGATTTCTATCTCAAGGTTATACCTTTATAAATACGTTACAATGTCGAATGTAGTAATTTATTAATTTTTGGATCTGTTACTGGCTAAAATTAAATTTACACTTTCATGATATTGATTTCCAAGTTATAACTGCATTCATGTATATTAAATAGAAATTTATGTAGAGAAACGTTACGTAGTCAAAAATTAAGCGGTGATCGTCGTTTCAGAGTAATCGAGCAACGTATAAAAATTTTCACTCGTTTATTGTTTCAAATTGCAAGGAATATATGTATCATGTAACAATCTTTTCCGTTATTGTAATTGATATAATTTAATTATTATAAATGAATTGTCCAAACTACGAAATAATGCTTGCAAGTTCAATCACTGATTGAATCGCTATAAATAAATAGTTAAATTTGTTAAATAATATACAGAAATATCATCGAAATGCGTTATTTTACAATTTGAATGATTCATTTGAAGCAATTAAACTTTTAATAATCAAATTACTTTATTTCCACAATATTTCTAGACACTATTTTATAATTTTCGCAATTTTTATATTACGATTAAACAATTGAATTGATTATTTCATTCAACAAGTCAACGTCATTTCTCTCTCTCTTCAACATTGTTCAAGATTCTTATAAATTATTAATTAAATATTTTAAATAACACTTAGAAACATTACAGAAGAGAGTTTATTGTTTAATTGTTGCAAGTGAATTATTGGAAATGTCAGATAATGTTTGAACAATTAGAATATACAGAAATGTTGTTGAAAAATTCACTTCGAACGTTTCAATCGATGTTCACGCGACGAAGGTTCAACTTACAATGACCTTTTTCGCTGATCAATCATCAGATAGAGATAAAGTCAACGATGCACAGCAGGTGGTTGTCTTTGTCAATACTTCTCAAAAACACTGTTTCTATTACGGTAATCAATGTTTCGAGAATCCCCACTCTTTCGTGAATCCCGATAAATCTCGAGAATCTCGAGATTTTCAGGGAACCCGTCCCGATTCCGAAGAAATTTCATGTTCACGACCCGATATTTCGGGTTCTCGCACACCTCTAAGAACAGCGCAGTATCTTCATTCTTCACTTCGATCGAAAAGAAGAAATTTCCTCTCCCCGCGCGTTTAATTATTTCTGAACTCTGGTATATTTTGGAATTTTGTAAAATCCCGATGAGATTGTTCCCATGGTTTTTGGAGTTTCTACGCAACTTTACGTTCATTGTGCTGTTCTTTGCTCGACGAAAGTCGGGAGAGAGACTCGTCCGCTCTGGAATTTACTCGATCGAGTTTGCATTTGGTTTAATTTCACGTTGACGCTCGTTCGAGAGCGTTAGCCGCGATCTGATCGAACATCTGCGATTGAAGAGCCACTGCAACGATCGCTCTAAATAATGAACGATTCGTTCGTTCGTACGAGCGAGGTCGAAAGTGTTTTCCACGACCGATGATTCTTTCTCTGTGACAGAATAATTCTTTGTTCTGATCTTCGCGAGTAACGAGCGATCAGAGTCTTCGTCACCTGTCGTCGTCGGAGAAAGCATCGCATCGATTCCGAATTTTGACACGTCGACGCGAATAATTTTCAAAATTATTGAACGTTGAAGCGAGAAGTTTTCTCTTGATCGTCCAATTTTTAAAATTCTTTAAAGCTTCGCTCTTCCTTGTGAAAATTCCCTCATCCTTAATGAAGATATATAATTATAATTAATTAATTACTTTATGATAGAATAATTTATAAACATTTATTTATTTAGTTATAAATTTATAATATATTTTATATAATATATTTCTTTTTTAATTATTAATATGCCCGAGAACGATATATTTTGATAAAATATTTATATGTAATTTATTTATGTCACTTGGATTTTAGTTTAAGAAGAGGAACAATTAATTTGCAATTGATAAATATTATAATAATTAAATCTGACCAATCATTAGAAATGATATTCATTATTATATTTTGATTTAAAAAATTAATTCTTTTGTCAGACATCTGATGTTATATAATATGTCAGAATATATCTGCCAATATATACGCGTGCATGTTAAGCGTGTTCAAATGTCAGAGTTGTATCGTGTGTATTGGTGACGACGACATTCAAGGATTTGCTTTGTACGTATTATACGTTATGTACAACGAAGAAAGTTCTAGAAAGAATAAAGCTAGTGAACAGTAAACAAGTGTCCATGAAATCAGAAATTCGATCGAGACGATGTTAATAGCAACATCCTTGAGAATTAACATTCCGTTGCAACGAAATTAATAATTAACAAATCCCAGCATAACAAGCTAAATACAAACTTTCAGGTTCATACTTTAACGATAAATTGAAAAATTTTTATACAATCATTAAATTCATATTAATTTCTGAAATTAAATATATACATATATATAGTTGTATATTATTTATTAAATAGTAAATAAAATAATAAGATTTAATTTTTTTAAATATATTCACGGTATGCCTGGTTGAAAAAGACGGATGATAATTTCCGGTGGTTTCGGACCGTTTGCCAAGAAAAAGAAATTTTCACTCGTCCCAAGCGTATTTTCCCCTCAAAACGCGGCGCACCTCTAATCGCTTCGATCTTCTTTGAGTTTCTTTCTCTCGTCAAAAATTGCACGGCCTGAACACACGGCTCGAGGCTGCTCTGGAAAAATTCGCGTTCGCTCGCTTGCGATTTCGAGTCAAAATCTCGCGCAATCCCGGGCGGAACGTCTCTCAGTTTCCTGTCGGTGTCATCAGAGAACATCGTACAAAAGTGTCGTCCAAGCGTACGAAGCATCGACGATTATTTATTATCCAATTAGAATATCGTTCCTCGTATATCGAAACTGCGTGGGAGCGTTTCTTTATCACTGGAACTACCGACGAGTGATGCATAAAATGTCCATCGAAGATATTAAAATGAAAAAAATAGGAATTTATCGCTCTGTCGCGACAATAACTTGCACAAACTTTCATTCGTACATTTTGTGGAGAATTTAAATCTCTGAAAACGAACTGTTTCGTATGTACAAAATTTCCAAGATATGTCATAAGTTGGTCGTTTCGATCGCTTTGGTAGTTGCAGTGTTAAATTAAATAGCGTGCCTGTAAATTGGGAATAGTTACTGGAGACAGATGATGCTGCTTTGTGAGAAATCGCGGTTTCAGAGGAATTCTGGATGACAGATCTTGCAAGATCTAAGATTGGTGAAGCAATTCGCGTGCTCTGGTTGATTCGACGTATTTATCTTTTCAAGAAGACACGCGTCACCTATAGTTCTTTTCAACCCTTTGCACTCGACCTGTCGCTTTCGAGTTTTATTGAATCTAGTCTCAAAACAGCTCAGACTTTCTTTTTTTATAATTTACTCGTAATTACAACGAACGTGTAATCGGTGTTGTACGATAGCACAATGCTAATAAATATCTGAACAGACCCTTGGAAACCTATAACAAAACGAAGTGGAAAAACGAAAGTGCAAAATTATATCAGAGAGAGAAATCTCTGAACATAGTTTCTCAGTCGATCGACGCTCGGTGATTCGCGTAATTCGGAATAATTCGCATAAACTAGACTTCTCGTTGCTTCTTACGAAAGTTGAAGAAACGGAGGATATTATTACTATTCCAGGGATTGAAACTATGTGTCGTTGGCTCTTGTGTGTTATACTTTGCTCCAGTAAACCAGCGATGCATAATGGTTGACGATTGCTTTGAATTTGAACGATGTCGCCCGTTGGA
The DNA here is from genome assembly GCA_036937485.2 of Tetragonisca angustula. NCBI lineage: Eukaryota > Metazoa > Arthropoda > Insecta > Hymenoptera > Apidae > Tetragonisca > Tetragonisca angustula. Next base: position 837,377 of record JAWNGG020000076.1, on the reverse strand, counting down.
AAGATACAATCGACAAAAATTCGTGTTAAACACCGTCTGAACGATTGTTTCCAAATGTTATGTCATTTTATTTGCGAAGCATCACTTGGTAAATAAATTGCTGGCAAAGGATGGAGAAAAAAGTTTGTCGAGAGCAAAGAGTTAATTTTCTGTGATCCAGTATGCATTGTTTATGCTCGCCGGATTCGTCGAAGTTTCTTTGAAACTATCCAGAAAGGACTGATCGAACACGAATTTGTCCAAAGATTTTATTATCTCATGTTAATATTATTGTTGTTTAATATTTATCAATATTATTATTACGTACAATATTATATCGCATTGAACGATATTGTATCGTACCATCACATTGCTATAGCATTGTATAACATAAAATATCATACTACACCATATTATATCGTAGTGAATTAATATTCAACCATGTTACAACTTATTATACCGTATTATACCAAATTGCTCTGTGTCATACCTTGTTTCACCATATTATAGGATGCTATAGGATATTACACCATATTATACCGTATAATATATTATACCACACCATTGACATGTTACGTCAATATTATTATTATTTAATATTTGTCGATATTATTATTATATACGATATTATATCACATTGAACAATATTATACCATACATTACTATAGCATTGTATAACACAAAATACCATATCATACAATATTATATCGTAGTAAATTATATTAAACCATATTACAACTTATTATACCACATTGCTCTATATCATATCATTGTTTTACCATATTATAAGATACCATACCATATTATGGCGTATAACATATTATACCATATAGTTGACATATTATGTCAATAGTATTACTATTTAATATTTGTCAATATTATTGTTATATGCAATATTATATCACAATAAACAATATTATACCATACCATACATTATTATAGCATTGTATAACATAAAACACCATATTATATCGTAGTAAACTATGTTAAACTATATTACTACTTACTATACCGTGTTATACCATATTGCTTTATATCATATCATTGTTTTACCATATTATAAGATGCCATACCATGGCGTATAATATATTATACCATATCGTTGACATATTATGTCAATAATATTATTATTTAATATTTGTCAATATTATTATTATATACAATATTATATCACAGTAAACAATATTATACCATACCATACATTATTACAGTATTGTATAACATAAAACACCATATTATATCGTAGTAAACTATGTTAAACCATATTACTACTTATTATACCGTGTTATACCATATTGCTCTGTATCATACCTTGTCTTACCATGTTATAAAATGCTATGCAATTTATACCACATTACACCGTATTATAACACAGTATACCATACTATACGTTATTGCGGTTTGACTCCACTCTCTCTCGTCGATCTCTCGTTTATGAATTATTATATCTATCTATATCTTTCGCGAATGCGCACAGATCGTTCTTCTATTGTTTTGACGTCACGAGTAAACGCAATTACAGTTACTGCAATTAGTTATGTCAGTAAGTAAATGGCAGATACTCGTTATTTGACTGTACAAAATTTTTCGTCTGGCTTCTTCTTCAAAGTTTCAGCGAGCGAGTCGTAAATTTTCGCGCGAGAAACTCTGTGTCCATTTCCTTCCTCCCGAGGTAATTATACAAGTTCTTTTCGTCTCGCGAGTCGACAGACACGACTCGCGGAATAGAAATTTGCCTCTTTAAGTGACATCTGTTTGCTACTGATTCTGATTGAACATCTTCGCGAGAAGAACGTCAAAGGACAATCGACTCGCGCTCCAGTCGAGTATTTCCGACGAAACTGTTCTTCTCCCTCACTTGTGTCGATTCACATGGATTTTTCACTTCAGTTGGAAGAACTAGTCTCGGTTCTTTGAGTTAAGTTTCACAGACACGAAAGTCTGTGGTACGTTGAAGCGTCAGAGGAAAGGGAAAATCGGGCGAGGAATGAATCGAATAGACGCAGTCGAGAGTAAATCTCGCGCTCTGATCTCGCGAGAAATATCACTTTCCAACGCTCTCGCCGGAGCCAATCACGTGAAATCGCACGTTCGTTTTCCACGGATCGATGCGGATTTCTGATTCGATGTTCCTTCGTCCTCGACCCACTGTCCTTGAGAAATTCCGTTTAGCGACACGTTTCAGCGGGTCGGTTCGACTGTATCATCGTAAGTTGATCGTTTAAACTGAGAAGCCTCGACGAGCGAAACGTAGAGGCACCTGATTGCGAGTCGACTCTGGAGGAAGCTTTTTAACACATTGCGTAACGCCCGACCAACCTGCTGCCGCACATTTTTCTTTGCAACAGGGAAACTTTGTGCAATGCGTGTATGTACCTTTTTTATTCACATTGACAAGATATTCTTAAATATTACAATACATTTTTTTTTCATAGTAATATCTGAGAATCTATTTATTACGTATTTTAGATTTTAATCATTTATTTTATATCTACATCAACACGTTGAGAACGGCATGCTTTGATAAACGTGTAGCCTGTGCTTTCTCGCGTATTTTTCGAATTATTTCATGTACGACTGAAAGGGCTCGAGAGAATGTATAGCATTCAACAAGTGTGTTATTTCATTAATAATCAATATTGTTAATCATTTTCCATTTTGGAGGTATTTTGTTAAATAAAATGAAAATGCCTCTGGTAACGTTTCTCGGTGTGGTATGGTAGGAAACAATTTCTCTGGTTGTTGAAAAATTGTACAACGTTATCGTATGTGATTATATATTATATATAATATTGTATAATATTATATAATATTGTATATTATATATAATATTGTATAATACAAATTATATATAACGTTGCCTGGTCTCCTACAAAAAATGCGTTCCCAGGTCCGCAACGTTGAAACACAATTCTCGTCTTCCGTCCGTCGAAAACTGAATGACGCGAGTTCGCGTCTCCCATCCACAGTGTGTTAACACTCTGTCCTCAGAGTTCGAGTGTTCCCACTCGAACAGTACACGAAATGAGTTAATTGGAGGAGGAACTCGGAATTGTTATGTCAGGAGTTTTTCGAATTTCAGAGTGGCGCGTTGTAAACACGTGAACGCGGAATTTGCACGATCGTGATCGAGGGATTCGGTGGTTGGCGAGTGGATCGCGAAAGTTTCGTCGCTGGGAATTTACGTTCGATCTCCTGGGAAGCAAAATGCCGGCAAAAGGCCGAGATCGAACGTCTGGATCTATTACGTTCCCGTTCTCTGCATTCGCCAAATTTTTCGTCCGAAATTTTTCTACAATCTTCAAACACTGCTTAACTCGTTCGATCCTGGCGAGTATTGTTAATTTTTTGGTAAGCATTTGGGACGGAACTTCGCTGATTTTAGCAGAAAAACATGTCGTTGGTCGTTTGATTGGAACGCGAAATGGAATTTTGATGACTCCAAGTAAACGAAATTCGATTGACATTTTGGTAGAAAATAGAGTTGAGAGATTGATGTTGGACTGGTTGAAATTTGTTCTGTTTTTCTTGTAGCATTCATGAATTGAGTGATTAGTTTCACGACAAATTTTGCGGAATCGCGAAGAGTATGTTAAACGCGATGCCTTCTTTTCGCCTACGGCAACCAAACCGTGAAAGCTTGGTCAGTTGTTTCGAACTCGCTGTATGTTAAACGAATCTGTTTAATGTAATGTCATTTATCATGGCTGATCTATCTTGAAGATCTTTCTTTTATTAATTCGTTAGAATGCAAGAAACCTAGGATTCTCGACGTTAACTATTCTAACATTTGACAAAACTGCGTAGGACTCTTGTTGTGCTTCTGTTTCATACAATTTAACCCGTCTAACAATTGATCGAAGCACTTTTATCCTTATAATATCAATAAGGTCAGTTAGTTAAACTTTTGGCCAGGTAAATTACAGTAGATATCGACTCGTTCTCGAGTTTTACCTGTAATTTTGCTTTTCATGTAACATGGAAGCAGTCGATATTGGAGAGATTTATCTAAATCAGAAGCAACATTTGTTTGTTTAATGAGACTACGTAATTTGTATCTATCACCGTCGAACGTGTCTGAGATCAATTTAACTAAAAATTCAAGTGAGAAGGTCTGTGGCTGTTCAATTGTTGTTACATAACTTTCGTTCATCATTTTTACTCGTTTGTTTTATATATGTTTAAGAATATTGGAGACTTTGGATTTAGGAATTGAGCTGGGATTGTGAGATTTGTTAAAAGTAAATAAAATATTAAAGATATTGGAAAGTAACGTCGTCATTTTTTTTACCAAAATGAAAATGTGACTTTTGTTTTGTTTTAGATAAATATTAATTTATTGTGACCCTTTACTGATTGTCATGACTGTTACCTATCGACTAACTAGATTTTTGAGACCTCTTTTGTAAAAATCCTCTGATTTATAGGAAAAATATTCTACAAGTGCAGATATTTCACAGGACCAACATTATTAAAGAATCCTTAGAAAGTTTCTTCATGGGTGGGAAAAAGTGATAAAGCCAAATTAGGATAATATGGTGGATTGTCGATAGTCTGTTTAGAAATTAGATCTTCCTTCCTCAATGCTATTTAACAAAAAGTTGTATTAGAACACCTTATACTTTGTACTTTTTTACGGAAGTGTCTTTTTATTTATTTTAATTAACGATTTTGTTTTACATCTTCTGACGTAAAAGACAAAATAATCTTCGATTTATTACCTCATCATACAGTAATTTTACTTTGTTTGCATAAAATATAATTCGTATGTTTTTAAAACAAACGCTGTACAAAAATTAATTAATATGGATAATATTAATTTATAGAGTATTGCTGATACTTTTTAGTCTTATATCATGAAATATATAGAAAAAATAATATTCTACTTACTGTGAGAAAGTATATTCGTTGTAGCCATCTAGCGGTCAATATTTATATTTAACATCGTAACACTAGATTCTCGTATACGTTACACGCCATATGAATTCGCGTTATAGGAAAACGTGCTGTACGGGAACTTTTCTCGCATAACGCGTATAATCTAAAGGAACGTGTTTGAAATAATTATTGCTATGCCAACTTTTATTTTCTATGTTTAATCAAATAGGACAGTAATTTAAAAATAAGTGGCATTTATACGCAAGCTGGTTAAAAAAACATTAATATATATAAGAAATCATTTGTTTTATTGGAACTTTCAAAAATTGTAAAATACTTTTGTAATTTTTATTACAAAAGCAGATTTAATTTTTAAATGCAGGTAATTCCTGTGTTTTATAATTCAGCGCGTTGTACGAAGAATCGCGTTATATGAAAACAGTAGTCGCAATATCTTTGGCGTGTTATAGGAATTCGTGTTATACGAAGGTTTATTGTATCTCTGGCGCATTATAGGAATTCACGCTCTAAAAATTCTCGAGAAGAATTCTACGAGAGTCTAAAATGTAATAAACTAAAAAATTTTGTGTTGCTCTATTAATAGTTTTGATTTCTTATTTAAGAATAATCTACTATCATAGAGCTCTACTTGAGGACTGATCCATCTCCACCTTTTACAATCGGTTTTATACAGTTTTTATGAAATTCTTCGCCTTTGCGACGTTTCACGTCGTTTACCATCTAATCGATTGAATTTTAATTCGTCAGTAAAAATGACCCTGGCCCATTGCTGGCGTGTCCAGTTTAAATGTTCTTTCTATGACAGTAGATGGTACGGGCCCAATTAATAAAGAGTATATGTCAGGAGAATGGATCTACCAAGCAGATAATGATCCAAAGCACTCTGCAAAAGTTGTAAAGACATTTTTGAATAAAATATCCGTGTAATGAAATGGCCAGCACAGTCCCCGGACTTAAACCCTATAGAAATGTTGTGGATTGATGTAGATAAATATATAAAAGAACAAAAGCCGAAAAATATTGAACAATTATACACTTGTATACAAGAAGCATGGAATTCGATACCAGCTAGAGGTGTAAGGAGACTTATCGAATCTATGTCGCGAAAATGTGTCGCAGTCATTAAAAACAAAGGTTTACATACAAAATATTAATGTATTACAATTTTGAGACAAAGAAATGTAGAAAAATATAGACATTTTCGATACTTAGATGTGTGCCTGCCAAAAATGTGACGTTTAAATATAAAAATATAAAAAACTTTATAATTATTGTAAATTAAGAAAAACTGTTTTGTTGTTTATTAATATGCGTTGTAATCTTGTAAAAAATATAGTTGATATTTGTTTACTTGTTCATTTTATTTATATGAAATAAATAATATTTCATTATGTTAACTTATGGCTGCCACTGTAGCTCCAATGTTGCAGCGAAACTGTGTTCTTTTTTTTTATCTAACTTCTTTTTTCTTCGTCAGTTCGACGATTGAAATTACTCACTCGCATTTGATATGAAAGCAGTTTTTTTCGTTTTTTTTCTTCTTATTGCTGAATATACGAATGATGGATTATTCCATTTTTAACTAATATTGAAATTTTACGTTGGAATAGCGGATTATCGAAGTAACGATACAATCAGTTTTATCAGTATGACTATTTATTATATTCAAGTGATGGTTATGACACAACGTATTAATATATTCAATTTTGTCCCTAATTTAGCATAATATATTATACAAATCATGATTTTTTGTGAAGAAAAACATTTATATACTACTTTTTCCTTCTACGTTGAAAGAAGCACAATTTAATCTAATCGACAATTAAATAGACGAGATTCTTAACTTTAGTTTTATGAAATAATTGTTAAAAAAACAAACACTCACAAAAATTATGGATATGAATATTTTCCTGAGTATTATAAATTAATTACAAATTTACCCGAATATATATCAAAGAAATATACATTTCAACTTACACGAAAAAAGTCATAAAATATTTAATTATCTATATAGAAAACAAAAAATACAAACAATTTGTTTACTTAGAATATTCTTTATTAACAACGCGTAAGACTATACAAATTGAATTTTTCTCGGAATAGGTTCATACAAATCTTGAATGATACTTAATGGAAAAGGAGATTGCTTCTAACTTTGCTTTCCAGAACATACTGGATAGTATGGTTCAAATCCACTAAATGTGCCGGCCAAGGAAAATGTTTAACTTTATTTTTCTCAAACCAAAATTTTACAATCGTACCTGTATGAGACGACTTTTTTGGAAAACTTTCCGAAAATAACGATCATATTAAGTGGATTTTTTATTGTACAAAATGTTTAAAAACATTACTTTTAAAATATTATATTAACTATTTTATTTAAAAATATTAATCATTCAATTATATACTACCTATATCACATTGATAGCATTTAATCATGATTAAATTTTAATTTTAATCAGTTAGATCATTCCCCTTAAGAGATTGAAAAGATCTTATGATTTACTTCACAAACGAAAGCTTTGCTAAATTAAGCTTTTTCCAAAAATTTTTATGGATATTTTAAAGAGTATTACGTAGTACGTTGTTTAGTCAATATAAATATAAAACCGTGCCTACAGAATTTTCATGTGAGAAAAATTTTCTTATTGTAGCCATCTAGCGGAAATAGTTACACATAGTTACACAAATAACAGGTAATTTAATTTTAATAAAGATTCTTTTTCTCAAAAGTATGTTCTTCAAATTTTTAAATTAATTAATTTTTTTTTTAAATAAGTGTAAGGAGAAATTTAATTAATATTTTTTTTATAAAGAAGTTTAAGGAGAATAAGTACAATAATATATAACAAATATATGTTTTATGCATTTATAGTTTTAATAATAATGAATAATATTTTTGAAGTTTAAAATATTATAATTTATTAAAATATTATGAATAATATTATACATATATTATTTATGCTGGTCCTAAAATATCTATATTTGCTGTTGTATCTTGAACATTACTATGAGCTATCATATACTCTGAAACAGATATGTATATTCCAACTAATAATCCAATTACACTTGCTATATAAATGTTTCGTTGGAAGATAATGCATGTGGCAATACACAGACCAAAATACGTAGCATATCTTGCAATATTTTCTTGTTGTTTACGGCCCAATAAATCAGAATCTATAATCAATAGTTATACACATTAATATTCTTATTATTATTGGTAATTTTATAAATTATATTTAATCATTTATCAAAAACATACTTATACAAAAATTATTGTTTTTACGATATCCCTCTACACATTTTATACACATATCTGGTCCATCACCTGTGCATCCATTGCAAGCCTTATCACAATCTAAAACATTAATTAAAAATAATAAACATTAAATTATTCTTTCAACATATTTTTTTATAACTTACTTAAACATGTGTATCCTCCTTCTTTGTTAATACAAAATTGATTCCCAGGACAATATTCATTACTTTTTATGCATTCGTCAATATCAAAGCAACCTTGTCCATCTATCATATGCCATCCTTTTGTACATTTTTCACAATTTTTTGGTCCTGGTCCTTTACAGGATCCATCACAGGCATTATGACATTGAGAACAAAGTAATTTATTTTCATCTTTGTAGGATTCATAAAATCCAACTGTACATTCAAAACAATCATCTCCTTCATAGCCTTTATCGCACAAGCATTTACCATTTCCTTTTCTAGTGCCTGCTCCTTTGCATTTACCATTGTTATTGCAAATCTTATCTGGAAAACCTGGACATGGTTTACATTCTGGACCAAAATGGTCTTTTGGACAACAAGATTCTAGTTGTTCAATACATATATAATTATAAATATCTGGGTATGCCTGCTGATGATTAAACCACCAGCCTTCTATTTTATTTTCTAATTCTTCAGCTAGGGACTGACACTGTGTTTTACCACGTTCTACTTCTTCACAGAGATGCTCTTGTATTTCTATTAATCTAGTTTCACTTTTTGAATATGAACCTAATTTATCTTCCTCCCATGCGCTATCACCACCATCAAATTTTTCACGGCTAGTCCTCTCTATACCCTGTATAATAAAGTAATTCAGTAAATAAATGTATACACAAATATATACAAGATACTTATACGTACAAGTAATGATTAAAAAAGAATAAAATTATTTAAACAATATTGTAATAAACTTAAATAATAAACTTAATTTTACATTTGTCATATTTATATATAAAGCATATATAAATTTTTATGTATATTATATATATATATATTTTTTTTATGCATATGTTCTTTAACTTTTAACTTACATTTTTAAAACTATTGACTAAAATCTTGCAAGCCGCGCACGGAGGAAATTTTTGAGCTTTGAGTTCTTCACTTGAAGGTGCTTTGTCGCACTTTACAGAAGCAGACATATAAAGTAAAATAAACAAGCTTAAAAAAAGAAAAGAGATAACATTGGTTTTTCGCATTATTCTACTGGGACGTACCGGTCACTACTTTACACCAGCATTTAGTTAAAGACTAATGGATAATTACTCTTAAATATAAGTCGCAATATTTGTATAATTTATTTTATAGCGTTTTATAGATCATTACTTCATTAAACATTTCAATTATAGCCACTATATAAATGATTATAATATTCCGAATTTTCCAGATAAACAAGTACCACGTCAAATAATACAACAAATATTTCGTAACTGAACATGCGCGTTTCAATCAATATAAAAGTGACACGTTGATTTCATTCATAAACAAGCAAATAGATATGTATATAATTTCATTCCAATTCAATGTTATTTTCTATTATTTCTATTGTATTTGAGAGACCTAAATAAATATTTTTTTTTTATTTCACACAGAGTATGTGTCATATTAAAAGATAATCTTCTAACAATTACAATTAATTAATTGATTCAAATAAAGAAGTATATTTAAAGAAAAATTCATAGTAATAACATAATCTCATAGAATAAATATTATATGATAAAATATATATTCCAATCGCCATATCTATCTAAACGTATATATTTCATGGCAGCGCTAATGACGTGTCGCGATTCATGTTAAGTTCATAAGGGTTAGAATTATGTTTTTTTGAACATAATTTTGTTAAATATTTAATAAAAGATGTTGACGAAATTTGAAACTAAATCTGCTCGTGTAAAGGGACTCTCTTTTCACCCAAAACGTCCATGGGTTCTTGCAAGGTAATACATATTTTTCTTATTACCCACTAATTAGCACAACCTCGTACATAATTACATTACAAGATGAAATTTCTCATTTACATTAATAGATAAAGAAACAAAAGATATGGAGATATTTTTTTATAATGCTCTTAGTTTTTAATTTATATATTTGATATAAATTATATATTTAAGTAACATACGATATTATATACATTTTTTGATAATGTTTAAATTATATAGTTTTTTTCTTGAATCATTCTTTAATTTTTAAGCAACTCTGATTTCTGAAAATATTGTGTGTTATGTTATAGTTTGCATAATGGAGTTATTCAGTTATGGGACTATCGTATGTGTACTTTATTAGACAAATTCGATGAACATGATGGTCCAGTTCGTGGGATATGTTTCCATAATCAGCAACCACTGTTTGTTTCTGGTGGTGATGATTACAAAATTAAAGTATGGAATTATAAACAAAGAAGATGCATCTTCACTTTGTTAGGTCATTTAGATTATATTAGAACAACTGTATTTCATCAAGAGTACCCATGGATTCTAAGTGCATCAGATGATCAAACTATTCGTATTTGGAATTGGCAAAGTCGTACTTGCATTTGTGTTTTAACTGGACATAATCACTATGTGATGTGTGCACAATTTCATCCTACAGAAGATATCATTGTATCAGCTTCTTTAGATCAAACAGTCAGAGTATGGGACATTTCTGGATTAAGAAAGAAAAATGTAGCTCCTGGTCCAGGAGGCTTGGAAGATCATTTAAAAAATCCTGGAGCCACAGATTTATTTGGTCAAGCTGATGCTGTTGTAAAACATGTTTTGGAAGGACATGACAGAGGTGTTAATTGGGCATATTTTCATCCAACATTGCCTCTAATTGTTTCTGGAGCTGATGACCGTCAGATTAAAATGTGGAGAATGAATGATGCCAAAGCTTGGGAGGTTGATACTTGTCGTGGGCATTATAATAACGTCTCTTGTGTTTTATTCCATCCTAGACAAGATTTAATTCTTTCAAATTCTGAGGATAAAAGTATTCGGGTTTGGGATATGTCTAAACGTACTTGTTTGCACACATTTAGAAGAGAGCATGAAAGATTTTGGGTTCTTGCAGCACATCCTACATTGAACCTCTTTGCTGCTGGTCATGATTCTGGAATGATTATTTTTAAGTTAGAAAGAGAACGTCCCGCATATGCTGTATATGGAAATGTTCTTTATTATGTAAAAGAACGTTTCCTTAGAAAATTGGATTTCACTACCTCCAAAGACACATCTGTTATGCAAATACGAGGAGGTGGAAAGACACCTCCTTATAGTATGTCGTACAATCAAGCCGAGAACGCTGTTTTAATATGCACTAGATCACCTAATAATGTTGAAAATAGCACTTACGATCTATACTTAATACCGCGTGAAAGTGATTCAAACACTGATGCTGATACGAAACGGGCTTCGGGCGTTACTGCTATTTGGGTTGCTAGAAATCGTTTCGCGGTGTTAGATAGAGCATATTCGGTATGTATTTAGGTAAATTATTTTATTTAAACTAACGAGAATAAATAATCTTTTTTTTTTTTTTTGCAGTTGGTCATCAAAAATTTGAAGAATGAAGTTACGAAGAAAGTGCAGATTCCAAGCTGTGATGAAATATTTTATGCAGGCACTGGAATGCTCCTTTTACGCGACGCTGATCAAGTAACTCTCTTTGATGTTCAACAGAAACGAACATTAGCCGAAGTAAAAATTTCTAAATGCAGATATGTCGTTTGGTCTAGCGATATGTCTCATGTTGCTTTACTTGCGAAACATACTGTTAACATTTGTAATCGGCGATTAGAATCCTTGTGTTCTGTGCATGAGAACACTAGAGTAAAATCGGGAGCTTGGGACGATTCAGGAGTTTTCATTTATACGACTAGTAACCACATTAAATATGCGATCAACAATGGCGATCATGGTATTATACGCACATTAGACCTCCCGATATATGTGACGCGAGTTAAAGGCAATCAGGTTTACTGCTTAGACAGAGAATGCAGACCAAGGATTCTTCGAATAGATCCGACTGAATATAAATTTAAATTAGCTTTGATTAATAGGAAATATGAGGAAGTTTTGCACATGGTTCGCAACGCAAATCTCGTTGGCCAATCTATAATTGCATATTTGCAACAAAAAGGATATCCTGAAGTTGCTTTGCACTTTGTCAAGGATGAAAAGACAAGATTTGGTCTTGCACTCGAATGCGGAAATATCGAAGTCGCTTTAGAAGCCGCGAGATCACTTGATGAAAAATCTTGTTGGGAAAACTTGGCTCAAGCAGCCTTATTGCAAGGCAATCATCAAGTTGTTGAAATGTGTTATCAGAGAACTAAGAATTTTGAAAAGTTGGCATTCCTTTATCTCATAACTGGTAATTTAGAGAAATTACGTAAAATGATAAAAATTGCAGAAATTAGGAAAGATGTTTCTGGACAGTATCAAGGTAGTTTATTGCTTGGTGACATTTACGAGCGTGCAAAAATTTTGCGGGTAGGTATTCATATAACACAATTTACATTTAAAATTTTTTTGTGATTTATTTCTTATTTTTTTTATGTTACAGAACTCAGGCCAAGCCTCATTGGCTTATGTAACTGAAAAAATTAACGGTATATCATCTCCAGAAGATGATATTCAATATAGTTCTATGAGCGAAGAACTGTCTGCTCTTGAAATAGGAGCAGAATATCTCCGACCTCCGGTACCAATCCAACAGGCCGAAAACAACTGGCCATTGTTAACAGTATCGAAAGGTTTCTTCGAAGGAGCAATGATGTCGCGCGGAAAGAGTCAAGTAGCTGCTGCTTTGGCTCCGGAAGATGATAGTGCCGTACCTGCTGAGGGATGGGGCAATGACGAAGAGTTAGGAATAGATGATGAAGAAGGTGTGGAAAATGAAAATATTCCTGAAGGTGAAGAAAGCGCTGGGTGGGATGTCGAAGATGTAGATTTGCCACCAGAACTCGAAACTCCAGCGACGGTGGTGGAAGATGGATATTATTCACCACCAACAAAGGGAGTATCACCAACTCAACATTGGGTGAACAATTCTCAATTAGTTGTAGATCATATTCTAGGTGGGTCATTTGAAACAGCATTTAGATTGTTAAATGATCAAGTTGGTGTAGTTGAATTTGGAGCTTATCAAAATCTTTTCATGAATACTTTCGCACGTGCTAGGACGTCGTTTACTTCATTACCGAATATACCTTCTTTATATGGATATCCTCAAAGAAATTTGAAAGATACGAGCCCAAAAAGTGGCCTTCCTGCTGTTGGACTACATCTTAGTGATCTGGTTCAACGACTTCAAGTATGCTATCATTTGACAACTGGTGGCAAGTTTCCAGAAGCTATAGAAAAATTACAAGCAATCTTACTCAGTGTGCCATTATTGGTTGTTGATACAAGACAAGACATTATAGAAGCACAGGAATTGATTCAGATTTGCAGAGAGTATATCCTAGGTTTGAAAATGGAAACTGAAAGGAAAAACTTACCTAAAGCTACTTTAGGCGAACAGAAACGAATCTGTGAAATGGCTGCCTACTTTACACACTGCCATTTGCAACCTATTCATCAGATTCTCACTTTAAGAATAGCTGTAAATATGTTCTTCAAATTAAAGAATTACAAAACTGCAGCATCGTTTGCAAGAAGATTACTTGAATTAGGACCTAAGCCTGAATTAGCACAACAAGTTAGAAAGATTTTACAGGTATGTATATATTGTTAAAATATATAATTTAAAGTACAAAACGATATTATAATTGCATATCCTTTTTTTAGGCTTGCGATAAAAATCCAGTAGATGAACATCAGTTAGCATATGATGAACATAATCCATTCTCGTTATGTGCAAGCACATTTGTTCCAATTTATAGAGGAAAACCAGAAGTCAAATGTCCGTTATGCGGTGCAAGTTATTTACCTCTATTTAAAGATACAGTATGCAAAGTTTGTGAAGTAGCGCTAATTGGAAAACAATGTATTGGTTTAAAGATAAGTCCTGTTCAATTCCGATAATTTTTTTAGTACTTTTATTATTATTATTATTATTATAAATAATACATTATATTATAATATAATATTATTGTTTTATCATTTTTCAATTATGTTGTAGATAAAAAGTATTATATCATTCCAAAAAATATTATTAAGGATATTCAAATTTTTAACATATTTTATTCTCTATACAGTCAAAAATCTGTATAACATTATTAATATTAATGTTATTTCACATTGAAACAGTATATATAAATTATATTTTAAAAATGTACAATAAAATTAAGAACTAAAGAGTTTTTTATTATATCTTCTATTAAAGTTCATTTTTGTTTTCATAAAAAGCGATAAAAGCGAATTATTTTTAATCAGTTATAATTCATATTATTTATATTGAACAACTATATGATTGCTATAAATAATTAAAAACGTGTATATTTATACAATTTTGTATAACGCAATTTAAAATTAGTGGCAATACTTAAGGCGTATAAGCAATTGCTAAATCTCTTGAAAAGAAGCATTTCAATGAACAATGTAAAATCTCTATGTTAGTGTTGGTAATGTTTGCAATTGTGTAAGATAAGTCGCATGCAATAGTACACCAAGGCGGTTGTACAAATCATAAAATTATAAACTGTAATTTGTAGCATGTATTATAAACTTCTTATCATATATTTTACAAATTTATATTGTGATCATCTAGGGAATTCCGAGTATATAGGGGACTCATTTATTATGTCGTTTTTTATTAATTTGTGAAATTTTCAAAAATAACAACGAGATAAATTTATTTTACAGATATTATAAGAATAGTGTTAGATTGAAATATAACGCTAAAATTATTATTTATCTGTAATAATAATTGTACAATGCGGCATGGAAAATATATGCAGGGTTGGATCGTTGACGAGTACTGAGTGAGCACACTAGAAGACATGAAATCAGTGCCGTAAACATCGTGAACGTAAATACACGGTGTGCGTTCTGTGTATACGTGTTACGTTACAGACGTCTTCTAAACCGTGTAGAATTTTCATGATTCTTATCGGAGAAGATTTATCTGACTTTATATTTATATGAGCCATTCTTTTAAATCAAGTTAATTAATAAAGAACAATAACTAAAGGTAGGTTATAATCAAGACGTACGATATTGACAGTGCTAAGAATATCAAGAAGTAGTAAGTTTTCGTTGGGTGTGTGAACCTTCGAAGTTATTCAAGCTTTCGTATCGTGAACATTGAAGTTAGAAAAGTTTGAAGAAAAAGGCGCACTATCTACGAAACCATCGGGCGTTGTACTGCTCTAGGGGTAACACGGTGGGTGCATAGCTGCGCGGTATGAAAAAATGATGTGATCGATGGTCATCATGGCGGCACCCATGCTGAAGTGGAAGCGGATCACAAATCCGTCCGGACCCCAGCCAAGACCCAGACATGGACACAGGGCAGTTGCTCTTAAGGACCTTATGGTTGTTTTCGGCGGTGGAAATGAGGGCATTGTCGACGAGCTTCATGTGTATAACACGAGTAAGTTGCTTTCTTGCTGTGCGTCTTTCGCGCCGTTCTTGATGATTCCCGCGATCCAAGATGGCGGCATACATTGACAAAACGGTCACCGGCCGGATCATCGTGAAAACCATGAATTTTATTTATGTCAGATATCTTATTGTCATATATTTCATATACGTTAAATGTATCTCTATTATATATATCTTTTTGAGTGTTATTTGTTAAACATTTGGTTGATTTCATACGTAGAATTAGTGCGATCTGTCATTTTTCATGTTTATACGCACGGGAGCGGCCATTGCTGTCTTATATGCCCCACCACGATTTGCAACGCGCCGCGTTTCCCGTCATTCCACGTTCACGCTTCATCCTTCCTTTTCTTTTTTCCTTCCGTTCCTATTTCTCCTCCCACTCTTTCATTTTAGGTTTTCACATCTTTACCATATCATGAATGCGTATAGCATTTCTTTTACTATGTTGCCAACAATTATACGCATGCGTACTGATGAATATTTTGTACTTAATTTTGAAACGTTTTAATGATATTACTTTAATTATGTATATAATTTGTAATATAAAGATAATGAATATAGCAATGTATTATAATTACAAATACTAACTTAAAATTATTATAAACTCTTATTAAATTTAATATTTTTTTAGTTTTTAAGTTAATTAATATAAATTTATAAATTTATTCAGAGTTTTTGTTTTGATAAAAATCATGTAAATTTTTATAATATTATAAATATATATTTAAAGACATTATTTTTTATTTATTACAAGAATATATCATATTAATTTTCTACTAATTTTTTTCTATTCAAAAAAATTTTTATTCACCCTATTACTGTTTACAGCAACAAATCAATGGTTTGTACCATCGACAAAAGGTGATATTCCACCTGGCTGTGCTGCATATGGATTTGTCGTTGATGGGAGCCGTATTTTGGTCTTTGGTGGCATGGTTGAATATGGAAAGTATTCAGATGAGCTTTATGAACTTCAAGCTGTTAGATGGGAATGGAAAAAATTAAGACCTAGACCACCAGAAAATGACCCACCACCGTGTCCTAGATTAGGACATAGTTTTACTCTTATTGGTAACAGAGTTTTTCTTTTTGGAGGGCTGGCTAATGATAGTGAAGATCATAAGAACAATATACCGAGATATTTAAATGACCTATATACCCTTGAACTGCTTCCTAATGGAGGGACAGTTTGGGATGTGCCACAAACACATGGACATGCTCCACCACCTAGAGAGTCTCATACTGGTGTGTCTTATACTGATAGTAAGACAGGAAAAACCTGTTTAGTGATTTATGGTGGTATGAGTGGTTGTCGTTTGGGTGATTTATGGTATCTTGATGTTGATTCAATGACTTGGCACAAACCTGTGGTTCATGGACCTATTCCATTACCCCGTTCTCTTCATACTGCCACTTTAATTGGTCATCGAATGTACGTCTTCGGAGGATGGGTACCACTCGTTGTCGATGATGTTAAAGTTGCAACGCACGAAAAAGAGTGGAAATGCACAAACACATTGGCTTGTTTAAATATTGGTAAATAAATGTTACATCTTCTGACATTATTTTGTACTTATATAAAAAATGAGATTAATTGACATCATTTTAGAAACTTGGACATGGGAACAGTTAACAGTTGATACATTGGAGGAAAATGTTCCTCGCGCACGTGCTGGTCACTGCGCGATTGGAATGCATAATAAACTTTATGTATGGTCTGGTCGAGATGGATATCGCAAAGCTTGGAACAATCAGGTTAGGGTTAGTCCTTAAAATTTATTTTTAATTTAAGATTGCTCTTATCTGGTATACAATATGATTCACTTTTTATCACCAGGTTTGTTGTAAAGATTTATGGTATCTAGAAGTCGGTAAACCATCTGCACCATCGAAATTGAACTTAGTTAGAGCTAGTTTACAAGCATTGGAAATTCAGTGGACACCAGTACCATCTGCACAATACTACATATTGCAAATACAGAAATGTAAACCTTCAGCGACAACTGGAACATTTCCTACAGTCAGCACTCCAGCAAGCACTGCAACACCTACCACGACATCAGCAATGGTTACTCTTGCAACTGATTCTGCTACATCATCACCTGTTACTGCTGCTCCTGAGCTTCCACAAACTCCAACCACTATTAGACCGTCCATACCTCCACAGACTCCGGTCCGAGTTCAGTCAACTGTACAAAGCCCAGTTCAGAAACCAGTACCATCACAAAGCGTAACAAAACCATCGAGTCCATTGACACCGAGAGTAGCCGGAAATCTTATCAGAATTCGTTCTCCTTTAGTTACAACAACGCCAACAGCAACCACTGCTACTGAACAAACTCCAACTGCTAATACTACAGTGGCAGGCCAAACACCAGCTGCTATGTCAGGAATTGCTGCCTTAGCAGCAGCTGCTGCTGCTACTCCAAAAATAAGCATGAACAATGTACCAATTCTTCCACAAACTACAGCTAACACAATCAGGATGAAAAATGTACAACCTGGCCAACAAATACGTTTCGCTGCGCCCGGAGCAACGGTATTGAGAACTGCTTCACCACAACAAAGTAAACAAATTATTTTACAAAAACCGGGCCAGAATATATCTGGTCAACCACAGATTGTACATCTTCTTAAAACAGCACAGGCAATGGTAGCAACAGTGCCTAAAGTGAGCCTTATCCCAGGAAAGACTGTTCAAGCAACAGGTGCAAAGCCATTGAATCAGGGAGCAAAAATACTGAGATTAGTAAATCCGAACACTGTACAAGGCTCTAAAATTCTTACAACTATGAAAACATCCAATATTGTTGCAATGAGTAAAGGGCAAAATATTAGTGGTAAACAAACAATAATGATTACCAAACCCGGTGGTAATGGAGGTTTAGTTGGCCGTAATCAAATAATAGTAGTAACAACGGGATCTAATTTAAGAACTATACAAGCCGTTACTACATCTCAAGCTGGTAGTGGACAAACGGCAAATATCACGACACCTGTGAATGTTTTACCTTTATCAGCTACTAATCACGTAACGAATCAACAAGGGGTAAAAATGATTGTTGTTTCATCCGGAGCAATGGGAGGTGGAACTACTGGAAAACCGATTACTATTACAGTTCCCGGCCAAGGCGGTGTTCCAAAAACAGTAACTATTGCCACTAAAGGCAGTCCACAAGCTATTTTTAACCCTGGGAAGAGTCAAATTGTTACCATGCCACAAATACAAAAAACACCAGAGACTGTGACAGTGTCTGGTAAGCCTGTAACGTTACAAATGTCTGGAGGAATAGGCGCGAAAACTGTTACTCTCATGCCTACAAGTAGCACGATAGTGACTACTTCAAGTGCATCAGAGACAATAGATACGAGTAAAATGTTATTTGTTCCATCGCAGAAGCAACCATCAGCTTCATTAGCATCTACATCTGATGGACCTGCTACTACTGATGCTGCATTGGCTGCGTTAGCTGCAGAGGCAGGTTTAATAGATCCAGTTCAAGAGCCTTCTGGTGATTTGTCTTTCATGGTCTCTACAGATGATGGTGGAGCAGGAGATAGTAAAATGGAAGATAGTTGCAATGGTGATGAAACTACTACAGCAGCTGCTTTGGTATCTCAAATGGGAGCTGGTGAAACTATGCAAATTGATAGAGATGGTAATTTTTTAATTCCACAAGTTGATGGTCCGGTAGATCTTCTTCTATCTGACGATGATGACGAGAGCGACAAGATTGATTTAACGGAAAATCCGGTGTTAGAAAATCAAGAAGATTCACAAGTTGCAGATTCTGCAAGTATGGAGCAAGATACAGATGCTACATCAGCAGAAGCTGTTAATATGGACGAATCTTCCATGAAAGAAACCTCATTAGAGGGAGCTCCTGAACTTCCTGTTTCTACAAGTGCTGCAGAAGATATGCCAGTAGATCCAGAACCGTCTGTTGATGCTCAGCCAGATGAAAATGAAATACCTATTGAAGTTTCTAATGACCCGGAAACAGTAAATGAAACTGATATGCAGGATATAAATGAAGCATCAGCTGAAGAAGCACAAGTGAAACCTGAAATATCTAGTATGCAGGATCCAATAGAAGCTTCATCAGAGGAAGCATCTATGCCAGATGCTATGGAACTACCAGAAAATGATGAAAGTGAACAGATTGAAAATAATGATATAAAATTAATGGCAGTAGATACATACAGTTCTGAACCTGAGAAACCATCTGTTTCTGAACATTTGTCAACTGAAGATAGTTTATCACAGCTTTCTCAAGAAGAAAATCAAGTTTTAGAAAAAATCAAAGATGAGGCTGCAGAATCAACAACAGATCCTCCCGAAGGAACTCCAATGGAAACATTAGAAGATAATGATGAACCAATGGTTACAGATTCTTGTTCAACTTCTACCACTGTTAATATTCCAATCACAACATCTATCATGCAAATAAAGTTAGAACAATCTGACGAGCCAATGAAACAAGATAAGATTGTAGAACCACCAACTTCATCTATTAACAATGTTACAATTCTTGAGAAAGAAATGGACATTCAAAAACCAGTAGTTCCAATAAAGATGGAGATAAAAGATGAAGTTATCAAAAAAGAAAATTTGAAACAAGAAAAACTGAATGGCACTAGAGCAGAAAATGGAGATGATTCCACGGCATTAACTACGTTGGCTACAGCTGCCTTAGGTTCGGCGGAACAACCAATGAAAATAAAGGCTGAACAGGTGCATATTTTAGATTACTATTTGCAGTTAATTTTTTTTTTTCTTCATGTAAGTATTTTTTAATGCTTTTTTTGCAGACTGAAAAAGAAAAGAAAGAAGAAGAATGGTATGACGTAGGAGTAACGCAGGAATCGCGATTTACTGTACAACATTATTATTTACCTAGTGACGAGCCTTTAGATATAACGCAACCACTAACTATGGATGTTTTTGAAGGAAGAACCAAGGTTCCTTTAGAACAGGGAACCATTTATAAACTTAGAATTGCCGCTGTGAATAGTTGCGGGCAAAGTGATTGGAGTGAGGTAAATAAAACAGTAGCAAATACAGACATCAAAATAAGTGTATACAATTTCATGTTACGCTTCTTTATTTAAGGTATCGGCATTCAGAACATATGTTCCGGGATTCCCCGGGGCACCTAGCGCTATAAAAATTAGTAAAACGGCAGATGGTGCTCATATTTCATGGGAACCACCACCTAACAGAAATGATGGACCCATTTTGGAATATTCTGCTTATATAGCAATGGCAAATACTGCGTCAAATAATAACGGAGAACCAAAGACAACATCATCGAATTCGAATCTAACATTTACAAAATTTTATTGCGGTACAAACAATTCCTGTTCGGTGTCCAATAGTTCTCTCAGTGCCGCTTATGTTGATACTACTCGAACACCGGCCATAATATTTAGAATAGCAGCACGAAATGTTAAAGGATACGGACCAGCCACACAAGTTAGGTGGCTACAACAAGGTTAGTTATATTGTTTTTTTTTAAACAAATACTTTTTTAATGATGATATTAAAAATTATCTTAATTTTTGCACTAGCGTCTGTATCATCATCAGACCCAACTAATTTTATGGAGAATAATCCTCAAGTAAAGAGACGTGGTGTAAATATACGCTTGCAAGCAAGCTCTCCACAGAAGAAGGTGAAACTAAAGAGACCAAGTAGCTAACTTTTCGTGAGCCTGTTTTCCTTGACCTCTTACAGCCCAAATATCCAAACAGCGCTATTCATTATTTAATTTCCGCTGGTACACACGCCTAACAACGATGATGAAACAGTATATTCTTCGAATAAACGACATAACATGCGAGTAAATGTAAGAGATGAATGCACGATATAGAGCAATGGAAAAAGGTATCCATAGCTACATTGAGGTATAAACATAAGGGTTAAAAAAGAAATAAGTATTTTAAGTGTTCTATACATGAATACAAGGTCTTTCTATACTGCGTTTTCTGACTCACCGTTATTCTCCTATTCCTTCGTGGATGCGTGACATTTTTCTGTAAAGATAACACGAGTACTGTTAATAAATGGCAAGGTGGTTATTTTCAAGTTAAACAAGTTTTTCCACGTTTATAAATGCGCGTTCCATAAACGTCATAATATACCGATGATACTTGCATCAACACTTGCATCATTTTTTATGATATATAATTTCATCTAAAACTGACCACCTTTATTTCCATTTTTTATTAAATAAATTTAATATAGCTATGAGTTATAATAAAATGATAAAACGAAGTAGTCGTTTGATTTGCACGAAAGCTTTGTTTTTAACAAAAGCTTTGTTCGAATTTATTTTAAATTATTTTACTTGAAAGCCCTTAATTTTTACTGGAATATATATACGTACAGATATTGTAATATGGAATGGTATGGAAGTGTGAAAAACTTCCTGTTACATTTAAATATTTATTGTACATATTGCAATTGGAAATGTTTCCTTTTAATTTTGTTTATAATTATCTTTGTTGAAATTTTGTCGAAATTTTGCAGCATGATGCAAGTATAACAAAAATTTTGTTGATATCTTTTTCTGTACAAAATATCGGTGCTACGTTTTATTTTCACTACTTTTGTTACTGCCAATCGCAAAAAAAAATATACATATAATCAACATAAAAAGAAAGGAGCACATAGTGTAAAATTGTTTTAAATTTGCTTTGAAATTCTGTTGTTTTTTTCAACGATAAAGCAGAGATATTTTGTAAAAAAAAAAAAGAACATAAGTTTATAGAATTATACATGCAATTCGTAAAAATTAAAATTTCGTTTCAGATGTTGATGTTTTGGAAAGTAAAGAATTTGAACAAAGTTAATATTTTTATATGGCAACGAAATAATTATTTGGATAGTCTATCATTATAATATATTATGTCTGTCATTATGATATAAACTTTAATCTTTTAAGATATACTAAGTCAAGGAATTAGTATAAAATGAAACTTATAGAGAAAATAAAGTAATTATACATCAATTTGTTTAGAAAAAAAATACATCTTTAGTTTTTTTTTAACGTAACATATTTTAATTAAAATATTAAAATAATTTTTAAAACGTGTTGGTAAAAACCAATGAATTACAAAAAAAATAATAAGTTTGGTCAATACATATACATATAATTACATAGATGGCTTGGGGCTATGTTGAAACTGTAATAATTTAAGCGCACATTTTATTTTTAGATTATCAATACAACTTTTCTGTTATTTGCTTGTAGCTTAAGCATTAACATAGCGTTTTAAATTCCTAATATGTTATGCTAAAAATTTACATTAACAATACTTTATAAACTAGCATATTCAAGATGTGGAAAAAAGATTGATGAAATCTTTAGAACTAATAACTTTACTTTAATTTGGTATATTACACAATCTCTTTCATTTGATCCAGATAATGGATCTAGATCTATTTAATGCATATTATCAAAATTGTAATACATTAAGGAATTATATCTAACTACATGAGACTGCGTTCGATAATTATCCGATGACGCAAAATACTTCTATAATTAATAAAAAGTTATTAGTTCACTCATCTTGTTTCGTAAGTTTTGTTAACAAGAAATGACAATAGATTGTACTAGAATATCAATTCACAGTTATTATACACATTCTGCAAATGAAATATTTTGAAATGTATATGGTATGATATTCTGTTCTATTCAAATGTATTGAAACAATATCGATAATATTCAAATACATATATTGAAAGAAACTATGAATAAATATAGAAAAAAAATATATCTGACATGAAATACTCGTTATTTCACTATAGCAACTTTTATAACATGAATGTGTACTTACACTGTAGATACATGCATCTTCAAACTAACTGTAACTATACTAAAAGTACTAAAAAAAAAAAAAAAATACATATTAAAATTCATTTTATTATACAAGTAAGAGTGTTACAATCTATCTGTGTTGTATACCTTGAACTTGTAAGCAAATTTATGGATTACAAACTTTAAGAATCTTCTTTAAGTTTAGTGCAAAATAAATTTGAATTATTTCATTCATTATGAAATGGAATGAAACAAAAAATTAAAATCAATAAAAACATTCATACTACTGTAATAGTACTATAAATAAATTCTATAATATAATGTTTTAATATTATATTTCGCGTGCTGCCTTTCTGTTAATCATTCATATCTCTTGGCAGTAACGAAAGCAAATATTATACATACACTGGGTTATCTTTTTCCAGAGTTAATTTATTGTAGCAAACAGGTCGAATAAATGAATACTATCTAAGACTTCAAGATGTAAATCGTGGACTTTTTTAACAAGTAATAATTGCGTTCATTCAAAAAATCAACACAATCTACATCTCGATATCTTGGATAGTGTCGACTGTAACGATGTGAGAAAATTGAAAGAAATCTTATATCTTATTATAAAAAAAAGAGATTTATCATTAAGAAAATATAGGTGCAAATAATTATAATTTTTTTTTTCTAGCGCATATATTGTGCTTAAACCAGTCGATGGTTTTTTCCACGCAATCGAAAGTAAATCGTAATAATCAAATTTGCCATGTTGACCTATCATATAGGAAAAGAGAAAAGCAAATGGCAACGTCAGATCACGATTTTACTATAAACTCTTTCTACGTGACTAGATCTGAAAACCACATGATGCGATTGCAACATACAAACACGCGTGGAAACAGCTAGAAAGCGAATTGTACGTGTTAGAGAGAAATTAAAGGAAAGGACATCGAAGGTTTAAGAGTTCTTGAATTTACGGTGAAGTCTTTACAGGAGTTCAGCGTGTACACGCTAAACAGTATAGTACTGCACTGAATCTGCAAACGTACTAAATAATATAAATTTGTATTTTTCGATGGACTTTCGTAGCCTTGAATTACACGGAGCTACGGAGACTTTTAGAACTGTGTTTTAGTAATAAAGTTCACATACAATTTATCTTTACCATTTAAGATACCGAAAGTTTTATTTGGTAATCGAAAAAATATTATATACGAGAAGAATAATTCTAAGATTCATATACGAGCAGTTTCAATTTCAAAGGCCAATATTAATTAAAAGAGACAAAAAAAAAAATGAAATAAGGATGAAAATTGGAACTTTGTTTCTTCTCGTGCATATCTTTTAAAAAATCGTCAAATTTTGTAATTAACTTATCCGAAGATGACATCACACGTGTAAGCTACACTTAAGAAAAAAAGTTAGCGTGCCTAATTGCAAAATGAAAGAAGATTAAAAAAAAAATATTAAACAACGTTTACAGATTGTAATTTTATACCTCGATATAAATTTATATTCGTACAGCTGTTGCGAAATGATCATCATTACACATGTCACAGATAAAAATGTCCTACTTTTTAATATCTAATCGCACTTTTTTATAGGAGACATTATTTCGAAAGCCAATTACATATATTATCTTATAGAATCCTAGAACCAATCTGAACGATGGAATTAACAACGTGCGATTTGACAATTGAAAGATTGTTTTTTTCATCCACAAATGTTCACACACACATGTTCATGCTCGTTTCATGGCATCGCAGGAAGAAACATTTAATTAAATATTCTAGAAGTTGTTTTGATAATCGACGACGAAGAACACACAAAGTTCATTTTCATGTTGGTTAGTGCAGTGACTTACGATTGTTTTCAACTGTCATCCGATATCCGACATCGAGCGTCGATCGCTTTCTCATAGTCATACAGTGTTGATTAAATTGTATTGATTAACGGATCTAAATTTTATGTCTATTAATTAATATAAATCAGTCGATCGAAGAACGCAGAAGAGTTTGGTTGCTTTCTTAAGACTTCGTAATTACGAGAATAACGGAGAGAGAGAACAAAAGAGGACAACGCGAGTTTCCGTATAGTAGTTTTGCAGTTTCTGCGATTGTACTTGTTCGATGTGCATTCCGGCTAATCAGGTGCGTTGCATCGGGTACAAACAGAACAAAGGGACGAGTAAATCTTTTGGAACGGACCCGAAAAAGAGTGACTGAATGATTCCATCGGTCGGTGGAACGATTAAAAAAAAAAAATAAAAAAAAGGAAATGATTAAAAATGAGAATAAAGCAAAACGTGATATTTATGTATGCGGGAATCGACGTAAAGTTATTCTTAGTAGTTAGCACAGATGTATCTATATTCTATATATAGTATAGAAAAACAGTACCTTCGTGATCTTCATTTTCCTTCTGTTCAACAAAGAAATAAAGCTCGTTCTAACTAAACGACGAATATAAAAAAAAAAAAAAAAAAAGAACGTCGAGAAGTTACCGATTTTTCGACAATAGCTTGTCTAACGAAGATATTGAGTGCAATTCTGATGAACATTTTTCACAGAAAGTGCAACTTCGAGGCATCTCGATGTTACTTACCACGTGTTTTAGGACATGCGGTCTGTTGTGAGCAGAGATTCGCGCAAAAGTGCTCTGTACGATATTTTTCATTTGATGATTAAAAAACTTATTAATCGATAATTATGCTGTTTCGAGAGGACTGTTGTAAAAAAAAAAAGAGGAAACACGTCGTGGCTTCGAAACACTTCATGGTATCATTAATACTTAATCAAAAAAAAAAAAAAAAGAAAGATCTATTGCTCAAATACTCAATTTCATACTTCCCTGTGTTCAACTAAATAAATTTACGTGATGCGTGTGTAATTCCATTTCAAAGGAAATCGATCAAAAGAAAATCCAACCAACAAAAAAAGAAAAGGAGAAAAAGAAAAAAAAATGAAAAAATGAAATTATTTGTTTGACATCGATATCAATTTCGAAGCAGCACGATTTTCGATCGTTTTAGATTATATAAAAATGAAATTACTGAGTGAAACGTGTCCCGTGTGTACATGTATGTATGTAAATACGTACGAGTGTGCGGAATACTAACATTATACGACGTTTGCAACAATAGATTATTTTTCCACGTCTAGCTCGAATGTTTCGAACCTTCGACGAACATCTGTGAAGCTAGATTTAGGATGTAATGAGAAGTGGATGATCGGCAATTCATATGATTCATATATAATATCGGCATAACGATGATATACAGGTGTCCGCGACTGGAATGTCCGGTGGGACACGTACATATTACATTTATCATATATTTTATTTTCGTTCGGACGTACAGGCATTATCATTGAACGTGAGAGAGAGAGAGAGAGAGAGAGAACAGTAACCATGTCTATGTTAATTTGCGCGTATATTATAGATCGTTGTTTTCTGTTATAATTACGATCATTCAAGGATTTATAATTACGATTATTGAGAGGAAATGGAGAAAGGCATACAATTGACGAGCGTGACTAGATAATAAAAAAGAAAAAGAAAGAAAACTATAATGGTAACGTTGAATGGTTCGTGTTTAGTTAAAATTTAATTAGAATAAATCTATTTTAATACCGACAGTATAAGATCGAAAGGTTCTTTTTATTCAATCTTGACTGTACAATTATTACAAATTTCTGTATCAAAAAGAAAAAAAAAAGAAAGAAAGAAAGAAAAAATAATAGCATTCGAGAATGACTTGCTATAATAATGTAATTCGTATAAAGACATTAAGTTAATTGTACTCGAAGGACGTATATGTTGAAATATAACTACTGGCAGGGAATTAACTTTCACAGGACTCGCATGCTTGTACGGTCTTCTTCTTTATGTTCTTGTATATGATCCGATTAGTTGGAAATAGTTTCGCCAATTTCTTGAACCAGTAATCTTTCAGTGAATCGTGTTACGATGGATTTGAACGCCGAGTTTCTGTGAATGCAGTGTTCTCTTGGCGTTTGAGCTCATTACGTGATCGCGCTATTTTTCACTCTATTCAGCTATAGATTCTCTTCAATGGTAGGGTTAACTAAACATATATTATATGTAATAAAGAGAACAGAATAAATGTATGTAAACATATATGCCTGCACACATTTATTTAGGAATGTCGTCCTGCACTCTTGACTCCAAAATTAATATTTCTTTCTACCACTATCGAACGATCGATAAAATTACATTTGTTCTTTATTATGTTCAACTCCAGTAACACAATATAATTTTCTTCCCAATATTTAAACGAAGCATGAACTGAAAACAAAGATACATCATCTCAGTAAATGTTACATTATCGAAACTATAAACTGCGCGTTTATAAACGTTTGTGATTTGTTTTGCGATAATTCGGAGTGCATCCTTCGATTCCCGGATGCGTTGCAAGGTAACATTACAAGAGAAAACTTCATACAAGTAAAAAGGCGATATCCTGTTGTATCTGTTTTATGTATATTCGAAGTTTACCAGTCAACTCGTGTTATGTTCTACGTATATGTAAAATATATAAGCTTGTGATTCTAGTGCATATATGCGCATGCACGCGTGCATGTGTGCGATGCATACATGTGTTTGCTGTGGTTAGCCGTCTCTCCCAATCGTCACTGTTAGCTAGTTATTCCAGCATGATGAATGCACCGCATTGATTCTAAATCGTTTTAAGCCTCGATGTCACGTTTGCCAATAGATAAAT
The DNA here is from genome assembly GCA_036937485.2 of Tetragonisca angustula. Lineage (NCBI taxonomy): Eukaryota > Metazoa > Arthropoda > Insecta > Hymenoptera > Apidae > Tetragonisca > Tetragonisca angustula. The sequence goes on along the minus strand of JAWNGG020000076.1, from coordinate 809,127 downwards.
ACAAGTCCCTCGATATTTGGTATAATGTGATTTAGTATTTTTTGTGATAAAATGTGTATGTACCGTTGTCAATACCGGTAGTGTATACCAGATACGCCCACCAACACGTTAAACGTGTTTTCCTTCGCGAAGATCTCGTGAAAATTGAAATCAAGGGAGAACCTCGCCGAGGAAGGAGGTTAATAAAGTGCTAGTTTTCAAAATCGCATTGAACTGAAGTAATGGATCGTGAGACTTGATAAGGCCAGCCATTCTTGTTCGTATTGTGTTTTTTTTCGAATAGAACGCGACTGACATACAGCGGGAATTGATTTTTCATATACGTGCAAACTTGCGGCGCACATGTGTGTATCTGTTGGATAAAATATAAAAATAAGTAAGGAATGGGAATTGACAGTATGAGAGTCGGAGGAGGCCGATGTCCTCCCCTCCTCGTTGCTGGGCTCCTCGCTGCTTGTTTAATGCTAATTTGCAACTGGTGGACTTTGTCTACTGAAAATTTTGAATTACTTAGACAGTTCGATGAATTAAACGAACAGCTTAAAATTAGGTACCATTTTACGAAACAATTTCACACGAGCCAATGCATTATGTTTTGTTCTTCAGCATTTTTTGAAGAGTTCGATTTTTATTTATAATAAAAAATGTTCACATTGTATACTTTTGCAATATGTTTCACTATCTTGAAGTTTGGAAAACATATTGCTTCTTTATTAGTTTTTGATTAAACAATTGACAAAAGTCTATAATACTATATGTTTGTGGTATGGTGGACTGTGTTAATGTTTGTATTAAAATTACATTTCAGTGCTGAAGAGAGAGATCAATGTGTTACATTACGCGGAACTTTACAACAAAGATACAAGCATGCAGAAGATGAAGTAAATTCACTTCATGTACGTTTGGAGCAGCAAGCTGAGTTGAAGAAGAAAAATGATGAATTGGAAGATTCTATTAATGTATGCAAAAGTGAATTGGAATCATTGAACAAATTAGATGCTACTAAAACTGCAACATTGGAAACATTAAGACTTGAAAAAAATACCATTAATACACAATTAGATGTAAAAAGAGATGAAAATAAAAGGTTGCAGGAAGAGATAGAGCAGGTATAAAGTTAATTGCAAAAAATTCTGAAATTTTACATTTTTAATATCTATTTAATATTTTTAGCTAAAGGATAAAATTAAGCTTACATGCAATCTAAATCCTCAAAAGAAAGCTATATCTCTCTTACAACGTAAGTTGCACTTTATACATTCTTTAACTTTTGTTTTATATTTTTTTTTATTTGATATCATGTATGTATGAAATCAAGTTAAAAATCAAAGTAATTTAAATATTTGTTTTGAATTACTTTTCATTTGCTTCTCCCAAAACAGATTTTGTAATAATAACTCTCTAAATTATTCTAATATATTCATAATGTTAATAGAAGCATTAATGCAGCTTTCCTTTTATTTAATTTTTGCACATTATCAATTGACTTAGCATTGTGTGATATTCTGGCGGTTTGCCAATTTAGCTGCAAGAGAAGTAATTAACAAGATACAGTTGGGTACTGTTCCGGAATCAGCTGTATTAATATCCTTAGCTGGTCAGCGTGGTTTGAAATATCATGGAATTCCAATTCTTCCAAAAGACCCACCTGGCGCTGTGCGCCTAAGTCCTCGCTTCTCTGTTACAAACCTGAAAGGTAGTGATACTTTTCTCCTACCTCAGGAGAGAAGAAGACTAAAAACAGTCTAATAAAATAGCATTCAATAATTGTGTATATAAAATCATTGTATATTTGATGCATCTATTGTCAGATCTGAATCAAATGGCTTTTTAATATATATTGCACTACTCATCTATTTAACACATAGAATGGTTTAGGATATGAACATGTGTGAACAATTAAATTTTCATCTATAATAATAAAAGCATGTTGTACATTAGACTTTAAATTGTAATATCATTTTCGTTTCTATTGTAAATTATTAAAGAATATAGAGAATTAATTTACTTATGTTTATAATATTTAATTAAAAATTTTATTCTTTGTACTTATATCAATATATTGAGAAATAAAAGCTATATCAATGTTAATAATTTCATTTATTGTTTAGATTTAGTATGCATCATAAAACATTGTTACTAATATACACGTGTAACTAATTGGTGAGGATTCACTAATATAAGGATTATTAAAACTTTATTTGTAAAATGAAATGTTGTTACAAATTGTTATAAATGCTTTTATTATTTTATATCAGTATAATAACTTAGTTTACATGACTTTCAGCTCAAACAAGTCCAAAGAATCAAAAGAATAATGACTCAAATGGAGAGCTAGAGGACAATCCAGAGCTTGGTAAATATTTCACAGCTATATATAATAAGATATAAAATTTAAATTATTTTATTTTTGTTATAACTTACATGAAAAATAAAGCAGGAAACACAGAAACTACAGATGGGAACATAGTAGAAAGTGGGAGAGATCAACATACAAATGGAGGAACCATTGGAGATTGATAATGAATTAAAAAAAAATATTTCGCGCAATAATTAAGAAAAATATATGTCACACATTTATTAAACATAAATGAATTATAACTTTTTTCAAAACAGAAAGTGTTTTGAATGCTTTACACAGTTCATAATCATTCATTTATAATTATTGATAGAAGTATAAAAATAAACAATATATTTGCAATATCTTTGATGATGCAATTGCATAAATTAAAATATATGTATTTTAAAGAAATAGAAAAAAATTGTTTTTAGATTTTTTAAAATATTAATTTATTGCGTTTATATTATACATCAAATTATATGTCAAATTTTTATAACTTAACACATTTGTTCATTACTTTATACTGTTATATTTTTCTTATTAAAATCAATGTAAATAAATAAAATGGATGTTTTTTAATATTCTGCTTTATATTTATTCTGTAAACAGAAATATCAATAAAATTTTTTCAATGTTCATTGAATGTACGCAAATAATTATCAAAAATAGTTTTGTATAATAATTATTATATAATTACAAATCTATACTTATGATACGTAATACTATTGTAAATTTCTCACGTAGAATACTTGTCTATCAAGACTATATATTTTGATATAATTACAATTTGTGTTTTGTTATTTCCAATTAGTGTGTTATAATCACAACTCGTATATGAATTTTACATAAATTTGTTATATCAAATTTGTTGCTCCATTTCAAAACGAGCATATATGCGTTTTCAAAATTTTGTTTCTATTAAAATTTTTTTTTCATATACATTACATTTTGTCTGATTATTCTGCTGTATTATCATTGTAAAATGTATTTTCTTTGTATTTTTTAAAATACAGAATTGATTTGAATTTACATTATTTATAATACATCTCAATATTTGTATATTCCTTTTGATTTACATGTAGCACATGGACAGAATAGCCGCTGCTATTTTAAAAATTCCATTTTACATTTTTATTGTTTCCGTGTTTTATATGTATAAATTCGTTCATTTATAAACAAATATAAAGAAAACTAATACATTACATAAACAGATAGTCTCTTGGTATTATTATAAATTTTTATAGTTTAAGCACATTTTACATAACATATATATTACACAGATTTAATATTACATATTCAATCACTACATATAATTAATTCGTATTTATTAATACTTTCTACTGCATTAGTACAAAGCTATTGATGTAATTAATTATCAATTTTGACAATAATACTTTGTACTTGTTCTATAAAATAAAATACTCAGATTTATTGTTAGCTAATAAAATAGATTAAATATTAATGATCAGTGTTTCTTATTAGTAAACTGTTTATAAAATGTTATAACAAATATAATACCAACATGTATAAATATTTATAAGATATGATAAATATATAAATGATATGATAAATATATAAACTTTAAATTGTGTGCAATAAAAATTTATAACGGCATTTGTAAACTGTAAATTATTGCATATTCAATAAAATACAAAATTTGACTAGGAAACATTAAGTAACGACTAGACATTTAATACATAAACTTACATTCAACAATTTTCTTTATGACTGTATGCTATTACAGAATTGTTCTGTTATCTGGCAACTATATAACGTATATTATAATTTATAACTAATTTTAATTGATGTATAATATACATGCTCTAAAAAAGAAATCACGTATCTCAAGCTGCACGAAAATTAAAATCTTCAATAAATAACAAATATTAAACATCATCAAAATAGAATCCATTAGTTGTAGTGTTAAAAATTTAATTTTTCTTAGGAGCCGTTTTAAAAGTATTAGTGGTCTATAAACATAAAATATCATTGACTTATTATGTAACCATACACACTTCTAGTATTATCTGTTTAATTCTTAAACATAAAAATATATTTATGTTAATACTCTTTTTGATTGGAAAATATTGTTTTAAAAATCGTTCGTTTTGTGCAATTTTTAAATATATAACATTTGTAAACTTTCAAATTATTATAACTTTCGTATACTTTATAATGATTTAATTCGATATAAAATCATTCACAATTTCCATTTTTTCCCGTAGAAATTAAATTAATATAAGCAAATTTTAATTGTTAACTTTAGACGATTACGACAATATAACAATTATTTAGCATTATAAAGCTTTCCATTTATCTCGCATATACAGTATGTTTTGCATTTACAAATTTTCATTTAATACTTCATGTTACCTTAGCATGAAATATTAAATTCTTTGGTCATATAAAATAGCAATTATAAAAATAACAATCAGAATTTTAACTAAAGAGAAAATATTAAGTGGTCACTGCAATTGTATATTTAAAAAAAAGACAAAATTAAGATACTCCTGAGGACTGTAATTACTAATTATTGTTTTTAGTAAGATATATTGTAAATAATATTAATAACCTTTTTAATAAATAACAATAAAGAAACTAGTGACCTTGGAAACAGAGAGTTAAGAACAGTCTATTACATTTATATTGGAAGTTTTTCTTTCATATTATTTCACTTCCTACTTTTTTCAAACAAGTTTTAAGTAACTTCTCAATGTAATAGAAGCTATTACTGTAAAATTTATAATAAAAATAATAAATTATAGTCTATGTTTCATGTTTCCATTACTACATTTAAAATATAATGGGGTTAAAGGTAAGGCAGTGAGATGTTAGTGAATTAATCCCTAGATTGAGAGACTATTATAAAATATAAAAGAATCATAAAAAATTTTGTTCGTTGTGTAATTTTAGACTGCTTATGTTGTTATAGTATGTTAATTCAAAATAAAAGCTATCAAAAAAGGTATCTATGAAAATATATTGATTAAGGAGAATAATGATGATTGTTGAGATGTCTTTGCTTTCTTTTAAAAATAAAGGCAAGAATAGAACGCAGCCGCCACCAACGACTGTGCTTACGTATTGAATTTTTTGACCTTTCTTTAGCCCGAATTTGCCTGACTAATGAATAAAATGCATCATCTATAAACTGTCTAAGAGCTGCTGATGTTTCATAAAAGGGACAACCAAGCTGTTCGGCAAGTGCCTTTCCTTCTTCTGTAGAAACCTGTAACATGTTTCCTACATTAAAAAAACAATTAATCCTAACTAGAATGAAGACTAATGTTCTACCTTCCGCTGACGTTGCAAATCAAATTTATTGCCAACTAATACTAATGGTATATCTTCATTAGCTCTCACACGTGTTATCAATTTTCGATATTCCAAAGCTTCCTGGAAGCTACGTCTGTCAGTCACAGAATAACATATCATAAAACCTTCTCCGCATCTCATGTATTGGTCACGCATAGCTGTAAATTCCACCTACATATGAAAAACTATATTACATATAACATTTATATATGCATAAAGTCACAAAGTATAAACTATTTTCTTAACGTAAGAAATTATATCAAGAACAGACTTGTCCTGCAGTGTCTAATATATCCAAAAGTGCAGCTTCGCCATCTATAACCGCTTGTTGCTGGTACGAATCCTCTGTTAATAATAAAATATATTAAACGGCCAGAAATTAAGAAATATTGAGAAAGAAGTTGTACAGATATCTTCAGATCTCCCAACTTTTATTGTAACAATATATGTATACTAAATAAATTCTTACCGATAGTTGGATCATGATAATCAAGGAAGCTGTGACTGACAAATTGCAATGTGACAGCTGAAAAATTGATATCTACGATATACGTGCGTACGCAATATATGTTTCTGATTGAACGACAATAAAGTTAAACTGGATTATACCTGATTTACCAACACCACCGTCGCCCAAAATAACAATCTTGTAAACCCTAAGTCCACCCCTGGTGATAGGTTGCGAGACTACCGGTACGTCATTCTTGCCGTTCAAGGCTACGCTCTTATCCTGCAGAATGTCAGCTGACATCGTTAGGAAATTTTTCGTTTATCGGTAACCTAATGCTTGTTACGGCTACGATAAACTTGTTCTTTTACAAACTGACTGACATACTTGGTCACGTATCGGAACACGCGCGTAGACACACCCGTATCGATTATTAGATTGGGGAAGATACGGTACATGTTTGATCGCGATTGTTAAGCCACTTTGTTCGCCTTTTTCTTTTAAATAGTTTGGCACCGCACCGAACGACACTTAATGGCTAGAATTTGTATTTCCCTACAGTCAGACATAGCATGACTGATGATCATAGGGTGACGACCGGGCTTGACAGAATGTGACAGTCGCGAAGATTAAGCACGCGCGCGATCGTGCATCCAGGGGCGTATCCACTCGCTCTATTGTTAGTATAATAGATCCATTTATACGCATGTATGTACATATTCTAATTGAATTTAACATTCTCGTAATTAATTTTGTTGTCCGTCTTTCAGTAGAGAGAAATAGAATCATTCTTTGTTCATATGTTCGATCTTCGATAAAGTTCGATCGAGATGTCAAGCTAATGCAAAGAGATGCTTTCTTATATTTAATGTGAATATTGTTCATAAATAATAAATTACAATTAAAGCGCAGATAAAGATTTGAACAATTGTACAAATAAATTAGGAAACGAACGTAAGAATACGATTATTTTTATTTAAATGTATAGTATTTATTGATAAATTATAATAACTTTCTTTATTATAATTATTGTAAAATAAAATTAATTTTGCAGAAGATTTTATATAATCTATATATATATATGTGTGTTTGTTTGTATATATTTAACTATCTATATTGCAATCGCCTTACAAATTATAAATTTTGATCAATATGAAATATACCGGTGCAACATGCATGCGTAGAATAGTACACGCACATCGATAAAGATTTTCAATTTGTGCCATACCATACGAAAATCTATTGATTAATATAAACAAACATATATAGTTATTATGTACACATTCGTACAATAGTCTATCTATATAATAATTCAATTAAAAGCCAGAACTTTGTAATTGTTGCATTTGTTATGACAGTTCTAATGAATTGTTGCAATAGGTAAGTGTTATATAAATATTTTTTTTTCAATATATTGAATTTGTTATTTACTAAAATAAAATTCTATAATATGAAGATCGAATAGTTGTTTTTACATAAAAGATATGTAATATGTAAATAACAGAAAAATATTTGGTACAATTTTATCTTTGCAGAATATATTTTTAATTGAAATGTCATATCAAGATATTATTGAAATATGATGTATTTCAAAAAATTAAATAAAGAAATTATTATTAAAATATGATAAGATATAATCTTAATCAAAATGTAATGCGACTGAAAAGAAAAAGACAAAATAATCTTCTATTGCAAGAACTTAAATATTTTTCAATATTTTTAAGCGTAAATATTACAAGAAACAAATTTAGTTGCTGAGATTTGTACATTACATATATATGTAGATAAGTTTATGACTCAAGCTGAGCGTCAGTACCGCTATGGTTGAATGTTAAAGGCATAAGGCAATAAGCAAATCTCTTGTGACTGAAGTGAGAGATAAAATTGCACTGATTGTAATAATTATGGAATGTACAAACAGTATATCTTCGGCCTGATGTTATCTGACAGAATTGACGTGCTCAGATAAGTCAAATATCTGAAAGTACGTGCATGTTTGGTTTTAGAGGTTATAACTATTGTTATAGATACCGAGCATTATGAAGACTTTCTCCAACAAAGCGAGCTCGAAAGTCGAATACGTACACACGAACATACCCTCATCGAAGAAAAGTACTAGTGCAAACGTAATCTATGAACGTCCTCATTGCCACACGATCGTTTTTGAAGTCCAACTAACATGCTTGGCAGATTATTATTACCACAAGATGGAAAACACGTGGGCATTTTAACAACTGTGTGCAAATAGTAAACAATAATGAAATAAGTGTACATGTAATGACCCTCGTGTTTTTGATACCTGATTTTTTTTCATTCTTCAATTAACATTTTCCCTGACATTTTGCTTCCTGCGCTCAATAATAGTAAACAAAGTGTAGAAGTGGATTAAATATTTCTAGACATCATTAAACAGGGTAAAGATTATATGTGTACATATATATGCCGGAGTTATGAATAATTATGAAATTATTGAAATCGAGAGAAAATCTACTTAGAAAACAATTTTAATCCAGAGGCATGGAATAATGTGTACCTTAAACAAAGCTGTAAGTCCTTTATTGTCAAACGTATAAGCTAACATATTGTCATAAAATAACGATATTTACAATAACTTTTCAGACACACAAATTCTTTTATAAAGGTTATAACATACACATATTAAATTACAAGTTAAACAGAAGCTTTTAAACTAGTAAGACAGCGTGTGACATGTCCCTTAACATATGTATGTGGTTGTGTTAACAAAGTTCTTATAAAATGTCAGTTGCTTCCTGTTCGAAAACTAGGAGGATGGATACTATAAGTAGCCAAGAGGAAACGATATATGAAAAATGGGAACGTTTTCATAATTGGGTACATTGTATATGTATTGTTACTTTTGATCTTGAATTAGGCCAAGCTATAGAGGTATATTTTATCTTTAATTATATTTTATATTTAATTTTTAACACAGTTATTTATTTGTAAACATCCTGCATTTTTAATGATATCTGTTTTATTACATAGGCTATATATCCATCTCATATCAAACTATCTGAACAAGAGAGATCTAACATTTGTTATCTTGCTTTTCCTGATTCTAACTCTGGTTGTATGGGAGATACACAATATCATGTCAGAATAAGACAGAGTGGAGCTATCTTTCAGGAAACTAAAGCCTTAAAAGAATATGACAGAAAGTCACCTCCCTTTTTACAATGTGATAGAGATTATTATTGGGGTTATGTATACTTCCGTCAAGTGAAAGACAAGTCTCTTCCAAGAGGATATTTTCAAAAGGTTTATTTCATACATTAACAAAATAGTAAACAAAATAGTAAAATGTAAATTTTGAAGCATAAATAATAATTTCATTTATATTCTAGAGTATTGTTATAATTACAAAACTGCCATTTGTGAATCTCTTTGGTGAATTATGTGCTTTAATAGCACCTGAGTTTTTTGAGATGGGCAATAAAGTGATGGAAGCTATCGTAACAGAAATTGATCGATGGCCTTCTCCAACACCTGGTCAAATAGTGCATCTACCACTTTTAGGTGTTTTGTTTCAGGTAAAGATTGTATTTCAATTTTTCTTATTTTTGTCATATATTATTTTTTATTGTTTATATTTTAGACATATATTCCAAATCAAAACTACAAAGCAACTGCACCTACGATTGCTGCCATAGATCATGCGCCAAATTTTCATGAAACGCGAAGACTAATTTTAACATCTGCCTATGAAGGAGATATGTTTAGAAGTTTAGCCAATGTTGTAAGTTATGTACATTTATTATGGGAATTAGTATTACTCAGTGAACCAATTGTTGTTATGGCTGGTTCGCCTACTGGTTGTTCTGAAATGGTCCAAGCACTTATTGCGTGAGTATTTTATTAATTTTCGTAAATGAGTAAAAACAACCATTAAAAGAAAAATATAAAATAGAAATACTATTTTTTTTTAGAATGATTGCACCATTAAAATATTGTGCTGATCATCGACCTTATTTTACAATCCATGATTCTGAATTTAAAGAATATACTACAGATGCTCCAGCACCTCCTGCTGTAATATTAGGTGTAACTAATCCATTTTTTGCCAAAACTCTACAGCATTGGCCTCACATTATAAGAATAAGTAACGGAACTAATAATGGTAAGTTCTAATGAAACTATATGTATATATAGAGTATTTAAGTTTCTTATATTTTTAGAGAATCAAAGATACAAAATAAAGAAATCAGAGAATCTTAAAATATTAGATTCAAAACCAGGAGTTTATACTCAGTATAAACCTTTCCTCCAGAAGGATAAAACTATATTGAAAAAATTATTTAGAGGTATTCAAACAAAGAGACCAGGAGAAGTACAAACAGCTCTTTTAAAACGTCATTTGATAGAATTAACTGAGAGTTTTATGATACCTCTTGAAAGATATATTGCAAGTCTTATGCCATTACAGAAAGACATATCACCTTTTAAAGTAACATCATCATTTTGATTGGTATATATTTTGAACAGATAGAATTATGAAATACATAATTTATATAATTATTTTAGGCTACTCCTATACCTGAATTATTTAATCCAGACGATTTCCTAGCTACTTTAAGCAGTGCTGGACCACAATTAACAACAGGCATAAAAGGAGATTGGGTAGGACTGTATCGACGATTTTTTCGATCACCTAACTTTTCCGGTTGGTTTTATACTAGACATACAGAGTTATCACAAAAGTTAGAAGTCATACAACTTGAAGCATTATCACAAGCGGTATGTTCAAAATAAAATTTTGATCTGCTTTCGCATTTATTTTTCTTTTTTTTTTATTCTTTAAACAAATTACTATTATTATAGGATCTAAAAACCTGGGTGCAAGGAAAACAAGAAGTAGAATTGGTAGATATGATTCTTAGAATTCGGCAAAAATTAGAAAAGACTTATATTGATGAAGTACCTATAGATAATTCTGTGAGAGTAAAACTTCAAGAAAGAATAAACGACATTACGCATACATTGCCAGATGATTTAAAAGACATTTTAAAATACGAATCTTGACATTACGATTATTGTATTAATTTTAAAACTCGTTAAATGGTATTGCCATTTGAAAACAATTTAAAATTACCAGCATGTGATGGAGAGAAAATTGAAATATTTGCAAGAATTGCTCTCTATTGTTAAATAATAAATGATTGACTCGAATTGAAAAAAAAAATAGCAATTAAAATATGTAAACATAAAACTGTAGAAAAATAACTGTATTGATGTACTCTGGAAAAAGTAATTCATTTTTACTTGTAATTTCATTTTTTATTCAAATAATTAAATACTCCAATGTGGATATTATAGGACCATATCATAGGACATGTTTTTTTTACATGTAACATGAAACGTGATACACAAGTCAATAATGGTGCGTGAAATATTTCATAGGTGCAACAAAAGACTTATGAACTCTTGTTAGTATTCCTATATTGATATTCCTTTTCTATAAATGAGTATGTTTTTAATATTTTATAATTTATGCATATGTTCTATAGAACAGTTATAACTAAGTTTCTCCCTAACATCGTTTATTTAAATAATTTTTAATGATTTTGGACTTCTTTGAATGTCCAATATATATATTTTTTATTCCTAAAGTTATTATGTATAAATGTAACAGAAGAAAGAGAGTAATTGCTACATGTATATATGCGTTTAATTTGAGATCTGTAAATATTTATATGAATGTAATAAAGATTTATTTTAATAATGTGGTTATAAGTTCATTGCAATTACTTTATCTAATTTAGCAGAATGTGTAAATAATATGATCATATAAATATTATTACCTAATAATTTATATATTTTTAATACAATATTAACTTTCTTAAAGGGGTATTTTAGTGAGAACTTTTGAAAAAAATCGATTTTTTTTTCATGTTCTTAAAGGACATAGTTTCAAAAATACATCTCTGTGAAACTTACATGTGAGCTCCTAAAATTAACGAAGTTATGGTTGTTTGCAACAACCAGCGTCATTGTTACCGCTATACTAAAACTTTAAAGGCATTTTTCTGGAAACTATGTTTTTCAAAACGGTGTCCATGATATCTCAAAATTTACTTGACCAATTGACTTAAAATTTTAAGTATGCATTTAGTACATGAGTGACTACAGCCCCTACTAGAATCAACCAACAATTTTTATATTTTTTAGGCCTCCGAAGTTTAACAAAAACATGCAAAAATCGATTATCGAATTTCAAAGTATCGCTACTTTTTTAATTATCGACTTTTTTTTTTTGTTCTGGTACCTGGTATAGCCAAATTCATGCTAATTAAGGAACGTTTTTTTATTTCAGACAAGTAGAATAGCCGGAATCATGGACATTGTAAGACAACCTTTTTTAAAAGAGACTATGTTTGAGAATATGCAGTGCCAATAATTTTAATTTCTTTTGTTCCAAAAAATTTTAAAACGTCTTTGAAATACATACAAATAAACTTTGTCAATTTAACTGCAAAAGGTCAAATAGTTTCTTTGCAAAAAATTCCCTAAACAAAATTAAAAAAACACGCACTAGACTACCTCTATAAATATAAATGTTTTTGTTAAATAAATTTTTAAATATAAGCTACGTACGCTTTGTCAAATCAGAATGTAGTATTTTATATCTTAATTCTTATTGGTCTTGAAAATTGTGCCTTAATTTTTATTGGTTATGTTATATGTGCGGTAATAATACGTCCATGGAAAATTCTGCCAATCCGAAGAAAGTATTCTTCTGACAAAATTTGAAAATAAAATATTAACCGTTTGCTGTGGGTTCATAAACGTGGTTTCATAAGCGTGGTGTGAAAGCAAGATGCAGTGTAATGTTTAGTTTGGTTTAGTTATTAATATTTTAGCTATCATAGATCTGCTAAAAGGTACGCATTTAAAATATTTAATAAGTTGTCAGTTTATTTAAAAATAAAATTTATATCAAGTAATACGTAATGGTAGAAGGTTTAATTTTTCTTACTTGCGATTTGCAAACATTTAAAGATTTATGTAATAAGTACAAAGATATTTTGTCTTTAGTGTGACATAATTAATCAAAAATGTAATTATGAACAAAATTTTCATTTTCTACGTTATAAAGATTAATATAAAAAAATGACGTATATTTTTTAAACGTTTATAGATGGAGAATACATTAGATTCTGCTAGACAGTCTGATGCTAATACTCAGGATGACATGTCATACTTATTTGGAAGAGATCCTAGTATATTAGCTTATGGACGGAGAGTCTGTGTTTCAAAAGAAACTAAAAAAAATTTACTTTCTGTCTACGAAACTGAGACAGAGACTGAGAGTGAAGAATGCAATTACAATGCTGTACAAAGTTCTTTGAATTCAGAATCAGAAATTTTACAAACAGTTAAAGTATACCTACGAATGAAACCATTTCCTAAGAAGTTAAAGTTGTCTGAAGAGCAACAGACTGCATATAAAATTATCAATTCAACTACTTTGTTTACAAGATTGCCTACATTAGATAATAATACTAGTTGTCTCAAGAGATCCAATAGTACAGATATTGTGTGTAGAAAATTTACATTTACCAAAACCTTTGGACCAGAAACTACTCAGTTACAGTTATTTGAACAAGCTGTGAAGCAACAAATGATAGAGTTTATAGATGGACAAAATTCTACTATTATGACTTATGGTGAACATAATTAAAATGCATTTTATGATTAAATTAATATATAATGATTTATGTAATATTTCTTTTAAATCATTCATCAATGTAATTTTATAGGTACTACAAATTCTGGAAAATCTTATACATTACAAGGAACTACTACATCTCCTGGCATAATACCAAGATGTTTAGAATTTGTGTTTTCAAATATTACACCAAAGTCTATGTCTTCTTATAAACCTATAAATCACTGTGATGTTGTTGCTTTGGATCCTCTTGAACGCGCTCAAGAATTAGAAATAAAAACCAAGTTATTAACACTTTTGTCTGTAGACAAATATCAATATATTAATGCTTATGTAGAAATGCAAAAATTGTTGCAAGAAGAATCATCTATTAGACCTAGTCAGTGCATTGATGCACACTATTCTGTTTGGGTCTCTTTTGCAGAAATTTATAATGAAATTGTGTACGATCTTTTGTCAAACGAGACTCAGAAAAAGAGAACACCTCTTAAATTAGCTACAGACAGTCAAGGGAGGGCATTTATCAAAGGCTTAAAGACTGTTTGTGTGAATTCTGGTTCTGAGGCTTATCAAGTTTTAATGGCAGGACAATATAATTTAAAAGTAGCTGCAACTGCTTTAAATGCAAGAAGTTCGAGATCACATTGTATATTCACTATCAAATTATTGAAATATTATGTTGAGAATGATCCAAGTTCTGTTGAAGTTAGCACGTATGTAGAACATAATCTTTTTTATTTTTGTTAGGTTTTAATTATTTGCTCTGTTATATGCCTTTTTTCAAATAACAGATTTGCGTTTTGTGATTTGGCTGGCTCAGAACGATTAAAAAAAACATTAAACATTGGAGACAGATTGAAGGAGGCACAAAATATTAATACAAGTCTTTTAGTATTAGGAAGATGCTTAAAAACCATTCATGAGGGACAATTATCAAAACAAAAAATAGAACATGTCGGACCATTCAGGGAGTCAAAATTAACAAGATTATTTCAAAAAGCATTGTCTGGAAAAGAGCATATAGCTTTAATAGTAAATATCAATCCTATACCAAATTTATACATAGAAACGCAAAATGTGCTTAATTTTTCTGCAATTGCAAAGAAAATAATTATAGAAAAAGAGAAAACGCAGAAAAAAATTAAATCTAGATTTTCACAAGTAGTTACACAGAGTATAAGAACAATAACTGACTGGGACGCTACAGAGTTAGAGAGTGATGGTATGTTCTGTATTATTAATATTAATTTATAAATAGAATTCATAATTTTGGATTGTTTTTACAGATTGGCAAGTTGATAATAACTTGGATTATATTCAACTAGAGGATTATAATGAGTTAATAAGTGAAAATGAAAGATTGAAAAAAGAAATCGTTTCTTTGAAAAGTTCTGCATTAAGTCGTGATCTTCAGATACGTCAAGAATTGGCTGACACGTATACATCTATGATGAAAGACCTTGAAGCTGAGTGGAGGTATGTACTACACTTGTTTTTTTCTAAACTAACATTTTTTATGTAAATTTTGTTAAATGTAGGACTAGAATTAAAAATGTGGAAGAACAACAAGAAGATATATGTCACTTGTCTGTAAAACAAGTTGAAGATTTTTATAAACAGAAATTAGAACAACTTAGTAGCCGGAAAAGAAGACGTTCTTTTAATGATTCAGATGATAAAAATATTGATGATTTAGAAATTGAAAATTCACATTTAACATCGAAAATTATGTTTTTAAAAAGTAGCATAAAGGAATTTAAGGAAACGAATCAGAATTTAATAGTCGAAAAAAATAAACTAATTTTTGAACTTGGTTTGACAAAAGAAGATCTGAAAAACATGAATAATTTATTAAATGCGGCTCAAAAAGACATCTGCTCTGATGAAGCTACGAAACATTATATAGAAGAATTAAAATCTCAATTGTCTACTAAGGAAGAACAGATTAAGGTATTTATAACTATTGGTTAGTTCGCATCGTTTAAAATTTTTAAATTCGTTACCCCTGTCATTTCAGAAACTTAAAATATTTTTAAATGAGGCAAAACAAGAGTACATTGATATTACAACTCACGGGAGAGAAAAAGAACGTATAATTAATGAGCAGACAGAAGAGTTATTAGACAAACAAGAAACAATAGACGACTTAGAAGCAGAACTTGCACATATTAACATATGTTTAACAGAAGAAACTAAAGCAGTCGATATCTTAGAAGAAAAATTAGAGAATCAGAACAAAAAGATGCTAGATTATGAAAACAAAGTGCAAAATATGCAAGAGCAAATTAATAAAATGGAAAATGAAAAATTGTTATTATTAGACGAATTTGAATTATTTAGAAAGACAGTTGATACTGCAAAAACTACAAAACAAGACTTAGAATATAAAGACAATGTATGTAATTATCTGCGTATACGATACGGTGTTCAAGTTTACTGTAAATGTAAATATTTATGTTGTAGGAACATAAGGACGTTAAAGATGAAGATCAAAATATTTTTATTGGAGCAGATTCATCTTCTGATCTTAAAGTAGAAGTAGTAATAGTAAATTCAAATAACAAGGATACACAAACAGGTATATATATAATTTTATTTCTTTTTTAAGATATAGTGTAATTTATTATTTATATTATTAATTCTGTAGAACATGTATTTGATACTCAAATGGAAGAAAAACTATTTGCCATAGACAAAGAAAATTCTGCTTTGAAGGAAAAATTAGTTCGAAGTACAACTGAAATAAAAAGCTTGAAGCAAGAATTGGAATTTGCTAAAGTCAAACTGAAAGATATATTTGAACAAATAAGTAATTTAAAAATAAATAATATGCAATCTAAAGATAATATTAACGATGCTGTAGAAACAATAGAGATAGGTTGCCAAGCGTATATAGAATTTAATGATAATTGTGTACAAACATCTCAGAACAATGTATTTAACAAAAGTAGTCAGACCATTGAAAAAATGCAAAAAGAAGAGATTAATCAGACAAGTTTTACTGAAGAAACTGATTACGATGTAATATTAGATAAATTAGCAAAATTGACGGTAAAATACGATGATATTAAGACACATTACGAAGAAAAATGTCTGGTTGGTAACAAACTATAATATGGTATTTTTTTATTTATCTTTATATAATTATTTTCTTGTTTTTTTTTTTTTGTTTTCTAGTTGTTCGAAGAAAAGAATCAAGAAATACTAACTTTAAAAGAAAAACTTAATGAAGTAAATACTGCCAATAAGACTAATGCAGAAGAATATAAACGATTGATTGATTTCCTTCAGAAAGAACTTTCTTTAGTAAAGGAAGATAAAATGCAGATTGAAGAGACATTAAAAAGTACTGACAATATTAAGTTTTCTTTAGAAACAAAAATTAGCGATTATGAACGACGGCTGTCTCTTGCTAAAAGTGATTATAATCAGTGTACAGAAGTACGTTACTTTTCATAATTCTGTAACAATTTTTTATACAAATGGAATAAAAAAAATTATATTACTTTTACAGAAATTGAACGCGTTGCAAGCAGGTTTTGATAGTCATATTTCGAAGGTATGTGTACATAATCACTGTCCTTTCCATATATTTAATCTGTTTGTTATTTTAGTGTACAACGGAACATGAAAAAGCGTTGAATAACTTACAAAACGAATTATCATATGCAATAGAAAAGGACAATATCAAATCGCAGGTACTTAAATAAATTTATATAAACATATAGATATGCTTCCTTCATCAAAATTTAATAATTATTTTGAATAAAATTCTAGTGTTTGGATGCTCAGGCTGCTAAATTACAGCAGCTAGAACATAATTTGGAAAATATAACTGAGCTTCAGGAAAAAATTCATGAATTAAATAAGAATTTAGAAACTTGTCAAAGTGAAAAAGCTCAACTACAAAAATTATTGGATGAGAATAATGACAAACTTCTAGATTTAGAAGATCGTTTGGAACAAGCGCAGGAAAAAGAGCAAGAAAAAGATGCTGAAATAATTTCCCTTCAAAAAGGTTAGTTTAATACCTGATAATTTCATACAATATCTTATTATTACAGCAAGCAATATCAGTATTCAAAATCATTATATTTGGGATTATTACAGAAATGAAATGTATGATACAGAAAAACGAAGAAATTGACGATAGAAGTGACAAATTAATGGAACTAGAAATGAAGAGTACAATTAAGACTCTAACAGAGACGAAAGAAATGCTTTTACGAAAAGAAGATTATATTGAGCAGTTACAGATCCGTATTAAACACAACGAAGAGAAAGCCAAAATATTGGATCTTTGTGCTCAAGAGAGAAAAACAGAAAATGAAAGATTAAAAAATATGAATGAAGAGCTGAAGAATAGTATAATTGAGAAAGAGCGTGAAATGAATGCATTTATGAAAAATAGAGACGAAATGGTGACAAAATATGAAAGTTTAGTAAAAAGTCAACAAGAGGAATTGGAAAAGCAAAAGGTATTTCTATTATAAAATTTAATATAATACAACGAACCTTGTTTAATAACTTTTGTTCCTTTGCAGGTAACAAAGAAACCTTTGAAAGGAAAAGATTATTGTGGAAATACGTCTGAAGACGAAGTCATTAAGGATCGTCGATTGAGACGTCCACCAAGAAAGTTTGCATCGTCTCCGAAACAGGATGAAATTTCAGTGATTGAGCTTTCTGGCTCTGATTCAAAGTAAATTACATGAAAAGTTAAAAGTTAAAAAATTTAAAAGTTAAAAGTTGATACTGAAACATATTTTTATATTTTAGACGAAGTACAAAACGTACTAATGTACAAGCATCATCTCGGGAACCTTCAGAAAAAAAAAAAAATACCCGTAGAAAAAAACTCTTCGTTACAGACGATGAATCTTTTCAAGACATCGAACCACTTGAGGTAAATTTTTAAAATTTTTCTATAATCTATTGAATGTATCTATTTATTTTGTGTATTGTTTGTTTGTTTAGAGCACATCAACGATCACGCCATCGGTACAAACTCGCAGTTTGAGAAGTAGGCGGAAATGATATGTTGTAAATAGTTTGCAATAATTAGGTATAAATTATGTATGAACAGTATTATATTTTTGTACTTCAGATTAAAATAATGTATTTTTTAAGTACGGTGTTTTTAATATCAACACTGCAATCACTTTTAGCTTAAACCAAAAGTTTATATTTTCTGTGTTTCTACATAAAAAAAACTTTGGTATTTGGAGGAGCATTGATAGGTAAAACACTTACTAGCTTTGATGTGATATTTTTTCCAATTTATTTCTTACGAGGTACAAGACTTTTGTTACATTCCATATTTATTGATTATTCTCTTAATAGTTCCGTAATTAATATTTATTCATTTTGTACTCTCATTTAATATTCATAATTTACTTTTGATGGAATTAACCAGATTATTTATTTATTTATACTTTCATATACGTATATATATATATTATGTATATCATTTCATATGTACATATCGAATTTATATTGTAATATAAATAAATGCATTGTATCACATATGGGACAACTTTTATTACACAATCCACAGAGTTTTAAAATAGGGAGGTTGCCGAAATACACCACAACGATTCATTTTTTTTTTCATATTTTTTTCGTATTTTTTTTTCTTTTATGGTTTTGGTGGGGGAGTTTCTTTATATTGAGAAAAAGACATCACTGATACATTTAATATTATATATTTGTATATATTGTTTTCAGTATACATTTAAAAGATGAAGGACTCGCGAACATGTACTTTTTCTTTCATTACCAGTTGAAAAAACATACAATAAAACGCTTATAAAACTGGCAACCATAATATGCACGCGTGCAAGAAATATAACAGAGATCGCTTCATGAATCATAGAATCATAGAATTATACAATCATAGAATCATAGAATTATACAATCATAGAATCATAGAATTATACAATCATAGAATCAGAGAATTATACAATCATAAAATCATAGAATCAGAATTATACAATCATAGAATCATAGAAATACAATAATAATAAATAAGTTTGTCAATGAAAGACACATTCAACATTGCGATAAAATTTGCGTATATCATTCTCGTTCTTGCCGATGTTGCCTCGGATGAGGAATCACACATTATCAAATGCATCTTGTCTTTGACGTCCATATGTACGTATATGGAGGTCGCGCATTCCTGTCTTTCATTAACATGTTAACAAACTAATTAATTGTGACATGACGCGTAACGTTAATATATGTGTACACATATACGTATATAGAGTATATATTTTAACATACAACATCCATGTTACACATTGATCTAACGACTAGTACGAATGAAAGCTTCACAGAGAGCTGGATGAAACACGCGCACTCGGTGAACCAGCGTTGAGCTCAGAATCAAGTCCTCCTTTCACAAAGTATTCTACTCCCTTCGAGAATCTCTAAACTAAATGTATTCAATTAATTTTTTTTATACGTATATATGTATATATAATTTTTTTTTTCTTTAACTCTCGCGAGCATCGAATCGCTCGATGCACGGATAAAGGATAGCATACAAAATCTCTGAGAAGAATTGACGAAAAAAATCTGGACTCAACATGGTGCACGTAAAACAATCGTCGTAAATTGAAAGTGCTTCGCTTCTTCTGGCACGTTTACCATCTCTCCCTCAAATATCTCGTGCGATACTCCGTCTCTCAAATACAATCGTACGCATCGTGGTCTCTCTCTTCCGTAGTCAATCTCTCTCGACTTTCGTTCGTATCGATAGCAAGACAGCACACACGCCCCTCTTCTTCTTCTTCTTCTTCTTGCACAACAATCGTAACATTCTAATATCTTCTCATCGATCGTAGAGTGCACACGTGACGCGCGGAGGCACGCTTTACCGAAGACAAAAGATTTCGTTTCGTCAAACAATGCTAAACATGATTCATGGCGATTCTTTTTTTTTTTTTTTTTTTTTTTTAAATTCTTTTCTTTTCTTTTTTTTTTTTTTTTCTTTTTGATTTGCACTAAAGAGAACTTGTTTGCCAGAAGGTGAAAGCATTGAGGGGAAATCATAAGAGATTATTTGTTTCCGTTCGTTATCGATCAACTCAGTTTTCTTAATTGGTTCTATTGATAATTTGAACTTCCTCTTAACGCCACGTGAACAACTCGGCCGCATATTGCAAACACGCTAAACGACATCGGCGCGGGTATTACAACCACTTAATATAATAAATATTTGGGCGACTCTCAACGCAAAAAAACGTGTCTCTCGCGACGCAACGTCAACAAACGCGCCCGATGATGATCATAACACTTGTATAACAATAATAATCGTAATAATAATGATATAACATTAAAAACGTTAATACGCATGGATCTTTGCCCTCCGCTCTTAATTTCTCGTCAAATTAAATTTACCTTTGACGTGCAACGTCAACGAATAAACAATGCAAGGAGATCGTCGCGTAGAGAACGTAATCATCGTTTCATAATTGTTCCTTGATTTTTTTTCTTTTTCAGGGGAAAAAAAATACAGCCGACGATACTCGACAATACTCGAACTTTTGGCCACACGGCAGTGTAATATGTCACTACGGATATTCCTCGAGCTTGATGAAGACGTTTTTCGACAGTTCTTCCTTCCATCTTATTATATATTTTTTTTTCCATTTTTATATGTGTATATATTTTCTTCCATTTTAATATATTGTATATTGTAATATATGTATATATGTATGTATTTTATACGTTTATATATTTGTAACTATATACTACTCGGTTAATACAGTAATGTTTCCATAATATGCTCGGAAGTGACATACATTTATATTTTCTTTTCAAGTACAAGCGGAAAGTTTGGAATTCTTTTTTTTTTTTTTTTTTTTTTTTAATTTTATTTGATATTTTTGTATATATGTATTTTGTATATATGTATTTTGAATATATGTATTTTGAATATATGTATTTTGAATATATGTATTTTGAATATATGTATTTTGAATATATGTATTTTGAATATATGTATTTTGAATATATGTATTTTGAATATATGTATTTTGAATATATGTATATATTTATCCATCTTCTCTAATAAACGCGTATTTTTCACACATAACATGTATTTTCCACATATAACACGAATATTTAACACGTTTGCACATTTAACACGTTTGCATGTTTAGCATGTATTTTCACACATATGTATCGAGAGAATCGAGAACCTTGTTTGTTAATTCCTTCCATTGCTGCAATAAGTTTCAACGCAAATAATAGTTGAGTACATGAAGAAAGTTTGGAACACTTTTTTTTAGCGTTTGAGTTCTGTATATTCGCTCTGGTCTAATAGAGGGCGCATCATCTAACAATTGACATATGTAAGTGTAACGTTAAAGATATATGTATGCTTCTTGCGCTCATCCGTTTACCGTTTGAACGATTCACGGATCATCGATGGATGGAATTATCGACGGCGGTTCGTGAAGCAACATCAATCGAAACGACAATTTTTTTTTTTTTTTTTTTACGATCTATCGATTATTATCTGCCTTTCTCTCCTTCTTCCTTCTTACGTATTCTATTTCGTCTTCATCGTACTCGAGGATCACAAACGTACGTGCTGTCGAAGAAAGCACCTTGTCGAAAGAAAAATATGGAACAGACTCCCTCTTTCTTTTCAAACTCCTTTTCCTTTTCATCATCTTTCTCTTTCTCTTTCTCTCTCTCTCTCTCTCTCACTCTTTCTCTTTCTCTGTTCTGGGTTAGAAAAAAAATAAGAAAAAAAGATGTAGTCAGACGTGGTCTCACTCTGTTTCCCTTCTCTTTGTTTCTGTTTCTGTTTCTGGTTAGGAAAAAAAAATCAGAAAAAAAGATATAGTCAGACGTGGTCCCATTTTCTTTTCCTTCTCTCTGTCTCTGTTTCTGGTTAGAAAAAAAATAACAAAAAAAGATGTAGCCAGACATGGTCCCATTCTCTTTTCCTTCTCTCTATCTCTGTTTTTGGTCAGGAAAAAAAATAAGAAAAAAAGATGTGGTCAGACGTGCTCTCACTCTCTTTTCCTTCCCTCTATTTCTGTTTCTGGTTAGAAAAAAAAATTAAAAAAAAGATGTAGTCAGACGTGGTCTCACTCTGTTTTCCTTCTCTCTATTGCTGTCTCTGGTTAGAAAAAAAAAAATAAGAAAAAAAGGTATAGTCAGACGTGGTCCCATTCTCGTTTCCTTCTCTCTATCTCTGTTTCTGGTTAGAAAAGAAACAAGAAGAAAAAATGTAGTCAAATGTGGTCTCGCTCTCTTTGTCCTTCTCATCATCTTTGTTTTCGATTAGGCAAAAAAAATAAGAAAGAAATATGTAGTCGAACATGGCCTTACTCTCTCTTTTCTTTCGTTTTCCCTCTTTTTCCTCTCGTCTCTCTTTTCTTTCCTCTGTTCCCGGTCAGAAAAAAAAAAAAGACCAAAAGAAACGTCGGACTTGATCAGACTCTCTCTCGCGTTTCCTCTCGCCTCTGTTTCGCTCTTCTACACACCTTACAACTAATAATAAAATAAAGAAAATAATAAACCCGCGGGCCACGGACAAACACTTCTCCCCCTCTGCCTTACAGGCGGCCCTCACCGTACCAACAAAACTTTAAGACACAGTCGAGTTCCATCCTTTCTAATTACCACCTATTTGCACGCACTTACATATCATCTTACCTACTCATCTTTTTAATCCATATTTTATGTTTGTTTGAATTTGTTTGTTTGTTTGATTCAATTTAATTTATACGTCGTTAATCACCATCATGGCCGGCCATTCCTGTAAGCACGTATAAGTCTAATGGTAAGTAGAGGAGGCGGATTTTTCAAAGTCTAGCAGAGACGGAGGGGGCCGCTCAGCAAAGTAGAAAAGGTGAAATGTCTGCCCGTGGCCCGCGGGCCACGAAAGTCATCGGTATCCTAGTCTCGCAACATTATCATCGTTCCACGTAGCATTGACAATCTCGAACAGTTTTCCTTCGTCGATCCTGCCAAACGGTCGTCTCTCTCCCCGTAACAATCGCGACGACCGTTACGGGGCGAGTTAAAAGAGGCAAGAAAGCAGAAAGAATCGTCACCCTTGCCACCGTCTTTGCCTCTTGGGTTCGATTGGCGGTGGATCGACGAGAGAGAAACCGCGACAAACCGCAGCAAACAACTCACTTTCACGGCCTAGTTCGTCCTCGGATGATCTGAGAACGCAGACGCAGATCGCAACGTCCGATTGTAATTCCGTTCACTTGAGGTCCCCTTCTTCGTCGTCGTTCCCTAGCAGCTCGTCGATCTGCTTCTCCCAATCTTTGTCCAGCACGTCGCCGATTCTGACCGGCGTTGCCACGGTGTTCCTCCCCTCGTTACCTGTCACTACCTCGTAATCCTTTAGTTCCGCTTCCAATTCGCGTTCCCAATCCTCTTCTGCAGAGATTCACAAGTAGCGTTTGTAGGCTGGTTTCAAGCGGGCCACACACGGCCACTTGCTTGTTCGGCGCGTGTCGGTGTGGCGTGTGTGTGTGTGTGTATGTGTACATTCTTTCAGTATCCTGAAAGTGTGTGTATGTGCGTGTATGTGTGTATGTACGTGTTTTATACATAAATATATATGCTAGATATACTGTAGTTATTGCTTATACACGCGTCGCGGACTCGCGGGTCATGATTATCCACGCGTGGTCCATCGAGTTGTCGCCAGAGCTGTTGTTCGCTCCGGCCGCTCGTTTCTCTTCATGTATCGGTCTCGCGACGCGCCCGATCCTCGTGTCACTCTTCTCGCCAGTGTGTGCCAGTGTGTCAGAGTCTAATCGTGTCTCTATGTTAGCGTTAGTTGGGACAGGTTGGTGAAAGGCGAATGGGGGCTAGAAGGGGGGGGGGCGCAGGGTGGGTGGGTGGGGGGTAAAAACTCAAACGCGCGAAAACGGGATGAAAAGGCAGTTTGAAACGCGAAACGCGGAACCAGCGTGTTCTGCCACACGCCCATCTTCGCTCGCAGAAACTGTTAATATTCATGATACATCCGGAGTCGCGATGCTCCTTCTGCCTTCATGCTGTATCAACAGTGTCGTCACGAACGTTTCTTACATTGGGAACGACGGAAACTTGCTCCTGGGGCGGAGGGTGGAGGTAAAACGGTGGAATTCGAGTATGGCTCCGTTAAACTCCACTCCCCCGTTTAACGCGATTAAAGTAATTGCGTCTTCGCGAGCCGTGAATTCGACTGGGTTATCCGCGATTCCCTGAAAATGATCTTCCAGTTCGAAACTTAGTCAATCCTACCGCGAGTTATTCCTTTTCACGGAGAAGTTCCATGTAAGTCTGTCCAAGAGTTTCACCTCGCAGGCTGCCGGTGGGTGTTACACACTCGCGTTAAAACTCGAGTCGCGGAGGCTTGTCTCACGGCTGACTGTTTCTCACAAGAGCCAACTGAACTTTTTCCAACCCCTGCTGCTCACGTTCACGCCCTTCCACCCTCTCTCTCTCTCTCTCTCTCTGACAATCTTCCTCGTGTTTGCACGTCGATTCGTCTTTACACGCGTCGAATTTAGTCGACGTGCGACAGCCTCGCGATGCAGCCTGCTGGTGTCGAGATCTCGCGCCTGGTGTTACGGTTATTTCTCTATTGTCACTTCTCCGTTCTTCCCTCTACTCTTTTCCTTCTCTATTCTCTGTTATTCTGTTACTTTGCTCTGTTCAAGCGAGATTTTGGTACACCGATGCACTTGCGAATTTCCTCGCGTGCCTGTTCATACCTGTTTATGCGCCCGTCCATGCGAGAAACGCGTTTCTCTTTTTTATTCGTTGATGTTCTACCTTTCATTGCCAATTTGAACAAATTTTTTAACGTCGACGTGTTTTTTTTTTTTTTCACCTGGAGCCAATTTGGATGTTCGCATAGTAATGGACGAGCGCGTAAATGGTTGGCCTCCCGGTATCAATCGGTTTTCACCGCGAATTCTTCGCGGTGCGTGACTCTCTGTCTTCGCTGTTGGTTGAATTGAATCGGAAGGAACATTCACTGCGAGGAGACAAAAGTTACAGCTTTGTTTAATTATTTTTCTTACGTTTCCTATTTTTTTTTTTTTTTTTTTTTTTTTTGGTTTTTTTTGTTTTCTTTTTGACCGAATATTGTCATAGAACGTTCCAATTTTGATTTGATTTTGGCCTGATTGTTTCTTTTTGGGGGGCAGTGAGGGGAGGGGGAATAATAAGGGGACGGCCCGGCTACAACTTCGATGATACTCTATACAGCCAAGGGATCTTTTTTCTGCCGTGATGACGCAAATTCAAGGGGCAAAATCACTCTAGCAAGCTCAACCTGCTTGAGAGCTATCTTGCAAACGATTTTATTTTAAAAGAATCTATTCGACAAAAATCGAATGGTTTTTTTGAAAGAAATTATTGAAAGAAAATGCGACTGGAAAACATTCGAAAAAAGTATTTAGAAAAGTCAAGTTGTTTGTACAATTAAAAAATCTTTCTTTTCCTGAGATAACGCATTCCAATTGATACGTCACTAATTAATACAATATAATTAATACGTATTAATTAATAAATCATTCGAGTTTAACGTCTGTTTAACAAATTTTTTTCAATCAGCAAAAGTTCTCCAGACAGCACTTAAGAGGTTGAGAGAAGAGTGGTTTCACTACGCATGAATTTGAATCACCTAGCCGAGGGAGACAATAGTTGAAACAATAGCAACAATAATAACTGAGAAAAAGAAAGAAAATCATATGTAGTATTTTTGGCTGTATTTTTGCAAGTTTCGCCCAAGCTGCAACCGGACTGCCCCCAATTAACCTTTTAGTTGTGGAAATTCATACTAAATAATTACGTTAGAATAAATCTTCAGTAAATTAAAGTTTTGACATTGAAGGGGTGAAAGAATGAAAAGGGTCTCTCGAATAAAGAATTCGAGAAACGACATAATGATGTGTGCAATTTTCTGCGACTGAGAAATTATAGTGGTGACTGTAAAAAAATAACATAGGTGGAACCGTAATCATTTAAGATAAACTATGGTGGCGTATTATTAAAGAAAAAACGACTGACACGCAAAAAATTCAACTGACAGCGCCATAAATACGCGAAACAGAAGTTTGTTCTACTTTAAGAGTTACAGTTTCATGTAGTCCTGCTCTTTTCTCTCTGTTCAGTCTCTACATTTCTTGCAATTCACTTCTCCCTTTTTTATTTCGTTGATTTATTTACTTAAAGCGTTTATTTAGTGTATTTGAAACAATCGTTCAACATCAAACACAGAGGAGAACATCAAATGATGCGTGAAGAGAGATTAGTAAGTGAAGTGACTAATAAATAAAAATAACTGATTTGTAAATAAGATAAGGCAGACTGACATGTACCTATACGTAAATAGATAGGACGGTGCAGACTGACATGTAGTTATACGTAAGTAAAAATAGATGAGATAGGGCAGACTGACCTGCAACAACACTCAACGACATTTAATTACAATTATTTTCTTTCCGTAATCATTACTTTATTATAACTTACTACTTTCATATTTCTATTTTCTAGATATATATATATATATATATTTTCGTTTTTATTTCCTGCCTTTCTCTCGAAAAACGACACGTATGCAACTGTTTTTACCTGAGAAATTACAGTGGCTTACTGTCAAAAAAAAAAAAAAAAAAAGACATACGCAAGAGTGTAATCGTTTAGGAGAAACTATAGTGACGTACTATTAGAAAAAAAATGGACATGAAAAGAAAAATTAGTAACTTCGCGAAAATGATTACGTTTTCGCAAACACTTATGAAAAACTATAGTGAAAAATCATACTGTTGAAGGTAAAGGAAAAAACATTGGAGCGTAATCGTAATTTAGGAGAAACTATAATGGCGTACTCTTAAAGAAAAAATGACATAAGCAGAAATGTATACAGTAACATATATATTAGAAAAAAAAAATGAATACAAAATAAAAATTAATAGTTTCGCGCAAATGATTACGATTTTCGTAACCACTTACGAGAAACTATAGTAAAAAATCATACTATTAAAGAAAAAATAACTAATAAAATAATTGGAGCGTAATCATTCGAGAGAAACTATACTGGCGTACTGTTAAAGAAAAAGTTACATGAGAGCACAGTCTAGGAAAAACTATAGTGGAGTACTAATAAAGAAAAAATGATATACGCAAAAAATTCAACTGACAGCGCCACAAATGCGCGAAACAGAAGTTCGTTCTGCTTCAAGAGTAACAGTTCTCGTGTCGTCTTCCTTTTTTATCTATGTACATTTTCTTTATCCCTTACAATTTACTTCTCCCGTTTTATTCAAAGCGTATATTTAGTGTATTTAAAAAAATTGTTCAAACACAGAAAAGAACATCAAATGATACGTGAAGACAGATTACTGAATGAACTGATTAGTAAGTGGAAACAGATAAGATAAGACAGACTGACATGTACTCATACGTAAATGAAAATAGAGAGGATAAGACAGACTGACATGTACTTGTATGTACATGAAAATAGAATGATCAGAGAGACACAAACTAAGATAATGCAGACTGACATATTACTTGTATGCGCAATACTTAACATTTATTTAGAATTATTATTATATTTCTTATATATTAGTTTAGAATTTTCTTATTCATTGCTTTCGAACTTCTATATTTCTACTTTCTAGATATACATATATTTTTTTTTTATTTTTCTTTTTTTTCTTGCCTTCTTCTCGAAACATGACACAATGAGGTATGCGACCTTTTTTGCTCGAGGAACTATAGTGGCTTACTGTGAAAGAAAAAAATTACATACGTAAGGAGAAACTATTGTGGCATACTGTTAAGGAAAACAATATGACTACGTAGGAATGTAGTCATTTAGGGGAAACTATAGTGACATATTATTCGAAACAAAATAAATATGACAAAAAAAAATTAATAGTTTCGCGAACATGATTACGTTTTCGTAACCACTTACGAGAAACGATAGTAAAAAATCATACTACTAAAGAAAAAATAACTAATAAAATAATTGAAGCGTAATCATTTGAGAGAAATTATACTGGTGTACTGTTAAAGAAAAAATTTACATAAGAGCATAATAATCTAGGAAAAATTATAGCGGCGTACTATTAAAGAAAAAATGACATACGCAAAAAAAGAGTCACAGTTCTCGTGTCGTCCTCCACTTTTATCTATGTACACTTTCCTTTACTCTTACAATTTACTTCTCCCGTTTTATATCGTTTATTTAAGGTGCATATTTAGTGTATTTGAAGCAATTCTTCAACCACAGAAAAGAACATCAAATGATACGTGAAGACAGATTAGTAAATGAAAATAGAAAAGATAAGACAGACTGACATGTATTTATATGTAAATAAAAATAGATACGATAGAGCAGACTGACATGTACTTATATGTAAATAAAAATAGATACGATAGAGCAGACTAACATGTAGTTATATGTAAATAAAAATAGATACGACAGAGCAGACAGACAAGTACTTATATGTAAATGAAAATAGAGTGCACAGAGAGACACTAAGATATAGTGCAGACCGACATATTACTTGTATGTACAACATTCAACAACATTTATTTAGAATTATTTTTCTTATTCATTATTTTAGAATTTCTTATTCGTTGCTTTGGTACTTTCTACTTTCTAGATATATACATTTTTTTTTATTTTTCATTTCTTTTCTTGCCTTCTTCTCGAAAAACGTGATGTATGCAACTCTTTTTTCCTGAGGTACTATAGTTCTTATACTGTCAAAGAAAAAAATGACATACGTAAAAACGTAATCAATTAGGAGAAACTATAGTGTACTGTTAAAGAAAATAAAATGATATACGTAGGAATGTATTCATTTTGGAGAAACTATACTGACGTACTAGAGAAAGAAAATGGATATGAAAAAAAAATTAATAGTTTCGCGGAAATGATTACGATTTTCGTAAACATTTCCGAGAAACTATAGTAAAAAATCATAATATTAAAGAAAAAATAACTAATAAAATACTGTTAAAGAAAAAATTACATGAGAGCATAATAATCTGTGGCGTACTATTAAAGAAAAAATGACAAACGCAAAAAAAAGAGTCATAGTTCTCGTGTCGTTCTTCCCTTTTCTCTATGTACACTTTCTTTGCCCCCTTACGATCCACTTCTTCGTTTTTATTTAGTTTACTTTAAGTTTATTTAAGGCGTATATTTGGTGTGTAGTTGGTTTGTATTTAAACCAATTCTTCAACATCAAACACAGAAAAGAACATGATACGTGAAGACAGATGAATTGATTAGTAAATGAAAATAAATAAGATAAGACAGACTGACATGTACTTATATGTAAATAAAAATAGATACGATAGAGCAGGCTGACATGGACTTGTAGGTACATGAAAATAGAGTGATGAGAGAGACAATGCAGACTGACATATAACTTGTATGCACAACATTCAATAACATTTATTTAGAATTATTATTATATTATTTATTATAGAATTATTATTTATTATTTATTATATATTATTTAGAATTATTATTACATTACTTTAGAATTTCCCTATTCATTGCTTTAGAACTTTCTACTATCTAGATATATATATATTTTTTTTTCTTTTTTATTTTTCATTTTTTTTTTGCCTTCTTCTCGAAAAACGACACATTGATGTATGCAATTTTTTTTGCCTGAGGAACTATAGTGGCTTACTGTCAAAGAAAAAATGTGACATACGTAAGAGCGTAATCAATTAGGAGAAACTATAGTGGCGTACTGTTAAAGAAAACAAAATGATATACGTAAGAATGTATTCATTTTGGAGAAACTATAGTGACGTACTAGAGAAAGAAAATGGATATGAAAAAAAAATTAATAGTTTCGCGGAAATCATTACGATTTTCGTAAACATTTCCGAGAAACTATAGTAAAAAATCATAATATTAAAGAAAAAAAAATAAACTAATAAAATAATTGGAGCGTAATCATTTGAAGGAAATGATACTGGCGTACTGTTAAAGAAAAAATGACATACGCAAAAAATTCAACTGACAGCGCCATAAATTTGTGAAACAGAAGTTTGTCCTGCTTCGAGAGTCGTCCTTCTCTTTCCTGCAGGTACACTTTCTTTATCCGTTAGGATTCACTTCTCCCTTTTTATTTCGTTTATTTAAAGCGTTTGTTTAAAGCGTTTATTTAGTGTACTTAAAGCAATCCTTCAACATCAAACATAGAAAAGAACATCAAATGAAGTGAAGACAGATTAGTAAATGAAAATAAATAAGATAAGACAGACTGACATGTAGTTATATGTAAATAAAAATACATACAATAGAGCAGACTGACATATATTTATATGCAAATAAAAATAGATACGATGGAGCAGACTGACATGTACTTATATGTAAATAAAAATAGATACGATGGAGCAGACTGACATGTACTTGTAGGTACATGAAAATAGAGTGATGAGAGAGACACAAACTAAGATAATGCAGACTGACATATAACTTGTATGCACAACATTCAATAACATTTATTTAGAATTATTATTATATTTCCTATAGATTACTTTAGAATTTTCCTATTCATTGCTTTAGAACTTTTTACTATCTAGATATATATATATATAAATTTTTTCCTTTTTTATTTTTCATTTTTTTTTGCCTTCTTCTCGAAAAACGACACACTGATGTATGCAATTTTTTTTGCCTGAGGAACTACAGTGGCTTACTGTCAAAGAAAAAAAATGACATACGTAAGAGCGTAATAAATTAGGAGAAACTATAGTGGCGTACTGTTAAAGAAAACAAAATGATATACGTTGGAATGTATTCATTTTGGAGAAAATATAGTGACGTACTAGAGAAAGAAAATGGATATGAAAAAAAAATTAATAGTTTCGCGGAAATGATTACGATTTTCGTAAACATTTCCGAGAAACTATAGTAAAAAATCATAATATTAAAGAAAAAATAATAACTAATAAAATAATTGGAGCGTAATCATTTGAAGGAAATTATACTGGCGTACTGTTAAAGAAAAAATGACATACGCAAAAAATTCAACTGACAGCGCCATAAATTCGCGAAACAGAAGTTTGTTCTGCTTCGAGAGTTCTAGTGTCGTCCTGCTCTTTCCTACAGGTACACTTTCTTTATCCGTTAGAATTCACTTCTCCCTTTTTATTTCGTTTATTTAATGCGTTTCTTTAAAGCGTTTATTTAGTGTATTTAAAGCAATCCTTCAACATCAAACATAGAAAAGAATATCAAATGAAGTGAAGACAGATTAGTAAATGAAAATAAATAAGATAAGCCAGACTGACATGTACTTATATGTAAATAAAAATACATACAATAGAGCAGACTGACATGTATTTATATGCAAATAAAAATAGATACGATGGAACAGACTGACATGTACTTGTAGGTACATGAAAATAGAATGATGAGAGAGACACAAACTAAGATAATGCAGACTGACATATAACTTGTATGCACAACATTCAATAACATTTATTTAGAATTATTATTATATTTCTTATAGATTACTTTAGAATTTTCCTATTCATTGCTTTAGAACTTTTTACTATCTAGATATATATACAAATTTTTTTTCTTTTTTATTTTTCATTTTTTTTTTGCCTTCTTCTCGAAAAACGACACACTGATGTATGCAATTTTTTTTGCCTGAGGAACTATATTGGCTTACTGTCAAAGAAAAAAAATGACATACGTAAGAGCGTAATAAATTAGGAGAAACTATAGTGGCGTACTGTTAAAGAAAACAAAATGATATACGTAGGAATGTATTCATTTTGGAGAAAATATAGTGACGTACTAGAGAAAGAAAATGGATATGAAAAAAAAATTAATAGTTTCGCGGAAATGATTACGATTTTCGTAAACATTTCCGAGAAACTATAGTAAAACATCATAATATTAAAGAAAAAAAAAATAAACTAATAAAATAATTGGAGCGTAATCATTTGAAGGAAATGATACTGGCGTACTGTTAAAGAAAAAATGACATACGCAAAAAATTCAACTGACAGCGCCATAAATTCGCGAAACAGAAGTTTGTTCTGCTTCGAGAATTCTAGTGTCGTCCTGCTCTTTCCTACAGGTACACTTTCTTTATCCGTTAGAATTCACTTCTCCCTTTTTATTTCGTTTATTTAATGCGTTTATTTAGTGTATTTAAAGCAATCCTTCAACATCAAACATAGAAAAGAACATCAAATGAAGACAGATTAGTAAATGAAAATAAATAAGATAAGACAGACTGACATGTACTTATATGTAAATAAAAATACATATAATAGAGCAGACTGACATGTATTTATATGCAAATAAAAATAGATACGATGGAGCAGACTGACATGTACTTGTAGGTATATGAAAATAGAGTGATGAGAGAGACACAAACTAAGATAATGCAGACTGACATATAACTTGTATGCACAACATTCAATAACATTTATTTAGAATTATTATTATATTTCTTATAGATTACTTTAGAATTTTCCTATTCATTGCTTTAGAACTTTTTACTATCTAGATATATATACATATTTTTTTCCTTTTTTATTTTTCATTTTTTTTTTTGCCTTCTTCTCGAAAAACGACACATTGATGTATGCAATTCTTTTTTGCCTGAGGAACTATAGTGGCTTACTGTCAAAGAAAAAAAATGACATACGTAAGAGCGTAATAAATTAGGAGAAACTATAGTGGCGTACTGTTAAAGGAAACAAAATGATATACGTTGGAATGTATTCATTTTGGAGAAAATATAGTGACGTACTAGAGAAAGAAAATGGATATGAAAAAAAAATTAATAGTTTCGCGGAAATGATTACGATTTTCGTAAACATTTCCGAGAAACTATAGTAAAAAATCATAATATTAAAGAAAAAGAATAAACTAATAAAATAATTGGAGCGTAATCATTTGAAGGAAATTATACTGGCGTACTGTTAAAGAAAAAATAACATACGCAAAAAATTCAACTGACAGCGCCATAAATTCGCGAAACAGAAGTTTGTTCTGCTTCGAGAGTTCTAGTGTCGTCCTGCTCTTTCCTGCAGGTGCACTTTCTTTATCCGTTAGAATTCACTTCTCCCTTTTTATTTCGTTTATGTAATGCGTTTATTTAGTGTATTTAAAGCAATCCTTCAACATCAAACATAGAAAAGAACATCAAATGAAGTGAAGACAGATTAGTAAATGAAAACAAATAAGATAAGACAGACTGACATGTACTTATATGTAAATAAAAATACATACAATATAGAGCAGACTGACACGTATTTATATGCAAATAAAAATAGATACGATGGAGCAGACTGACATGTACTTATATGTAAATAAAAATAGATACGATAGAGCAGACTGACATGTACTTGTAGGTACATGAAAATAGAATGATGAGAGAGACACAAACTAAGATAATGCAGACTGACATATAACTTGTATGCACAACATTCAATAACATTTATTTAGAACTATTATTATATTTCTTATAGATTACTTTAGAATTTTCCTATTCATTGCTTTAGAACTTTTTACTATCTAGATATATATATATTTTTTTCCTTTTTCATTTTTTATTTTCTTTTTTTGCCTCCTTCTCGAAAAACGACACATTGATGTATGCAATTTTTTTTGCCTGAGGAACTATAGTGGCTTACTGTCAAAGAAAAAAAATGACATACGTAAGAGCGTAATAAATTAGGAGAAACTATAGTGGCGTACTGTTAAAGAAAACAAAATGATATACGTAGGAATGTATTCATTTTGGAAAAACTATAGTGACGTACTAGAGAAAGAAAATGAATATGAAAAAAAATTAATAGTTTCGCGGTAATGATTACGATTTTCGTAAACATTTCCGAGAAACTATAGTAAAAAATCATAATATTAAAGAAAAAATAATAACTAATAAAATAATTGGAGCGTAATTATTTGAAAGAAATTATATTGGCGTACTGTTAAAGAAAAAATGACATGCGCAAAAAATTCAACTGACAGCGCCATAAATTCGCGAAACAGAAGTTTGTTCTGCTTCGAGAGTTCTAGTGTCGTCCTTCTCTTTCCTGCAGGTACACTTTCTTTATCCGTTAGGATTCACTTCTCCCTTTTTATTTCGTTTATTTAAAGCGTTTGTTCAAAGCGTTTATTTAGTGTGTTTAAACCAATCGTTCAATATCAAACACAGAAAAGAACATCAAATGAAGTGAAGACAGATTAGTAAATGATCTGATTAGTAAATAGATACGATAAGACCGACTGACATGTGTATTACTTATACGTAAATAAAAATAGATACGATAGGGTAGACTGACATGTACTTATATGTAAATGAAAATAGAGTGAACAGAGAGACAGAAGCTAACGCAGACTGACATGTGTATTATACTTGTATGCACAACATTTAACATTTACTTAGAATTATTTTTCTTTTTTTAATTTTTGCTTTTAGTACAACCTTTTCTATATTTCTACTTTTATATTTCTACTTTTTACATATATACATATATATTTTTTATCTTCCTTGTTTTCTTTGCCGTCTCGAAAAACGACACAACGATGTATGCACCTTTTTTTGATTCAGTAACTACAGTGGCTTACTGCCAAAGAAAAAGATGACATACGGAAGAGCGTGATTATGTCGGAGGAACTATTAGTGCTGTATTGTCAGGAAAAAAAAAATGATATACAAAGCTGCGTTATCATTTAAGGAAACTATAGTGGGCTACTGTTAAAAAGGAATGATACGTAATCATTTAAGAGAAACTATAGTAGCGTACTGCAGAAAAAAATATGACACATATAGTTTACTCTCTTTATCCCAAACAATTCATTTTTTCCTTTTTATTTCGTATGTATTTAAGATCAATGTCAAACACAGAAAGGAATACTAATAAGCGAATGGAGCTGAATTAATATAATGATAAATGAAAGTAGATAAGAAAATAATAGATGACAGTAAATGAAAATAGAATGAGTGAAGTGCAGACTGACATGTATTCATAGACAATATTTTATACATTTAGAGGTAATATTTTTAATTAATATTTTAATTAATATCCTATTTTTTTTATGACCATACTGTACACATTTAATAGTTACACTTAATTAGTATTATATATTCTCTTTTTTTTTCTCAATTTTTGCTTTATTATAACTTTATACTTTCTGTGCTTTTATATATTTTTTATCGTTCTTTTTTTTTGCAATCTTCTCAAGAAACGACGCAATGATATATGCTTTTTATGAATCACGATAGTGGCTTATGACAAAAATGACACACGCAAGAGCGTAATCATTTTGGAGAAATTATAGTGGCGTACTGTTAAAAAAAAAAAAATGATACGGCTACCTAAGAGAAACGATACGGCGTACTGTTAAAAAGAAATCATACGGCATCATTTAAGAGAAACTATAATGGTGTACTGTGAAAGAAAAAAAAAAAATGACATAGCTCCGTTATCATTTAAAGAAATTATAGTGGAATACTGTTAAAGAAAAAAATGATACGATAGCATAATTATTTGAAGCTATAGTAGGGTACTGTTAAAGAAAAAAATGATACGATAGGGTAGTTATTTGAAAAAAGTTACAGTGGCGTGTTGTTAAAAAGAAATGATATGGGTTTGTAATTATTTAAGAGAAACTATAGTAGTGTACTGAAGAAAAAAATATGACATATATGGTTCACTCTCTTTATCCCTCACAATTCAATTTTTCCTTTTTATTTCGTATGTATTTAAGAACAACGTCAAACACAGAAAAGAATATCAAGTGAATACTGATGAGCGAATGGAGCTGGATTGATATAATGATAAATGAAAGTACGTAAGAAAATAACAGATGATAGTAAATGAGAAATAGAGGATGAGAATAGAGTTAGTGAAATACAGACTGACATGTATATATAGACAATATTTTACACATTTAGTAGTAACATTTAATTAATTCTATTTCTTTTTTTTTTGAGCAAATTTTACGCATTTAATACTTACACCTAATGAGTATTCTTTTTTTCTTTCTCAATTTTCGCTTATTATAATTTTCTATATCTTTTTATACTTCTATATACATCTATTTTATCTTCCTATACATCTATATATATATATATATATATCTTTTTTTTATCATTTTTTTTTGGTCTTCTTGTCAAAATGATGTAAGCAACTTTTTTTAACTCAGAAACTATAGTGGTTTACTGTCACAGAAAAAAATGACATACGCAAGAACGTAATCATTTAGCAGAAACTATAGTAGCGTACTGTTAAATAAAAAATGACACGGGAGCGTAATCATTTGGTAAAAGCTGCAGTGGCATATTGTTAAAAAGAAATGATACGGTTACTTAAGAGAAACAGTATGGTGTATTGTTAAAAAGAAATGGTACGGCTTGAGTTAAGAGAAACTATAGTGGTGTACTGTAAAAGAAAAAAAAAAATAACATACAAAGCTGCGTCATCATTTAAAGAAATGATATTGGAATTATACTGTTAAAGAAAAAAATGATATGAAAGCATAATTATTTGGAAAAAGTTACAGTGGCGTACTGTTAAAGATACGGATGCGTAATCATTAGGAAAAAGGCACAGTGGTGTACTGTTAAAAAGAAATGATACGGCTAACTAACACAAACGATACGGCGCGTACTGTTAAAAAAAAATGATATGGCTACCTAACACAAACGATACGGCGCGTACTGTTAAAAAGAAATGATACGGCTACCTAACACAAACGATACGGCGCGTACTGTTAAAAAGAAATGATCCGGCTACCTAACACAAACGATACGGCGCGTACTGTTAAAAAGAAATGATCCGGCTATCTAATTATTTAAGTGATGTACTGTTAAAGAGAAAAAAAAATGACATTCAAAGCTGCGTTATCATTTAAAGAAATTACAGTGGAATACTGTTAAAGAAAAAAATGATTCGCTAGCATAATTATTAGAAAAAAGCTATTTTGGAAACGATACGGCGTACTGTTAAAAACAAATGATACAGCTACCTAACACAAACGATACGGCGCGTACTGTTAAAAAGAAATGATACGGCTACCTAACACAAACGATACGGCGCGTACTGTTAAAAAGAAATGATCCGGCTATCTAATTATTTAAGTGATGTACTGTTAAAGAGAAAAAAAAGAATGACATACAAAGCTGCGTTATCATTTAAAGAAATTACAGTGGAATACTGTTAAAGAAAAAAATGATTCGATAGCATAATTATTAGAAAAAAGCTATTTTGGAAACGATACGGCGTGCTGTTAAAAAGAAATGATACGGCTACCTAACACAAACGATACGGCGCGTACTGTTAAAAAGAAATGATCCGGCTATCTAATTATTTAAGTGATGTACTGTTAAAGAGAAAAAAAAAATGACATACAAAGCTGCGTTATCATTTAAAGAAATTACAGTGGAATACTGTTAAAGAAAAAAATGATTCGATAGCATAATTATTAGAAAAAAGCTATTTTGGAAACGATACGGCGTGCTGTTAAAAAGAAATGATACAGCTACCTAACACAAACGATACGGCGCGTACTGTTAAAAAGAAATGATACGGCTACCTAACACAAACGATACGGCGCGTACTGTTAAAAAGAAATGATCCGGCTACCTAATTGTTTAAGAGAAATTATAGCGATGTGCTGTTAAAGAAAAAAAAATAACACACAAAACTGCGTTATCATTTAAAGAAGTTACAGTGGAATACTCTTAAAGAAAAAAAAATGATTCGATAGCATAATTATTTGGAAAAAGCTATTTTAGAAACGATACGCTGTGCTGTTAAAAAGAAATGATACGGCTACTTAATTATTTAAGCGAAATTATAGTGATGTACTGTTAAAGAAATGACATATAAAGGTAAGCGTTATCATTTAAAGAAATTACAGTGGAATACTGTTAAAGAAAAAAATGATACGATAGCATAATTATTAGAAAAAAGCTATTTTGGAAACGATACGGCGTGCTGTTAAAAAGAAATGACATAGCTACCTAACACAAACGATACGGCGCATACTGTTAAAAAGAAATGACACAGCTACCTAACAGAAACGATACGGCGCATACTGTTAAAAAGAAATGATACGGCTACCTAACACAAACGATACGGCGCGTACTGTTAAAAAGAAATGATCCGGCTACCTAATTGTTTAAGCGACATTATAGTGATGTACTGTTGAAGAAATGACATATAAAGGTAAGCGTTATCATTTAAAGAAATTACAGTGGAATACTGTTAAAGAAAAAAATGATACGATAGCATAATTATTAGAAAAAAGCTATTTTGGAAACGATACGGCGTGCTGTTAAAAAGAAATGACATAGCTACCTAACACAAACGATACGGCGCGTTCTGTTAAAAAGAAACGATACGGCTACCTAATTATTTAAGCGAAATTATAGTGATGTACTGTTAAAGAAAAAAAAGAAATGACATATAAAGGTAAGCGTTATCATTTAAAGAAATTACAGTGGAATACTGTTAAAGAAAAAAATGATACGATAGCATAATTATTAGAAAAAAGCTATTTTGGAAACGATACGGCGTGCTGTTAAAAAGAAATGACATAGCTACCTAACACAAACGATACGGCGCGTACTGTTAAAAAGAAATGATACGGCTACCTAACACAAACGATACGGCGTAATGTTAAAAAGGAATGATACGGTTACCTAATTATTTAAGCGAAATTATAGCGACGTACTGTTAAAGAAAAAACAGAAATGACATACATATGTAAGCGTTATCATTTAAAGAAATTATAGTGGAATACTGTTAAAGAAAAAAAATGATACGATAACTTAATTATTTGGGAATAGCTATTTTAGAAACGATAGTGTTAAAAAAAAATAATACGGCTACCTAATACAAACGATACGGCGTAATGTTAAAAAGGAATGATACGGTTACCTAATTATTTAAGCGAAATTATAGCGACGTACTGTTAAAGAAAAAAAAAAGAAATGACATACATATGTAAGCGTTATCTTTTAAAGAAATTATAGTGGAATACTGTTAAAGAAAAAAATGATACGATAACTTAATTATTTGGGAAAAGCTATTTTAAAAACGATACGGCGTACTGTTAAAAAGAAATGATACGGAAATTATTTTAAGAGAAACTATAATGGTGTACTGTTAAAGAAAAAAAAAAAAGAAAAAAAAAAGACATACAAAACTGTGTTATCATTTAAAGAAATTATAATGGAATACTGTTAAAGAAAAAAATGATAGCATAATTATTTGAAACTATAGTACTTAATCATTTAAGAGAAATTATAGTGATGTACTATTAAAGAAAAAATAAAAAAAAATGTCATACAGAAATTGATATAATGACAAACGAAAGTAGATAAGAAAATAGATAAATGAAATAGATAAAAGAATAAAAATGAATGAAAATAGATAAAAGATCGCAGACTGACATATATTAATAGACCAGTTGCAGACTGATATTATTATTAGATCACTTACACATAATATTTACACTAAATATTTACACTTAATATTTACACTGAACGAGTATTCTTTTTTTTGTCAATTTTTGCTTTATCACAATTTTTTACTTTTTTTGTATACACATATATATATATATATTTTTTAATTTTTCTTCTTTTTTATTTTTCTTTTCTTTAATTTTTGTTTTTTTTTTACTTTTCTTTTTTTTCTTCTAGACAATCGGGATGATATTGCTGCCAACTTTTTTTGACTCAGAAACTGTAACTGCTGCCGACAACAAAAATGGTATGCGCAAGAATGTAATCAATTGAAAGAAACTTTTTCCTACAGTCGCGCTCTGCTAGAAAATTAAAATGAACATGAAAAAACGTAGGAAAAAAGTTAATAGTTTCGCGATAATGATTACGCTTTACATAACCATTTACGAAAAACTATAGTGAAAAATCATACTGTTAAAGAAGAAATAACAGTGGAACGTAATCTAATTTTAGAAACTATAGTGGCGCATTGTTAAAAGAAAAAACGCAAAAATGTAATCCGTACATAGGCAAAACTGTAATCAGATAGAGAAAAACTGTGGTGGTGGAAAACTATAATGGCGTTAAAGAAAAAATGACAAGGGAGCGTAAACATTTCGAAGAAACTATAGTGGCGTACTATTAAGGAAAACGAAATGATGCAATGTATGGGCATGATCATTTGAAAGAAATTATAATGGCACGTTATTAAGGGAAAAAAGTACAATCATTTTTAGGAGAAACTATAGTGTCGCGTTGTTAAGGGGGCAAGTAACACGGGGGCGTATATGTAATGGTTTTGAAGAAACTAAAGTGATACAGCAACTAAAAGGTTAATAATAGGCCTGTCCAATCTGTGGATCGTGCCTCCCTTCGAGCGCCCCTTATAAAGGGAGCCCCCTCCTTACTCAATTTTCGTCGCCGTTTCTTTCCTTTCTAGACGACGCAGAAGCCTTTATCACGCAAGTCTCGAATCATGTGACAGTTACAACCCTCATCGTCAATACGAGCTCTACGAGCCCCAAGCTGTCGTCTGTCGCACAAACCTCGCTGTTCACACGAATCGAGGACTCGTGTGATGTAACGAGGGCTCATGCCCCGTTTAGAAAGGAAGAAACAAGGTCGAAGAGTGAGCATGAAGGGGGCCACTCGATGGGGGGAGTAAGCCACAGGTTGGACAGGCCAAGGGTTGGTGAATATGTTTTGCTGGTTTTTACTTTGTCTTTTCTTTTTTGTGTAACTTTTGTCCCGTCATTTTCTTTCTGTTGTTAGTTTGTTGCGCGAAAGGAAAATGGCCAATTGTAATCAGCGGATGTTCCTCCTTTTGTCAAGCTATTCATTCGTACGGAAAGTGTTCAACTGATAACGCGTTAATTACGCGGGGAAAGAAGTTTGTTGTTCTACTTCAGTCACAGTTCTCGCGTCGTCCTTCACTTTATCTGATTAATATATCTGTTTAATACATCTAATACATTCAATATTGAAGAAAGAGTTTGGAAGGGAACACCTATTGGTTAAGAAAGAACAGAGAAAAAGTACAGAGAAACATCACAATTAGACACAGATGATATTTAATTAACTTCTTTTTTTTTTTCTTTTTTTTCCTGTTTTTTGGTTTATAATGATGTTTGTAAACACACATTTTTTTTTTTACGGTTTTTTCGTTCGTTTTATGTTTTTTTGTCTTTTTTCTGGGCTTTCTCTTCCATAACGTCCCCTTTTCACTCTTCATCAAAGATCTCTGTCTCCTGCCGCTTGCCACTTTCTCTCTCCCTCTCTTACATACGTTTCCTCTACTTCGTTCTCTCTGCGTCTCTCTTTCCCCTTCGTTCATCCTAACTTTTCTGCTCTACTTTCCCAGGATGTTATCAATCGCAAATCGTGTTACTCCCGAAAACGCTCTCTCCTCTTTACGCTTTTTTCCCTGCTTTACACTTCGCCTATCCCTCTAACATATCTCTCTCTCTCTCTCTCTCTCTCTCTCTCTCTCTCTCACACACACACACGCTATTCCTTCCTCTTGAATCTTTTGTCTTTTCCGTTTCCCATAATTATGCTTTGAAAGTCAAACAACATCTATCACGATTACATATATTAGACAAAAGAAGCAGAGGGTAGTAGTAGTTCCCATCTTGCTTAAATTTATATATTCCCATTGAACAATTACGAACAGCACGATGATAAGCAACATCAATGACAATGCGCGACCCAGAGCGATAGTTTTGGTAGAACTGTTGTTAACTCAAACGAAAAGTCCAAGCACCCCTAAATCGCAGATGGTTTTGCTTCGGGCGGCCGCCGACGTATAGGGGTGTTGGAAACGCAAGAGGCAACCGAAACGATATAATAACGCTGAAGAAGGTTGGAGGTAAGGGACAGAGGAGAATGTCAGAAAAGCAAACGGAACGTAACGGAACTAAACGGGTATCGAAATGGGTTTATCTTGCTTATCTGGTGGATCTTCATCCGAGGACGATGACGTCTCCTCGCTGGATTCGTCATCGTCCTCCGATAAAGTCGCGAGATAACAATAGAAGGAACAGAAGAGGCATATTAGAAGGATGAGTATAAATAAGAGAAACAGCTTGAAGAAGAACAAGAAAACGAAAAGAGGAAAATAAGGAACGAGGGGAGGGCTTAGGAGATACGTCGTGAAGGTTATGTTGAACGAGATGAAATCGAAAATTTTTCGGTTTTTCTCTTTGGAAATTTGAGGTTGGATGGGGGAGGATAGAA
This sequence comes from Tetragonisca angustula, assembly GCA_036937485.2. NCBI lineage: Eukaryota > Metazoa > Arthropoda > Insecta > Hymenoptera > Apidae > Tetragonisca > Tetragonisca angustula. Next base: position 766,099 of record JAWNGG020000076.1, on the reverse strand, counting down.
GCTTGTATTTACTTATGCGGGGTGTGCTTTTTTTTTTTTTTGAACTTTTTTAGATTTTTTTAATTTTTTTTTAATCGGAGATTACTGTCCTCTTCTTAGGCTGTTGACAGAATAGAATGGAAAAGCGGTCGTTTAGTCACATCTGGTATAGTTACGACAGTTAAGAGGTTACGAGGGTTCATAACACACACAGAGAATAAGGATGTGAAACTCTCGTGAAAGAGCGTACGCATCGATAGACGAAAATGGTGTGGTGGGGGAGGGGGGGTTGTACACATCGTACACACGAGCAATTTTTAGTACAAGAGTGACAAAGCACACTGATAAAGATTAGAGTCAGAGTTAGGAAAAGCTACTCGCACGAGGATGGAGTCGACAAAGTACATACACGTATAGAGAGAGAGAAAAAAGAAAAGAAAAAAAAAGAAAAAGGAACGAAGATAGAAACGGGCACATATATAGAGAACTACAAACGTGACGCAAACGTGGTTAGCTAGTGCGGTGGTGAGAAGATCGGTGGAAACATCGATACAAATTGACTTTTCTCTCTGTTTTTTTTTTTTTTTTTTTTCGAAGTTTCACGTTCATTTATACGGGTATACTCACGAGGAATATGTGTTTTTTTCTTCGACGCCTTGTATTTTGGCACAGATCGCTCGATCCAAGAGGAAACTTTTCCCTTTTTCTTTCAATCCTATGATTCTAGTTTTACTTTTATACTATTTTATATCTCGCGTTTCATGTCCGATAATAAATGATAAAATGTTCGATGTCGCGAACTGCGACGTGAAGAATTTTGCATTTTTATTAATAAAAAGTGAACTGGTTCCTCTTCGAACGCATGTATCTACATATGTATCCCTTGTTTGAAAATTTCGTTGGTGGTCGCAACCAGCACGAACATCTCGTCAAACATTAACGTTCCGATGGCTAATCGACCATGATTGATGTGTGTACAGAACAATTTCGAATCAGCATGCATCACGATCTCATCTACAGAGATCGAGGATTCACTGCACACGACGACGAGTGCAGGAATCCTCAATTTTACGAACGTCGTAAGTTCATGATACTTTAACACTGAAACTATCGAAGATCGTGCTACAAAATAATAAAAAAAGATTCTTCCCAGTCACAAATTGCAAATACAAGGGAGATTTTAACAGCGTCTTCCGAAGTACGCTCCTACTCTAAAAGTTTCGGGACAAGTTTTCAAAAAATATCAAGTATTGAACACACGTGCAATTTAGAAATATCAAAAACTAAAAAAAGAAAAAAAAATCCCAAGGCTTTCGAGTCTCAATGAAATTAATTTTATCGAGAATTCTAATCCTTCTACACAACCCCTCCCCCCTCGGGGAGGGGGGGGGGGAAGCGGTGAAAATACCATCGTCGATAGTCTCCGTGTATCGAACAAACGAAACCAATTAGCAAAGTCGTGTTTCACGTTTTCTGTACGGCTAGTTGATTGTTAGGCCAGAGTTAACAACGACCAACGATCGGACTAACCTTTCGGTGGCTGCATCCCCAGCTTTTTCATGCCCTCGCGGACCTCTTCGAGGTCCGTGTCAGTGACCCTCATGCTATCGGACACGAATTCGTGGCCCGGTGAATCGGCGAACGTGTTGCTATTTTCGGCGGCCATGGTTCCGTTGCTTTCCTGGTCGGTGGTCACTTGAACTGTTCGCAAGACAACACTCACGGCTAAACTAGATGGGTCGGGGGGTGGGTGGGTAAGGAGGGTGGCGGGGGCGGTGGGGGGGGGCAGTGCCAGGGGGTGGTACTGCTTCTAACAGCCCCTAGAAGCGTCTAAAGGCTCTATCAGGCTAATGCGCCGTTAATCGCTAATTTTCTAACCGATCGGACCCGCTAACTCGTTGCATCGTGCCGTATGCGTGTCACTTATCGATTTTCACTGCTGAAAGTTGCTCAGTTTAGTTTGATCCAACTCTCTAGCCTCTCCTATCTCTCGAGAAACTGAAACGAGGTGAGTCGGGAAGTTTGCCCGCCCGGTTTCAACCTTGCCACCGGTCTTTGAATTTTCACGCTGCGGTAGCGGCGGCGGCGGCTAGTTCCCGAGAGTTCGCGGGTGAAAGATAGCTCATTACGGCGTGTGTCACAAATGGTTGGTCGAACTTCGAACGCTCGAAGTTGTATATAAAGTTGGAACAGAAGTATTCAGGTACAATCTCTATATTTTTGCAACTGCGCGAAAGCGGTAGCTGGAACACGCTCGGTGAGAGAGATTATTACGAATACATTGGTAATAAATTGTTCGAATATCTTCGCGAACAAACTGTACGCGAAACTTTGATCAATAAACAAGTGCAAGTACTACTTCTTACAACCACTGTGACGCGGAAAGAATCCTTGAAATTAATAACCACCGTTCGTTAAACGAGCCACAGTCCAATAACCGAGGAATGACTTCTGACAGATACCGGCTTCAGCAAGTAGCAATTCCTTTAAATTTGAAAGACTTCTCGTTAATAAGAACTCGTAGAAGAGTTGAAACTCGTGGCAGAGTTGAAACGGGGTGGAGTTTGAGGCGGGGGGTGGGGTGGGGGGTGGGGGGAGAGAAGAACTAAACAAGAAGCGAAGCTTCATAAACAGGAAATCTGCACAAATATCAAACTCAATCAAAGACAAAGGATCCTCCGTTTAGGGGATCATCGAGTTTCAAGCGCAACGCGTCAACCAAGGCGTCCAGGGGCATTAACATCCTCCTCTCGCGGACTTTGAACAAACGGAAGTCATCGTCCTCGCCGCGGCGGGAAGAACCGTGGGGGGTGGCGCACCGGGATCGAATTCTCATTTCGCGAAAGAGAAGGAAAACGCGGGCATGTGGAAGGCGAGACGGGGTGAACGGCACCCGTTTCGAGATAGCTTCTAGAATTCTCATTCACGGGCGGCGATCGTTTCTCCTCAGCATCAGGCAGTATTTCATCGAAATCGTTCGTCGTTCTCCTATTTCGTTTTTCATCGCGGGTGGTGCACGTTCATCTCCGGATGAAATTCCATTGTTTGTTCGAATTTCACCGCCTGATTCCGAGGTGAAGTTTCGGGCTCGACGCGGCCAAACCGACTCCACGCCGTTTTTGAAACGCTTTTTTATATTTTTTATTTTTATTTTCTTTTTATCAACGCGCCGACGAGTTCGATTTCTCGCGCGGATAGAGCACCGCCGGCTGATATTTTCCGTGGCAACATCGTCGTTTCACGGTGAATTAACTCGAATTAGTGCCAGGTTGATGGATGGCCCGCTAATGATATAGATTTTTCATTGCGCGACTGTGGAACCTTTTATCGTTTAATTGACGATCTTCGACGCCACTGTTTATTTACGTGCATTGTTTGCAATGTACGTTTGAATAAACTTACTCGAGTTTTCATAAATCTCCACGTGCCAATATATTATATCGATATTGTATCTATATTGTATCGAATCGTGTTCATTCTTTTAATTTAATTTTATATTCTCCGGATTCAGCCACGTCGAGAGCACTAATGGAATATTTAACACGTTAGTTTCTTTCTCTGCCAGATTCAGAATCATATCTCGCTGATCAATTTTCACTAATTTCTCATCATCCGTGTTGAAGTGTTTAAATAAATCAGTCGAGTAAATTGAGCTCGATCTGACGTGCAATAAAAAATTCCACAAGCATAATATAATAATACTTTACGGTCGAAATATCTCGCGAAAATTTCCGCACGTGAGAATGAAATTTCCTCGTAGTTTGCCTCTTACCGGATCGATCAGCTCGCCGACTCGTCGATGAACAGATAAGTACGTACCAGATTTGGGCAGAACGTAATCTGATTAATGATTAACGATTATGATTACCGTGGAATCGGGATGTTAATCACCCGATTACCGACTATCACGTCGCATCACCAATAAACGAGGGAGTAAGGCGAGTGATTAAAATCACTGTAAAGGTTATAATTAATTTAATCGCTAACGAACGAGGGAACAAGGCAAGCAATTAAAATCACTGTTAATAAAAGATTATAATCGACGGAATAATCGTTAATCATAAACTGATCGCAATTTTGATCGTGATTGCATCGACGGTTCTATCAACAACACTGCGTATATTTTGCAGAAACTACATTGTTCCGCAACTCTGCAATTTCATCGATATTCGTTTCAAAATGTTCAAAGAAATTCTCGGCGAAATTTTGACAAATTTCTCCATTACGAGTGTAGAATTGTAAATTTTGACAAACTGTCGGAAAGATGTTGTAAATTTTACTAAAATTGTTGCAAGATGCAAAATTAATCACGATACATCATTGATCACAGAAATAAAAATATTACAGATTAATAAAAATTATCGACCGATGATCAATATTACGAAATAATTAATTTGTTACATTAGATATTACATTAGATAAATAATTTATCACAGATCACAGAATTTAATCAGCTGATTTGTTCCAGCTTACTTTATGATTGATTGAGCAACACGATCGACGATATCACCACGTCGTCATATTTGATAATTGATCACCGCGCCCAAGTCTGTACGACGCGTGAAACTTTCGGTGAGCGCAGCGACTCGATTTCCGAAACGCGTCACCGATCCGTAGGACGAGGGATGAACGATACACCCATGGATCGTTCCCGATAATGTCGATCGTGGAGGATGTCATTTGCCGGGCGCGGTGGTTCGCCGCGAGACGTGTGTGTCGAACGAGCAGAAATCTTTCCGGAAATTGCCGTGCTGGTCTTGGAGCAACGTGGGGGGAGGGGGTTTGCTCATGTACCTCGGCTGAAGCAGCTCGAAATTGCGATGCAAACTATCATAAGAGCGGGAAGAAGATAAACGGACGTGCACGTGCGTGCACACATACACACACACACATACGCGCGCACACACCGACGAAAAAAATGAAAAAAAAAAAGAAAAGTGGTGTGTGCACGTTTCCATACGATGGATTAACGATCGACCCTTTCCTTTTTTTTTTTTTTTTTCTTGCAAAGTAACATCGATGGCTGGTATCTATTGGAATTGCAATACTTGCTCGTTTCTCTCTCTCTCTGCGTTCTTTCCTTTTTTTTTTCATTTTGTCTCTTCCTTTTTTTTTTTTTGTGTGCAATTGTTTCGACGCGCGACTTTTACGCAATCGAACGAAGCTGTTAAATTGAAAAAGCGCGATTGTGCGAGCTGTCGCACAGCTTTTTAAATCGTTTGTCGTTTAATCTGATTTGTATATATGAAAAGGGAGAGAGAGAGAGAGAGAAAAGAAGCCTCGTGCCCTGGCACTGTTTCGTATCGATTACGGTGGATCAAAATTTGATTAGCTAATCCCAGCTGCGCGAAATCTGTATCTCTTCTATCTGTGTGTTTGAAACGCGAATTTCGTTTTAACTCGTTGGCCGAGATGGAGTTTCTTACTCCATTAAGTCTTCGTTCGCCAAATGACGCAACGTTTTCAAATATCTCTCCTCGCTTTTCAGCGACGATTTTCAGCTTATTGATCGAGGTTAATTTTCTCTAGTTATCAGCCACCGTGTTTCGTTCTTTCTTTTTCTTTTCTCTTTCATCGCCTGATCACCGAAAATATCTTCGTTGCGCGAACGAAATTATGTGGGAATTCGAACGAACTTGATGAATTTCAAACTCGACTTACCTTCATGTCTCACCCTTGGAATCGTCTGAATAAAATCGTCCGATCGTCTCAGGGGAACAGAACAGAAACACTACCAACTACTGGATGTGACCATTTAATGAAATTGATGATCGTTCGTTGAGAAAACGCAACGTAGATACTTTAAGTGATCGGGGAACGTGTGGACACGATGCACAGTCGAAACACACTTTGAAGTGAAAGGGTCGAACGAGGGGGCACGATGATGATGATGATGATGATAATGTTACATGACAAATATCGCGTTCAACCCTTCAACGCACAAGTTTCTTCTCGATTAATGGAAAATGATCTACGACAATTTAAAATATAGTTACAGCGAGTTCGTGTGATCCACTCCGCGAAATCTCTATTTCTGACAATCGCGAGTTCGTTCTTTCTTTCTTCTTTTTTTTTTTTTTTTTTTTTTGAGAATGAAAAGACAGCGGATAAGACAGTGAGGATACTTTTCTTTTCTCACGAAAATTGGAAAAATTCAAACGTGTGTAGAAAACATTATTTTAAAGATTGAAGTCTCCCCGTGAAACTTGTTGCACGACTCGTTTTCACTGTTTCATTGAACATTGAACACCGAACGACAAAAGTTGGAGAAATCTCAACAGTTCGTCGTCTGTTCAATAAAAATTTGATGAAAAAAGATCGTACAAAGAGCTTTGGAAAGAAATTTCAATCGTCGAGACTATGACAGACCCAATCATGGATGGGGAAAAATTTTTCTTACAGTTGTCAGAATTGCGAAGAGAAAAAGTACGTAGAATCTTCAAAAAGAACGAGCTTGCGACTGTCTTTCGTTTTCCTTTCTAAAATTACACCAATTTATATTATCGGCAATTTTTCACTGACACAGTTACTCTCTACTCGCTGTCACACGGTAGTTGGATGACGTTTGAATTTACAAGAGTGAACAAACCATCACCGAATCGGACGTGCGTTGAACGGGCCAAGCGTGTGACGTTATATAAAAGAAACGACAACGTCGTGTAAGCAGTTTGAGGAAACGTTTGGATTACCTTCAGCCTGCTCCACGGAACCAGCGGACGATTGATTATTCTCAGCTTGGTTGGCAAGGGTATTCAGCTCGTGACTCTGACGAAGAACAGACACACGGTAGAAGTAGTTGCGCCAGAAGATTTCTTCAGATATTCTGCAGGGCACAGAGTAACAGTGTATTAATTTAAGGGCGTGAATTCGAGTCTTGATACAGAGGAATCATCATCGGTTTCCAATTCGCCTATAATCGCTGGAAATTGCCAATTAACGGCAGCCACCGCTGACTGATTTAATTTAGACTTGCGGGTAAATAAATCGATTCGTACGTAGAAATGTATGTACGTGGGAATTGCCATTACTACCCTTGGCAATTAGGGACTTCGCTTCCTGAACCACCCTCTGGGAGTTTCCAGAGACGTTGGATTTGCGAGAGATGTGTTGCGAAGTTACAGGCTAGATTACGTTGGAATATTTTATAGTTGCAGTCGACGTGACGTAGTTCAGAGTTGTACGAGTGGCGAAGGTTTAATATCACGACCAAACTCGTAGTTCATGCGAATGTCGATCATTTTAACGATAGAGCACACGTGGGAGAAACGTATGGTATATAATTGAATGAAGAAGAAGGTTATTTGGTTCAAAAGTTCTCTCTAAAGATAGATTAGAACTTATTCTGCGAGTATACGAAATAAAATGTTTTCTTTTTTTTTCGAATCTTGAAGTAAGCCAACTCTGTGTTAATTTCTTTTCTGTAGAACCAAGTTGGTTTGAATCTATCAGTTCATTACGACAAGAATATCAATAGTAGGAAGATGATTCCACAGACGGAGAACCGACACGATCTCTTTCTTGTGTTATTTACGAGAAAAGGAAATTTGGTAACAGGCCAAGTATAGATGAATCTGACGAATTCCCGATTGAATGCTTTTTAAAATAGGCGCCCGATAAACTGCTCTATATGCAGAAATAAATCAGAAAGTAGAACGTTTCAAGTTATATTGCAAGTTGTATTATAGTTTAATAATATAAAATATTATGATTATAAATTATAATATTATAACTTATAATATATAATATATTATAATATATTAAAATATTATTATTTATAATATTATAATATTTTATAATAAAATATTATAATAAATTTAATAATATAAAATATATTATAGTTTAATAATACAGTTCACTTTTTTTCATAAAATTAACTCATTTGAAGAAATTAAAATTAAAAAAAGAAATATATATGTATATATATTTATAAATAACTTCCACCAATGCTATAAATCACAACAATCCTCTCCACTTTTAGAAGTACTTGGTGGCTCATAACGCGTCATAATTTGTCCGCAAATTTGGATACCTCTAGACGAAAGTTAGAGAGGAGAATTCCTCTCGGGAGGATTTTGCAAGGATTCTCTCTTCGAGAATGCTTCTGATTCCTTTTGCTTGTTGCGGTGAAGCACAGTTAAAGCAGAGTTAGAGGTAGAGAATTCGAGTTAATAAATTTCGCGAGGTAATTTGTGCGTTTGTATGTAAAAAGCCAGTTTAATATTGTCGGAATATCATCCACACCTATAGAATTTCGTTTGTTGCTCGTTACCTGGTCATTTAACTCGAGTTAGAGCACGGTGTACGGTAATTATCATATTGCAAATGAAAGTTCAAAAGCGTCGACTTTATTCGATTACACGCGCGTTTCAACTGTTTATTCCGCAGTTATTCGACTGTTCATTTATTTATAAATATATATATATACATATGCATGTACGAAAATTAATAGCAGAAACGACACAAGTGTATTTCTCTTTGTGTCGTCAATTAAACTCGCCTCGTCTTCGAAAGTAAAAATCTACTAAAATATAACGATTACGATCGATCAGATCGAGTTTCAAAGTCGTGGAATGGTCTGTTAATTTCTCTCTGCTAATCGAAACTTATAATTTCGCTTATAACTCGCCAAGTTCCACTCGTCGACTAACTAAAATTGTTGCTACCTATACGAATGAAATTTCTGAAAGTTGGGATTAGTTGAACGACATTTTAGAGCAAAATTACTTACACTTTCGGTACAAGCTGAAATCGCATATTCTCTAAGTTGGGATCGAGAGCAAGAGTGGCCTGGGCCATCGGCTGCACGGCTTCAAAGTTCCATGGGAAGTCGACTTCCTTTGGTGGTGATTTCAGGAAGTTACGCTGGTCCTGAAATCAACGTTCCCGTTTGTTTTCAAATTCCTCCGTCACTTTGTCACGCTCACGCGCCATTCAAATCGACGTCTCAAACAGCTCAGAAATGAAACAACCAAAGGGACAATCTGCCAAGACGTCGAACATTTCAATTCTTCCTTTCGAGCGATTTAAACGATCAAAAGTTTACTCTTTTAACATCGAGAAACTATGGGAAGGAAGCGTTCTCTTTTTACATTCTTCTGTTTTGTTATTTTTGCATATCTACGTTCTCGTCTCGAATTCTAGAATCCCAAAAATATCTTTCTTATTTTCTTATATCCTTCAATTTTGTTTCATGATATTTTAATACTGTTTGTGTCTTCACCTAAATTCTACAATTTCATGAAATTATACGCTATGGAAGAAAATACTTTTCTCATCCTTTTGTATGCTTTATGTCGTATATTCTATGTATGATATTTTAATACTCTTTTTCAGTTTTACGTTACACATTCTACGTGAGATATTTTAATACCACCTTCATCAGTAAGATCCTGTCTGAATTCTACCATTTCACGAGATCCAACGAAACTGAAGTATTTCTGGTATTATGATAAATACTTGCTTGGTCCTCAATGGGTTAGGTAAACGAACGTAGAGTTTAAAGACGACGAAAGCTATCTTCGGTTAAGTGCTCTGCTTAAAAGATATTTACGAGCCGTTTTAGCATATACTTAACAGATCAACGAAAGAGATCCCTGCAGAGTTAACGAAATCGTTGTTCCAAGAAGTTCAATTAAAGAAGGATCGATTTAGTTTAATAGAACAGAGGGAAGGAGAGCAATTGCAACCTTGATGATCGCTAATCGCGACATGAACGCAACTAACATTACAAAATACAATTAACACCTGATAATAAAGTATTTAGAATTTCATACTTTCAATTTAACATTGAAAAGCTTTTAAAATAAATTATTACTGCGCGAAATCATCAGACTGCCAATTTTTTATATATAACCTCGTTCCTTTTTATTTTATTTACTTCGCGTAATATTAAAAGGCCATTTGAACGATCCAAAACGTGCCAGAGACATTATACTCTCAACGAGAGTTCGCGAAAATTATTTAATCAGAGCAATTAGAGCAATATGAATAATTTCATTGTCAGTGTTAATATGCCACCTTTATATTTGAATTATATACAACGTTGTATATTTAATGATTTGATTTGATTTGCCTAATTGCAATGTTTAAATGATGTCATGCATTGCATCATAAACCGGTCATTAATTTCAAACGTACCACTCACGTCACTGTTAGAATCATTTATGTCAATCAAAACGTTCGAACGTGCAAACTCGAATATTTCTAAAAATCGATCGATCGCACATTATCGTTGATTGTAAATTTCTAATCGAAAAATTTTAAATGTATTTCCTATGGGAATGAGTAATTGTATCGGACTCGTATCCGATGTCATGAAATTGACACGATGATTTCGATGATGTATAAGGACGCGCGAGTTGTCATTCACGAGGTATTATTAATTCGCGAATCAAATTAAACATTTGCATAGCCATCATCATATGTGTACATCATCGCGTGATATCAATCTTCCGTCTCGAAAACGCGTTGAATGCCAATCGAACTGAAGATCCGACTCTTCATCAATGTCTGTATCAACTCGTCAATCATACTTTCTAAGAAACCGATGGAAACTCGTGTATTCTTGCGAAGAAAATTATTAAAAAAAAAAAAAAAACGAAATTATCGCGTAAGGAATTCGAAATTTGAAAAATCTCAACATTTTTATTACAAAGTTATTCCATTTCTTTCGCATTCCAATTTTATATCAATTTCCTTTCACGAGCAATTTGAAATTTGAAATATCTCTCGGCATTTTCATTGCAAATTCATTCTATTTCTTTTATATTCTTTTATATCACATTTATTTTTTTTTCCTATTGTCGAGGCAAACCGTGAAGATTGTGACAAAATTTTGTAGATAGGAAATATTTTTCCTTCCGTCTTCTACTTCTGTCTATTGTCAAGACGATTGCAGACTTCCACGCGTTTGCAGAAAATTTTTAAAACTGCAAAATTGCACAAACTGAGTGCAATAAATATACAAAACATCCAAGCCATAATACATTCCACGAACGTTTAGTAACGTAAATCAATTTTCTATCGAATTTCTATCTTTCCTTTTCTAAGCAATTTGAAATTTGAAATATCTCTCGGCGTTTTCATTGCAAAGTTACTCTATTTCTTTCATATTCTTTTATATCAAATTTATCTTATAGTTTCCTCTCGCAAATCAGAAGAAGCAGAGATTCGACGTGTACTGACGCACGCAAATGACATTCTCAAGTGCATAATTTCTCCCAGCGAAAACATTACCATGGTTGCGATCATCTTCAATCCTCTGAACGTCTCACGATCAATGAAAAAAAAAAAGAAAAGATTCCTTCGTTAGATAAAGCAAGTCAAAGAGGATCGCGAGGATATTGTGTCGGAGGATCACGTTTAAACGCGAAACGACGTTCCACAATCAGCTCTATATCCTCCGTGAATCCTCTCTATTCAGAGTTTCTGATCCAACGCGCGCGATATAATATCCACTCGAAACCATGCGGTCGGGAATAGGTCATTGTGCGCCAGGTGAATCCAATTGCGAGACACTCACCACTGGCTCAATCTGCTTCTGATTTTCGCCCGGTGTGATTGGCTTTTCAGCCGTGTGCCACGCGTTGTTGTACGCTCTAGAACAGAAGCGTGGCGCTCGGCCACGGCGAGCAAGCGTAAAGAAGGAATTTACTCACTATTGACAGAGACAAGCACTCTTCGCGCAGCACGTCCTCGTTCGGGGCACCGACCCACGGTGCCACTGCCTCACCCTTCTCCGCGCTCTTGCTGGCGATGAAAGCTTCCTGCTCTTTGTTTAGCTCGGCAACCAATCTCTGCAATTGCATTAAATCCGCGTTAGAGAGCAGCTGTCGCTACGTGAAACACAGCGGAGAGTTTGTGGTTTATGTTGTGTGTGTGTGTGTGTTTGCTTAGAGGCTACGCCACAAGATAGAGAGCAATTAACGGTGTCATCGATGGGTACCACGCCACGCTAGCGGTTAGAGCTATTTCTGACGCTATACGCGACAAGTTTCTCGCGGTGAAAAGCGGAGAACAGCCCCTGACAGAGAGAGAGAGAGAGAGAGAGAGGGAGGGAGAGTTCGTTCACCCTCCGTTGGTTAATTAGATCGTTCTTATCGTATTTTCGTCGATAACCGCCGCGACCCGCCGCTAAGATCTTATTGATCACGTCGCCAACCAGCCAGCCAGCCAGCCAACCGGCTGGATAATACGCTGAATTTAGAAGCAGGGAGCAGAAATAGCTACCGTCGATTCGATTAGAATGAAAGGGGAGATAATTAGCTCCGTTGTGCGGGTCGTTATTTTTTGAATTTTCGGAACATCTGGCACGGACTTGGCGAAACTGGACGTGGACGATGGTTGAATAGAGGATGATAATTGGATGTAAGTTGTAATTGAAATCTGGAACGCCCCCTGTTTGGCGTATTCAGCGAGAGGACGAGTTCTGATTGGAAATTTTGGTAATATTGAAACTTGGAATGTTTCTTAGGATATTTCATAAAGGGACAAGCTCCAGAGTTGATATTTGTATTTAATTGTAATATAATTATATTGTTATAACGTCAGTTACAAGCTCCAGAGTTTATATTTGTATTTAATTGTGACATAATTATATTGTTCTAACGTCAGTTATAAGTTCCAGAGTTGATATTTGTATTTAATTGTAATATAATTATATTGTTATAACGTCAGTTACAAGCTCCAGAGTTTATACTTGTATTTAATTGTGACATAATTATATTGTTATAACGTCAGTTATAAATTTCAGAGTTGATATTTGTATTTAATTGTAATATAATTATATTGTTATAACGTCAGTTATAAGTTCCAGAGTTGATATTTGTATTTAATTGTAATATAATTATATTGTTATAACGTCAGTTATAAGCTCCAGAGTTTATACTTGTATTTAATTGTGACATAATTATATTGTTATAACGTCAGTTATAAATTTCAGAGTTGATATTTGTATTTAATTGTAATATAATTATATTGTTATAACGTAAGTTATAAGTTCCAGAGTTTATATTTGTATTTAATTGTAATATAATTATATTGTTATAACATAATAATAATATAATATATTATTATTAATGTAAAATTTATAATTAATCGTAATACAGTAATATATTACTGTTATATTTGTATTTAATTCTAATATAATTACATTGTTATAATGTAAGTTATAAGTTCCAGAGTTTATATCTGTATTTAATTGTAACATAATTATATTGTTATAACGTAATAATAATATAATATATTATTAGTAATTTATCATTAATCGTAATATAGTAATATATTAATGTTATATTTGTATTAATTATAATATAATTATATTGTTATAACAATCATATTTGTGTTATAATGTGGTTGTTCTTTCTCAGATTTGAAATATTTTGTAGTAAGTTGATAGAAACCATAAATGCGAAAATTGAAGTAGAATAGGGACAAGAAATCCTATAATAGAACACTATATTCCTACTTATTTTTGTTTCAACTATTCCCTTACTAATGATTTTTGTCATCAAAATGTCCAAGATTTTTAGTAATTCATTTAGATTTATTCAAAATGTTTGCTGTATCAATAAAATTATATTTTATTTCTGCTTCTTTTATACTATATCCTATTTCTATTTTCTGTTAATATATTTTATCGTGAAAAGTCCAAGATTTTCAATAGTAGATTTATTTCAGTATCTAGATTTATTCAAAACATTTGTTGTATCAGTAAAAGTATATTTTATTCTCGCCTCTTTTATACCACGTACTACTTCTGTTCTCTATTAATATATTTCATCATGAAAAGTCCAAGATTTTCAGTAGTACATTTAGATTTATTCAAAATGTTTGCTTTATCAATAAAATTATCCTTTATTTAAGTTTTTCTGTTATATTATATTATTATCTAATATGTTACTAATACTTTATTAATATTTCTTGTTAATTCTTTATTAATACCCTTTATCATAAAAAGTCCAAGATTTTGAATAGTATATATCTAGATTTATTCTCTAGATTTGTTCGTCGTATCAATCAAATTTCTACTTTTACACATATATAATATATTTTAAAACAGTTTCTACTTCTGCTCCATTTCGTTTCATTCTGCATAATGTACATAGTAATTTCACGCAGGATCGTAAATGCACCTAATGTTAAAGAGTCAACAAGCTAGATATCCAGCAAAGTCCAGCAAAAAAAAAAAAAGAAGAAGAAAAATATTCTAATTTTATAGAAGTGTTTCTTCGAGAAGCTGGATTAACCGCTTCATTAAGAGCTACTTATCTCCGGAATTACGGTCGAGAAGCTCCGCCGGTGTGAAAATTTTCAAGTGCGGTGTTAAATAAATGAAATTTAAGAAAAAAAAAAAAAAAGAAACGGAACGAAACGCAGCGTGAAAACAGGATGAGGGACAAGAGGTAAGCATGAAATGCGAAGCGACAGGAGGTACACAGTGAGACGAATGGGAAGGATCGTGCTAAGAACGAAGAAAAATGGACGAGCCCCGGGATATAGAGCGACCGAAAAGGATTAGAGGCGAAACGTTTAGAGCTAAATCTCTATCAGACTAGCTTCCTTATTATCGTTCTAGTATTTAGGTCAACGAAGTTCTTGACGATCTTCAATTCTCGACGACGAAACCCAATGCCAGCCCCGGGGAAAACGCGTGATATTACGCGGCAGATTTAAGGAAATCGACGTCGTTCGTCTGGTTCCGATGAAATTAGCCTCCTCCTATTATTGTACGATTGTCTCCGCTCGGAATCCGCTGAGACAATCTCGCGCGAGGATTTCAATTTGGAACAAATAGTTAACTTGCTGGAACTAAGCTGCGTTTCAAACGAAGGAGAGACGCAGGATTTGCGATTTGCGATTCTTAGATGAATTTTAATTGAAAACGTCTGGTAATCTAACGGAGTATCAAGTTCGGGAAAATGACAGAAGAGGTGTTAGAGATTGGCGAGACTGTGGATTTTTGCTGTTGGAATTTCTAAAATTCCGCAGGAAGGATGACGAACGAAACGATTTCGTTTTTCTTCGTTAATATCGAGTATTATTTATGCAAGGAGAAATTAATATCAATATAACTTTGCAGAATTTTATCAGATATGTTGTTCTTGATATTTCATTCGAGAATATTAAAATTTTATTCAACATTAGTTATCGTTAGAATTCTTTCTGTATTTTGTTTGTTCGAAAATTTTAATTATCGTCAAATCAGAAATTTAACTCTCTGAACACGATTGAAGAACCAATTAGAAAATCAGTGCATGCAAGGGAAATTAACACACCGATATAACTTTGCGAAATTTTATCAAGTACATTATCCTTGATATTTCATTAAAATTTTATTCAATATTATTGCTAGACTTCTTTTGCATTCCGTTTGTTCGAAAATTTTAATTATCGTCAAACCAGAGATCTACCATTCTGAAAACGATCGAAAAATCAATTAGAAAATCAGTGCATGCAAGGGAAATTAACACACCGATATAACTTTGCGAAATTTTATCAAGTACATTATCCTTGATATTTCATTAAAATTTTATTCAATATTATTGCTAGACTTCTTTTGCATTCCGTTTGTTCGAAAATTTTAATTATCGTCAAACCAGAGATCTACCATTCTGAAAACGATCGAAAAATCAATTAGAAAATCAGTGCATGCAAGGGAAATTAACACACCGATATAACTTTGCGAAATTTTATCAAGTACATTATCCTTGATATTTCATTAAAATTTTATTCAATATTATTGCTAGACTTCTTTTGTATTCCGTTTGTTCGAAAATTTTAATTATCGTCGGAGCCAGAGATCTACCATTCCGAACACGATCGAGAAACCAATTGGAAAAGCTACGTGAAGCCTCGGAAGAATGCGTAGAAACGAGATTCCGCTGTAGTTTTATCGCGCAAGACGAGGATCAGACGACAGATACAAACGATTTTCAACTCTGACATCGTTACGCGAGGAAAAGAAAAAAAAAAAGGAAAACTAAAGAGCCGCGGTGACCAGCGATCTCCGGACTTTGCGAAAATCCAACTGGGATCGCGAAGAATCTTAATGCGTCCAAGATGGTGGTAGCCTGCGGCCAGGAATCGAAAAGTTCGAGCCCCCTTATTATCGCGTTCGAATTTGGGTCAACGAAGTTCTCCATCGAGGTGCATCGCCGTCGTGTTACCGACATTCTTCGTTAAACCGCGACGAGTTCGCCGGGGATCGATATTTTTGTTTCGAGCTTGAGGAGAAGTTGACCAACCACCGGGTCTCTTGTCGTTGAACAAACGACTTTTGAACGACGACAGAAATTACCACGAGGATCGAGCGCCACTGTTCCTTGTTTTTCTTTCCTCGCCCCTGCCTTGCAAACAGTAATCTCTGCTCGATTGTAATCTATTGCTCGTTAAGAGCACACCTGTAACGAGATCGTGCAAATTTTCCTCGCCGATGCATTTGTCAGAGAGTGTCTCCGGCCAGAGGTGAAAATGAAATATCAGTAAATATGGAAGGCTCTCGATACTTTGTCAATCCGCGCTTTAATCTATTGCCAGATATTTCGAATATCCAGCCGTTTCGCAATTCTTTTAATGGAAATTAACGTATTTTAGCAGGTTCGAATTTTCTTTTTCTCACGTCGAGCGACGTTAAACCTCGTGGAGATATAATATCTCGTCTATAATATACGGGGAATTGTTTTAACGTGGATTGAATTTTATTCAATTTCTCTCCATCTGAATCTGCCGGATTCTGATATCAGTTACTCTAAAGAAAGAGAAAAAAAAAAAAGCCGATCGAGACAAACAAAGTGAACGTACGAATACGAAACAAGTCCCGTTGAATAGGGGGCGATCTCGGAACGGCGATAAAGACCGATTAAAATCGGCTATCGGCGAAAGCCAAAACGAAGGAGAGACGGATCAGAACTTTCAATTAGGGAATAAGCCTATTTTTCAATAAACCTATTTTTACGGGGCCGCGCGGATATTGCGTGGCTCGAGATAATCCTCGAATAAATATTTGCTGGACGACGGGAGGACGAACGTCATCCAGCAGCAGCAGCGGCTGAAACGAAGCCGGATAGTCGAGACAGTTTCGCCTATCGAGACTTATCGGCGCCTCGGAGAGAATTAACTCTCGCTTTACAATTTCTCCGAAATCTGTCCATTCTCACCTAAGCCTCGCGCAGTCCCCCGTACAAAGGGCAGATTTGGATATTTCGTCGAAGCTGAATGGTGGTTCCAGATGCGCGCGGAGCTCTGATCCCTGAGAGGGAGCGTCCGGGAGCGTGATTCTGGAATTCGCGCGCCCACTGGCCCAGAAAGCTCGGTGTATTTTTATTTCTCGCTAGGCAGAGTGGTCGATAGGCGTCACACACGTCACACACATTTACAATTGCCCACGGTGTATTCGCTTGGCGAATTTTTATAACCGCTGGTCACGCGAGTACGCCAGTTGGAACGTTACAGCGCGCCGCGAATCCCGTTACTGAGTATATTTCCACGTACGATGAGGGGAGATAGGCACACGTCTCTCACCGCGAGACAATATGACGATCTCGGAAATTACTTTCGCCATTTCCGATTGACACGAGAAATTGCAGTCTGGTCGGTCGACCGCGAATCGTCATTAATGGAGCAAATGAACTAGCGAGATCGCGGTTTTGAGCGTGTGTTGAAAACGGACTCCGCTGTCGCGTGAAATCGGTTATCAACCGGTATTAAGGGCCAATCGGTTTCCTTAGATGGACGTGTAATGACGAGTTTCTTTCGTTCACATCCATGTGAAAGCCAATTCTAAGAATATTGCTACGTATTTCTCGTTCATTTGATTTCCACAGCTATTTGAATTTGCGTGCTCAATATTAGATATTTTAAATATTACAATGTAACATGTGATTTACATTGTAACATATTTTGTGTAAAATACTATAAAAATATGTAATATATTTCGTATGTATCATGTGTTGAATTTGCATTTAGTCCTACAGTTCATTTATAGGAAACGATTCACCTCAATCGAGATAAATATTTTTTGTTTCTGGTAGTTGTCAAGAGGTTCGACACTGTTCAAACAACTCGAAACATTTTTTATTTGTAATATTCAATGTTTGTTGTAGGCAACAAAATTTATAAGTTACTCGTGTATGGACTGTTTGTTGCATAAAATATCACTTAATATTCTTATTTTCGAAACAAATGTGGTACAACTTGCACCTGTACTATATACGTTCACGGGAGAAGTATAGGATATTTTTTAACTGAATTTTGCAATTCACTGTTTTACAGAAAATTTCAAACTGCAAAACTGCACAAATTGTGAGTGTGATAAACATATAAAACATCCAAGGCGTAATGCATTCTACGAAGCAACGTAAATCAATTTTCTATCGAGATTCTATCTTTTAAGTGATACGTCGCGAATTCGCACAAGGATTCGCAGTCGAATTCTTTTCCCTCAGAAAAAAATATATATATATATACTTCTTCCTTAAAGAAAAGTCCTCAGTTCAAAACTGTCGAACGACAATTGACAATTATAAAACGCTTATGAAACGTAGTCTGAAAACGTAAATTGTACAAAGGGAGAGCGAGCTTACAAAAAATTCTTTGACCCACTCATTGCTTTCCACTACGGGGTGGAACCAATTGCGTTCAATAATACTAAATTCCGTGCAGAATGAAACTTTTCCTTTTCCCAGAAGACGTACTCGAAGAAAAAACTTTCCACGAAAACAAGGAGTCGTTATTAGATTTCTTTGCCAGGCCAATTCTTATTAAATGACACACATATGCATATATTATGTAAATTATATATAACATATATAAATTATTAAATTATTTATATGTAATTATATATCATTTACTTTACTATATATATAAATTACTAAATTATACATGCATAAAATTTTAGTAGGATTTAACTTCTTGCGCTAGTAACTGTTTCACGGACCATAACGAGTGACCAAAACCGTATACAGTAATTCGTCTTCTTTTCGAATTCATCGGTACATCACTTGACAGAAATTACTAAGAAGTAATAAATTTATTATTACTATTCTGTTTTACTTAAATATACTTGAAATTGAGGAAATGTCGCAATTTTCGGGACGAAATATTCAAGAGGTTAACCCGTTGCGCTGGCAGCTGGTTCGCGCGGACCATAACGAGTGACCGAAACCGTACACAATAATTCGTCGCTTTCTTTCCCTCTCGAACTCGTCGGTACGACATCGGTATGATATCACCGGATAGAAATGACTGAGAAATAATAAATTTGTTTTATTTTTTTCGCCCGTGTTTACATGTCAATATACTTAAAACTGTGAAAATATTGCAATTTTCGGTCAAATATTCATTCCAGCGCAAGCGGTCAGAGGAGAAGAAAATCTATGAAAATAAAAGACGGAGCAACGTCGTCGTATCCTATTATTACTGTCATTTATTATTATTTTCCGCTATGGTGAAAAAGCTGACTCGAATTCAGGTGGGGGGAGGGAGGAGGAGATGATCACCGGAAGGCAGACAAGTGCCGCGATTCGATCGAATGAAAGGGCATTTGGCGGTTCTGGAAGCTCGATCGCCCGAGGGCTGGAAATCCACGGATTAATTTCTCTCTGGCTGGACGATCCTCTATCGTCTATTTCGACGGTTTCTCAGCTGCGTTTCTCCTCCTTGTTCAGTGCCGCCGCGCACGAATTTGATTTCAGAAGCCCGGCAGAGCATTACACGGGAATCAGGAAAAATATCATCCGCGATCGTATACCCGATAAATCGATACGACCGGCGGTGAGAGTCAAGCTGCAGAAATGAAATGGCGTCTGCAAGAAGAAATTCAATGGTGGCGGGAGGGGAGGGGAGGTGGTGGGCATACAGAAGCCACGGATACGAAACGTACGATAGGAAAGCGGAAGAAAAGACCACTTGTGACATCCGGACAACCAGGAGAAACTGCATCTCTGTTCTAACGGTGGCTGTTTTTGTCTCTTCTAATTTTCTAATTGCAGCGTAAGAGACCTGACGATTTAAACGGACGAAACTCGTGAAAAGAAATCCTCAAAATAATCTAACCGATACTATTTTAAAGGGTAAAGTCTCTACTTCGACAGTACTGAGTTCCGGTTCAGGTAATGAATTGGAAAATCGTAAAAGTCCGAACGTCTGTGAAAATGTTTGTCCACGACGACGAAGATCGAAGTTTCACCTTGAAACTTGTTGCACGATGCTTCTTTTCGCTATTTCGTTTGCGATGAATATCATGAGGTGAGGGACAAAAAGTTCAAAAACTCCCTCCTCGTCGCCTGATCCTGACACTCAAATTTCACTAAAAATATCGCGAAAGAAATCTTACAGCGAGTTTTGAAGGGTCGTCGTATTGTTCTGATTATGGAAAAAAAATTCTCAATGCTGAATTTTTACAATTTTCGATGAATGAAAAAAAAAAAGTGTCCTCGCTCTTCCACTCGCTGTGCGAGGTAAAGTCATCTTCGAGGAAAAAGAAAAAAGAAAAAAAGATTTCGCTGCAGAAAGTTGAAAGCAGAAGCTTTTATTTTAAAACGAGTCCGAGCCTTCTTAAACGAAGTTACATCAGTTTAAATTATCGACAATTTTCCATCGTTATTGCTTCAATTAGGAGTCTGCAGGATTTCTCATTTTTAAACAGCTACTGTTATAAATGATAGATGGAACAACTGATTGGAAGTGTGTGTGTATGTGTGTGTAGAATCGGACGGTCAAGCCCGCAAAAGTTATTATTAATTTGCAAGTTTAATATTGCAAAACTTATCGCCGGAATTTCACTTTATCGCCATCTGAATACGATATCCTCTGCAAGATAAAATATTCCGTCACTTTGATTCTTCGGTTATGAAACAGGAATGAGTGAAGCTATGAATATGAATGAAGTTTCCTGTCCGTTCCTTCTTCTCCCCGAAGAGAATACAGTCCATTCTTTATTGAAAACGAAAGGAATAAATTGCTCCCCAACAAGCACCGGTTTCAAACCGTGATTTCATATGGACGGTATAAAAACTGAAACAAAACTCAAACTCTCATCCGTGCACAAAATGGAAAGAGAATCTTCTCGAAATACACGTGCAAACTTCTAATGTTATAAAACAACGAACAAGCAAAATTGAAAACGAAGGGAACAAATTGTTTCTCAACAAGCACAAGGTTTCAAACCGTGATTTCACATGGACGGTATAAAAATTATAAATGAAACAAAACTCAAACTTTTTCATCCGTGTCGAAAAGAGAATCTTCTAAGAGATACAAACTCCTGCAATATTAAAAAATAACGAAGAAGCAAAATGATTCGAAGAATCATTTTCCAAACGATTCCACGAGCAATCCTCCAAATGATTCCGAGAAAAAGAGATTGACTCTCTTCCGTACGTTTTCGATTTAACGGAAGAAGCCGCCGTGAATATCGTTGTTTCTGTCGATATCGTTTCGCTGACTTTTACTCCAAGGGACAGATACTCGGAAGAAAGGGGATACCGCGGCGAAAGGAGCTCATTCGATGTGGAGAAACTCCGTTTCGAGAAGAAGGAGAAGAAAATTAGCCGCGACAGTCGCGAGGATATCTAAACGTGATTTCTCGCATTTACTTCTTGATGCTTCTTCGAACTATGAACCAGGCGTATGTACGCATCTCTCTCCGGCACAAAGGCAGTCGCGTTTGAATGTACACTGTCTTTCAGTTCTAAGGATGAATTATTATTATCGAAGCGATGCACGACGGTGAAAACCGCGGATGAAAAGCGAGGTCGACGATGAAATGGATACAGATCGGGCCAGACCCGGCCTCTCCACGCGATTAATGCTCCCGCCAAGACTTTTCCTTTCTTATTTTCCCGTCTCGGGAACTCGTCCGCGTTTTCCTCTATTTTCTTTTTTTCCTTTCTTTCTTCTCATCCCGTTCCGCCGCGTTTCATTCACGTTGAACGCCGGTCGTTTCCACCGACGATCGTCGTGTTGCGCCTTGAACGAGGATCTCGATCGAAAAATATCTCGCCACGTTATTTACTGTAGCTTTTATCGTGACAATTCGTCTTTCATCAGAGATTCGAATTATTAAGTTGGCTGTTTGAGCATTCGAGTCTTTTAGAGAATGATCGGAAAATTATGCGGCCCGAATTAGTCATTTCTCGAGTGATTTTAGAGAATCTTTAGAGAATGTTGAAAAATTGCGCGAGATGAGAGAGCAAGGAGATTATTTTTCAAGTAATAAATAATTTCACGTCTCTGTCGTTCGTGACTTGAAAAATGAGAATAAACAGCAGGATCCGCCACATGTGTAAATAAAGAAGAATTCAGATAATATGGAACTAGCAGAGTGTGTTACAAGTTGAACTTTAAGATTGCTTTCTTATAAAAGAAGCTACGACTCCTACGTTCCTCCGTTCCTCCCTCGCAATTTCCAATCATTTCGAATCTGATATTGATATTAAATTTGATATAAATAGAATATAATAAGTTGAAATTCGTTTCTGAGATGTAATAATCGACAATGTGATTGGCTTCCGAGGTACGTGCATAATAGGTGACAGTAGAATTGACGTTCGTAGCCAGACAGGCCTTCACACGAAGATCGTTTATATATATATAATTTATATATTATTTATTATTTTACATTTTTTACATTTTTATGTATTATTTACTATTTTATCAGGTTTATATATTATTTATTTGGTACACTACCGTGCGTAAGTATTTAGATTTTATTTTAATTTATCTCTTCGATTTAATCTCGATAAATAAATATAATAATCAGGTCTCTGCTGAAGACTCCTCGGCATAAGTCTGTTCATTGATCGAAACTACGTTGAAAATTTACACAAACTTTAGAAACATTTGTTAGAAACAAATACGAATACGAAAGTCAACAGTAAAAAAAAAAAAAAAAAGAAAGTCAAGCTTTCAATGAAGTTAGACCGAGAATCCAATTATTCGTCCACGGTGCGCAATTTAACTCGGCACTAAGCGTTCTAAACTATTTTGAATTTAAACTCTCAAATCTATTTTCAATTTTTGCAACAAGAGCGCGAGAGTTGGAGGGGTGGGAAATTTCATTTCACGTCGTTAACGGATTTCCCGCGGCCGAGACAGCCCGACATTCTTAACGAAAAATGACTTTAATCGCCAGACCGGTTCTCTACGGAGGTATCTGCTTACGGCGTTCTTGTAGATTATTGTATTACAGTCACGTGGTCTCGTGAAACGTGGCCCGAATGCCGCTTGCTCGCGCCAAGTCGTTTCGCAGGCATGGAATTATCGTCTGGGGATTAAACCTTTTGGAATGAAAGAAAAAAAAAAAAAAAAAGAAAAAAAAGAAGAAAAAGAAACAAGAAATAAAAAGAGAACGCGGGGTCACGGCTCGATGTCGTTGGTCAACGGAGTCTTCAAACGTTGAATTCGCGTTTCGAGAGTGTCGCTTAATTACTATTAAACTACAGGAGAGGAGAAAATTCGCGACGATCATTTCGCTACAAGTTGTCGCGAGATTTAATGGAACGAGATTACGAATGAAATTCACGCGACGAGATCTTATTTCTCAGAGGTAAACGAGCGACAAGACACAGTGGAATTGGTATTCGTCGTCAGACCTCAGGGAACCCCGCGAGAAACTGAATATTAATGAAATTTGTATATAATTATTATTATTAATAATTCATGTATTAATTTATATTATTATTATTATCAAGTTATAAAATTTAATTCATAACCAGGAAGGACAGTTAATGTTTTCTTCGATCAATTATTATTAATTTGTAAATACTAATTCAGGGAATCTCGCAAGAAACTGAGTATTAATGAAATTCGTATATAATTATTACTACTAATAATTTATATATATTGTTATTATTAATAATAATTATTATCAACTCATAAAATTCGTTTCATAACCAGAAGGGACAATTAATATTTTCCTCGATCAATTATCGTTAATTCGTAAACACTAATTCTTGTAAATTCGATCAACGCGTTCCGACGATTACCATTTCCGACGATACCGCGGTACAGTTGCAAAATGTAATGCAACTGGCACTAAACATATCCGCAGCAAGACCGTAACGGCTGCTGATATCTTAAAGTTTTAAGCTTCGTGTTAGTAAAATTTAACATCGCGGAGATTAGGCTCCCCCTTTGGGAGGGATTGACAGAGCAGTCGGGCCGTAAGATTACTCGCACTAAATACGTAGAAAGTCGAGGGACTCGATATCAGAAGCAGCAAAGACGAGTGGAGCGAGCGTAGACGCTCACGGGTCGTGAAACTGGATATTAGACTCGCTGGAGGTCGATATATACGAGTCCTCCGAGTCGTTGGATGCGATATCAAAAAGAAACGGTGTGCCGTGGAGGCCGATGCGAGACAATCACAGGTCGTAAAACTCGGTATCAGGGTGAGCGGAGTTGTAACAGTTAATATTAAAAGCTTTCGGGATGGATACGTCCCTGATCGAACACGGACGATCCCCTTTTCCCGGCTGTTCGGATGTTCGGGTGCAACAGGTACTCAACGAATCGCGTTAATCCACGTGATGTTTAATTTCTAGACTCCAGAGAATTTTCTGAGCTCTTCCAGACTTGTCAGAGAAATTTTCAGAGTTCAAAAACTCTTTCGGGGTTTTGGAAGCGACGTCTGTCTTATCAGCCACGCGTGATTCACGTGGTTTGTAATTTTCGCCATCTTGAATCGTTAATCCGAGTAAATCTTCAACTTTCCAGTTTTTTTTTTGGTTTTTCTTCCCCCGGGGATTCAGAGATCTAGATAATCTCCCAAGGTTTTTAGAAGCGGACCCAGAAGTGCCAATTTCGAGCTTCATCGTTTCTGAATACATTTCAGAAGACTCCAGGAGACAGGATCGTCAAGCTTGTTGAATTTTTAGAAATGTTCTCAAATTGGTTAGATGGGACCAGCGAGTATTTCCTAAATACGATAGGCACGTAGATTGTATCTGCTGGTATCGAAAACCTGTTATTGGAAAGTGTCTCCGCTGATCTCACACCTTATGGTCCCAAATAGATAATGGGTTCCACACCTTCCCCCATCTGTCTAATATCGAGTTTAATCTTTGCCGAGGGGTTGTTATCATGGCTTACCATGCACCCTATAGTCATCTTCGTGATGTTGTATTCATCTTCACGGTATTGTTCAATTTTCATAGATGATGTTCCGGATACCCTGGCGAACGTGTAATTACCTCTTAACAGTGTGATGAAAATGCCCAAAATTACGCATTGCGCCATCCCCTCAGGTAAAGAGAACAAAATTTCAATCTTCTTCGGACATGTTCCGGTTCTTCGTACATGTTCTTATTAACGGTTAAATTTCCTGTAACATCGCCAGTTTACATGTCCACCAAGTTACCGCGAAAATTACTGACAGGTAATACTGCGCATACTGCGCAGTAATGTCAAAATGAGACATTAGGTAGGTTTTAAACTGGAGTAAAGTACAGGAGGCGGCCAGATCACATGCCGAGCACGTCAGAAGATAATTTCGAGAAATAAAGGAAAATAATATGATATAATATCTTCTCGTTTTCGAGAAACTCGAGCCGTGAAGATTCACCAAGGAATAATAAGGAATTCACTTAGTTTCTGGATAGAAAATGTGCGAAATAAGTAAGTGATTATTAACGTAATATCGAATAATATGCGAAACTAAGTGAAAAATGCAGGGGGAAGCAATTTCCTCGTGAGATGCTTTGTCTCGAGAAAATTGATCAAGTGTACGCGTGTGTATCAAGGAAGAATACTTTATAGCCTGTCTTGTTGAAAATGAAGCTACGAACGAATAAATTTCATTCGGTATCTTCTACCTATTTTTGCACCGTTTACGATAATTTCTTGCTAATCGTTCCTCTCTGTCACGTTTAAAATTGATTAAAAATTTGTTCAATTAATTCGAAGTCAATGTCTTCTTTACTTTTACCGAGGACCATCGCCCTGGCTGTGTCCTAGGTAATGACTACAAAATTAATTAACTCTTACGTTTCGTAAATGCAAAATTTAGAGGGCCAGAGAATATTTCCAAAGGCAAACTATACGACGACGATCACGAGATTTCTGGTTTGCACATATTCCGTATCATATTAATAATTCATGTCGTATCATAATAATTTAATCTTCTATAATATCGTGCGAGTTCAAATTTAAGCGCATTGCAAGCCGAGTCTTGGTTACAGGGAGGCAAAGAACACGAAAAGCAAAAATCACAGGACGGTGATGGCGAAAATTTCATTCTCCTCCGACCAGAAACTATTACTTTCCTGATCATTTTCACGGCAGACCATAGAAAGCCATTGAATCAGCGAGAGCGATCAGTGGAAGCACATTTCCTCTCGTCTATCTTATTGCCGGTTATCAGAGATAGATTAAGCCGCACTAACTTCGCCGGAACCGACCACTTTTATTTATTTTATCGACTGCATCGAAGCTCTTGCAGCCATCGAAACGATCGATAATAAATTTTCATTTCTTTCTTTCTTTCTTTCTTTTTTTAAAGCAAAATTAACTGCACGTGGCGCGAGTAAACTTTCAAACGGGGAAGTTTACCTTTCGACAGTGTAAATTCCAATTTCTTTTTGCAATTTCTGTGACATTTTACTGGAGATAAACATTAATAAATGCATCGCGTGTAACGTGAGATTCGAAATGTGTCCCGCGACAACGAGCGTTGATTCAAATAAGCGTGTCTGGTTTTCATTAAATCCGAAATACAAGGCTTGATTTTTTTTCTTTTTTTAGAATATACTCTAGAATGCACAATTCATAATTTATATATTATTATTTTAGAATATATAAATTAAATTAAATATACAAGCTTATAATTAATTTAAACATATATTTAAATATATAAACGAAGCCATCAAGAATATATAAATTAAATCGTTGTGATTCCAGAATAATGTAAATTGTTCAACGACTCGATCCGAGCGAAAGTCGCAGACACGCCCTTTCAATTTAACACGGCGGGCTATTAATCGCAACGAATTCCTCTCGTAATACGCTTTTAACAATATTTTATGGACAGAGCGTTTGCCGCCGAAGAAAAGGAAACACTGTCGCAGGCAATAATTACCAAGCGCAATAATTATGCCAACGAGACAGGCAACCGGCCGCATTGCCCCTTCCTCCACCTCTCAAAGATAAGTTTTAATCAGAACGCGAACTGGCGTTAAAGTGTAAATCACCAAGGCATTATGTAGATACATGTCTCTAATTTGTACTTCCCGCCTTGATTATACCGTGTTATACTTCCCGGCGACTGCCGCCGCCATATAATATACTTTATGTTACCATTATTTTGCGAAACACCTTCAATCTTTGCCTTCGAAGCGGATAATATGGCCATTGGAGGATGGGGCATACACGAATGATTTAACGCGGCCGCCGTGCATCGTGGATAAATTGCCTGGCCGTGAAAGTATCAGAATATTCTTCAATGTACTCTCTCCGCGAAATATAATAGCAGCGTGGAACACACGTACACTCATCTCTACGTAACGAGCGAGGTACAGTTTACACGGTCAAGGGCAATTTTCTGTCTGTTACGTTTTAAAAAGAAGGAAACGAAAGCTGTCAATCCAACGTCCGTTATTTCGGTAAAAGTGAATTTTGGCCACTTTATCCTAACGTGCTGATAGTTTAACGAATAAAAGAAACAAATTGTAATAGATCATTTAATGTCTGTTAGGCTAACGATGATAGTAAAATGAATGACCATCGTCCGTACTTCAGTGGAAAGAATTCTAATTTAATTCTAGATGATAAATAAAATAAATAACTTTAATTTTCAATGCTGCGCAATTGTACAATTATAAAACTATATAAGGTGTTATTATCTATTATAATAAAAGGTGTTATTATAATAAATAATTATTTAATTGCACAACTGTATAACTGTTTATTATATATTATATAATTATTGTATATTATATAATTGTACAGTATTGTATAATATACAATTTATTGTATATTATATAATTGTACAGTATTGTATAATATACAATTTATTGTATATTATATAATTGTACAGTATTGTATAATATACAATTTATTGTATATTATATAATTGTACAGTATTGTATAATATACAATTTATTGTATATTATATAATTGTACAGTATTGTATAATATACAATTTATTGTATATTATATAATTGTACAGTATTGTATAATATACAATTTATTGTATATTATATAATTGTACAGTATTGTATAATATACAGCTTATTGTATATTATATAATTGTACAGTATTGTATAATATACAGCTTATTGTATATTATATAATTGTACAGTATTGTATAATATACAGCTTATTGTATATTATATAATTGTACAGTATTGTATAATATACAGCTTATTGTATATTATATAATTGTACAGTATTGTATAATATACAGCTTATTGTATATTATATAATTGTACAGTATTGTATAATATACAGCTTATTGTATATTATATAATTGTACAGTATTGTATAATATACAGCTTATTGTATATTATATAATTGTACAGTATTGTATAATATACAGCTTATTGTATATTATATAATTGTACAGTATTGTATAATATACAGTTTATTGTATATTATATAATTGTACAATTGTATAACTGCAGTGTAATTGTACATTGAAAATTATAATTATAATGCTACAATATATATAATTATATAATTATCAAACTATAAAAGGTGTTATTATAATTATTTATTATAATAACACCTTTTATTCGAACAAAATACACGCGAAAGACTCGTCGATTTATAATACTTTTGCCTCAATTTCCAATTAAAGCTTCCTTTTCGCTCATTAAATGAGCACGAAAATAAATATCGGATCAAATTATTAAATATCGGACCAAATTCAAAAAAATTGTTTCGAACAGTTAAACTTTGGAAAGTGGTCGTTCAAGCTTACTAAAAAAAAAAAATAGCACGCGTCTGTTTTATTCTTCCTCATACTTCCGTTCGATTGGAAACCGGACTTGTTTGTTGGTCTTCTTCCCCTCTCTCAACGTCCTCTCGTTCCGCGGACATCGACAACCTTTCAATCGGTCGATGTTCTCTTCACGGAGGATCCCTTTCTAACAACGCGTTATCTGGGATAGCTGTCAACCAGAGCGCGTGTGTCGTTGCCATATACATGTACGTACATACATACAGCTGACGTCCGACATCTATAACACATCTGATCTGCCGGAGTGGTCGTTAAAAACGAGCTGGGCTTTCAATATCAAGCGTTCTTCTTCGTCGAACTGTGCCTGCGGTTCGTCGCGTTCGTCCGGCTTCCGCGCCGCGACCCAATTTCCCTCCCCAAAAAATGGGGGCGAGTCACGTCCGAAAACAAAGGCCGGGAGTCACGTTCGGCTTTGCAAAACCCGCGGGTTCCAGGGCTCGAGCGCTGCGAAATCGTCGCGACAGTTATTAAGTCGGAATTCGGGTTACGGCGTGACTTGGCGGACACACTGTCGCCGAGTTTCCAGCAATCGATAGCTTCTTGCAGTCGCGATACCTCCCAAGAGAAAAGAGAGAAAGAAAGAGAGAGAGAGAGAGAGAGAGAGGAGAGTCTTTCATATTTCACACTCTTATCGTCGTCGCGAGTTCTTCTCCACCTGTCCCCTGTGGTTCACCAAGGGAAGGAAAAATTTCAAAGTTTCACAGCCGAAGAATGAAAAGCGCGCCGACGAGAGGAGTTTCTCGAGAAGCTTTTAGATCGAGGAAGGTGGAGGTGAAGGGGGAGGGGGAGGGAGGGAAAAAAGTGAGAACGTAGATGACCCGTAAATAATCCCGACTGGTGGTCGGAAACCGCGCTTAGTGTCGAAACGCTAAAAGGACGTTAATAACGGTGGCGTTAATGACGGATTATTAAATGGGAGGAGAGGGGAGGGGGAGGGGATTGACCAACGGCTGATGAACGTTAAACTCTAATTAGCTCTGCGTTGCGGCTGTTGCGCGATATGGACGGCGAGGATTTGCCCCGTTCCCGATGATCTTTCGTTGATCTTCGCCCGCGAGCACTCGCCTATTTGATTCTGGTTACAGATGCGTAACGACCTATTTTCGGTTATCGACTTTCCCGTAATGCATCTATGCACACTTGCCATCGTGTACACGACGGTTAGGTAGATTCGGGTTATATTTCGTCTGACATTTTAGAATGGAACAATTTCGTGGACCCAGTGCAAGTCAAATGAGAAAATAGTATGTATTAATTTAAATTAGAAAATAGTGGATACTATTGTACGTAATAGTGATATTATTGTATATTGTTGTATTATAGTACATATTATATAATAGTATAATATAATATTATCGTACAATATAGTATATAATATAGTATTAATGTGTATTGTTGTATTATAGTATGTATTATATAATAGTATAAGATAATATTGTTGTATAATATAGTATATAATATTATATTATTGTAGATTGTGGTATTATAGTATATATTATATAATAGTATAATATAATATACAATATTACTGTATTATAGTATATAATAGTATATAATAGTATAATATTATATTATTGTATATTGTTGTATCATTGTATATATTATATAATAGTATAATATAATATACAATATTACTGTGTTATAGTACATAATAATATAATATAATATTATTGTATAATATAGTATATAATATTATATTATTGTATATTGTTGTATATAGTATATAGTATATATAATAGTATAAAATAATATATAATATTACTGTATTGTAGTATATAATATAATATTATTGTATATTGTTGTATTATAGTATATATTATATAATAGTATAATATAATATACAATATTACTGTATTATAGTATATAATAGCATATATTATTATATATATTGTACATAATAGTATAATACAATATTATTGTATAATATAGTATGTCTAGTATATAATACAGTATAATAGTATAATATAATATATAATATTACTGCATTATAATATATAATAGTATACATTATTATATATATTATTATATAATAATATGTATATTGTATATAATAGTATATAATAGTATTGTATATAACAGTACATATTATTGTCACTATTTCAAATGATTTCAACAAACTTTTTTAACATTCCGTTTCAATTTATAATTTTACAATTACATCGTTTCAATTCAACAAAAGTACACAATTACTTTTATTGAATCTCACGATTCCTCTCGCGATGAATGTTTCTCAAAATAACGCTCGACGTCCAATCATTTTCTTACGTTTCTCCTATCTTGCTCGAATGTGTAAAATTCTGACAGATCAATCGTTCCCTTGATATCTCGGAGTTAATTGTCACGTGTCTGAATAATTCCAATGCTTGCAAACGGCAGCGTGTTGTATCACGCTGCACGTTGAAAGAAGACACGGTCGATGAGTTATGATTTCTCGCCCCAAGAGAGACGTATCTAAATATCGTCGGCTTCGCTCGTTCCTCTGTCAAGAACACTCGGCGCAGGGGGTTTTGCAACGACAATGCGAGCAAGTCGAAGTCAAGTTCAAACACGGGACAGAGCAGAGAGGACGATACCGTGGAAACGTAAGAAGAACAAGAAGAGCTTTTGTAGTCGCGGAACAATACGATCGCCGTGGTCTATACGCGCTTGGTCTTTCAGAACAAGCGATTTAAGTAGGAAACAAGCAGTGCATCTATTCGACGACTAATGAAAATATGAAAATCATATAATAGCCCGCGATTCGATTCAAGCGTATTCGTTGTTTAACAACGACGAACGAGAACGGTGAAATAGAAATATTTCATATTAATATTAATATTTCTTATTAATATTTTTTGAAATTTGCGCGACGATTGAGAATAATCAGTAGGCCAGCTTGTAAATTTTCATAGACACCACTGACGAACTGAATCGCGAGTGAAGATTTAACAAGAATTATTGGTTTACAAAGGGGTCGTGAAATTTCAAAAATTTTCACGAACAGTATTGAAAAGATACAAGT
Source organism: Tetragonisca angustula (assembly GCA_036937485.2). NCBI lineage: Eukaryota > Metazoa > Arthropoda > Insecta > Hymenoptera > Apidae > Tetragonisca > Tetragonisca angustula. The sequence goes on along the minus strand of JAWNGG020000076.1, from coordinate 734,165 downwards.
TTCGTAAATTGCCCGCAGAAGCATAGAAATTCACAGTAATCCAAAGTTGCAATCTGTCAGGGCTCCGACTCGAATCGAGAGGATTCGACGCGATCGGAGCCTATAGAAAGAAAATAGCAGAAAGGAAATGGCAGGGGGCGACATTACTTCCACGGTCAGAGCTAAACAACGGGTATGATTCCGCTTCATTAAAATTAATAGCCGGGACTTTCGATCCACTCTAAATTCAAAGTTCGATTAATTTCAAGTCGAGAGAGTATATGGAACGGGCGAAGAGTCGACCCGAAGAAAATTCGATCGATATACCGGGTGACGAGGAGTGAACGAAAAGGAAATAGAAGGGTGAAATAGAAATGAGCTGTTGATTTTTAAAGAGGGAGGAAATTACGGGACGCGAGGATCTGAAGGTAATTGCACGTCGTATGAAACATATGGATCGAGGCTCGATGATTGGAATAGATGTCCACTTTCTGTCTGGATTATAGCCACTTCCCTGTTAAAACGCCCGCAACGCGATTGATCCCACTATCGGATCGCTGTGCTGCCCGTTCGAATAATATTTTTCTTCCATCTGTATCAGCCGAAGCATGAGCAATAGCCCGCTCCGTGAAATTCAATTTGTTCGTAGAACGCGAATTGTTCGGTTTGTTCTAATATTTGGACAGTTATGTAATCGGGAATATTTGTCGCAGAAATGTTGCCCGATGCATTCGTCCAACAGAATTACGAGTGAATTGGGCTGCAAACGGGTCAGACGAGTTAGAAACGAAGTATCAAGCACTGTCATGTTTCCTATAAATAGACCGCGGATTTCGATGTATTTGGGAGAAATTTCAAGACGCGAATAGCCGCGGCGTCGGACGTTCGATTCTGTTCTGCAAAAGTACGAATTTGTACTAAAAATTCTATTTACAGATTGGAACGACGGTGTAAAAAGGAATACGGCGAAGTAATTGTCAGAGAGTAATTTTCACTATTGCTAGACTATCGCCAGATAAATATTGTTTGAGCAGACAAATCGTAGTGATATTATTTCCTTGTGCGATAAATCGTTTTCTTTCGCGAATGTAACGAGTCGTTGAAATGCATTGCAAATCTATCATTTAAATCGGAGAATCTTCGCGGTATTATGATATCACGTACGTGTTAAAACAACGATTATTGTTGGAAGACAACTGATCCCGAATTAAACAGAAAATAACGAATAAAACGATTACGGGTAATTATTCAAATGGAATTTCCAGCGCGATGCATAAACGGAATAACATGTATGTACTTGCAAATTTGATACACCTGAGCTTAATTAATTGGCGCGTAATTGCTATAACACAGATTGCACAGGTAATCGTGCAGTTCTGGGAAAATTCTGAAGACACGCGATCCGTGTAAAATATAATTATGTACACGACTGGATGAAAATATCCAACGAACGAAACAAATTCATTTATTCATCCTCCACTTCTCTAACTCTTTGCATCATCTTGAAGTGTATATTTCGTGTTACTCTCAAAGAGGATGCTACGTCACGATATATCGAATAAATGGAAAAATATTTAGAGATTAATGTGTTCTCAAATTTCTTAGCTTTCGATCATTTTAATTGACAGGGTGGATACGAAATTGCATAAAGATTCGCGTACAACAAATATATAATGGTAAATTGATTCTAAACAACAGAAACGAAAAAACAAGCATTTCCGTTGTATCGGTTATCGGTTATTATAATTAATCTGTGATTATAATTTCATAATAATTTTTGACACAACAGATGGCCTGTTGATCATAGAAATATGATAAAGTATGAATGTGATGCGAGGAGTCCAACGTAGGCCTTTTTAAAAAGAGACCAGAGTCGTGAAAACCAGGGTTGAAAGAGAACTATTAAAAAATTGTGTGTTAAAAAATTCTGTCGTTTTAAAGTAATTTGTCTTGTTTAATTATCTGTCATTCCATTGTCATAATTTTCGTTAAATAAACGTTCTTTATATTATTTACATTATAATATAAATTCATCAAATATCATGTCTCTACATATCTGACTTATCAGTCGCACAGGAATTATCGTGCAGTTAATTAAAAAGTCCATCAAACGTCTGAGTGAGCGGGAGCTGCTGCATTCGCGTAAACGCGAGTAAACACGCGAGAAATGTTTTGGCGGAACGATTAACACGAGAAAGAAGCTTGGCTATTGATCCACGTGCGAGCCTTGACAGTAATGGACTCACCGCATTACCGAGCCACCTTTAATCGTTCTAACTTCCGCCGCGTTTTTACACGTGCAGCAGCAGCAGCGACTGAACGAGTGGTTGAAAAACGCGATTCTCAACAGCTGTTTGCAGTGTGTGTGTAACAACGAAGAACAAGGAGAGACGCGAGCAGTTGAGACCGCTGCGTTGGAGAGAAATTTCCAAGCGGACCGACGAAAATCCGTTACAGCGACGGACCGACTTATTGATCCGTGATGGCCTGTCCGACTTACACTTCTCGGGCCAAACTTTTGGCACGCTTTCATCCCGAAAACACGCCCGCGAGTTAAATTACAATATGCACGTTCGCGTTCGCGGTTACAAAAGTTGTGCGATTGTCCGGCGAATTGCATTGAGAGAGCGAGGAAGGGGGAGAAGAGAGAGAGGAAAAAAAAATATATATATATATATATATATATATATATATATATTCAAACTTTCATCTCGAATGGGAATCCTGAAAAATGGCGAAAATTACCAGAAATGGATTTCACGGGGAATTGTCTATTCGGTGTGTACACTGGGGGAACAATTGGAAGACTATTCGAATACTAGAAAAAGTATAGAAAATTATTGTTATGGAAATGTTAGAAAATATTTTGAAGTTCCAGTAGTCGCTCTAATAGATTTTGATAAAAACTTTCAAGTTGCTCTAGTAATTTTAATAAAAAAATGTTTAGTTGCTCTAGTAATTTTAATAAAAAAATGTTTAGTTACTCTAGTAATTTTAATAAAAAAATGTTTAGTTGCTCTAGTAATTTTAATAAAAAAATGTTTAGTTGCTCTAGTAATTTTAATAAAAAAATGTTTAGTTGCTCTAGTAATTTTAATAAAAAACTTTTAAGTTACTCTAGTAATTTTAATAAAAAAAAGTCGATATATACTTCAACGAGTCACAGTATTTAGGGATACTAGCTGTATTAGTTATATATTTAAAATAATTTTTTATCGAAAGTATATTTATAATAAATATGTCGTAATTTCTATATATATTTTCAAAAAAGTTTCAAATTATTTTGAAAAAGTAGCACTCTAATGTGACGTGACAGTAGTGATTTCATTAAAAAAATCTGAAATTGTATGTAGAAGTATTTAATGTACCCTTTTATTACTATATTATTAATATTGTACAATATTATTTTTTAATAATATTTATTAATACTGAAAAGTCGACACATCATATTAGCAAGTCAGTATTTAGTAATTTTATGTTTAAAATTATTGTTCATGTTGTATTATAATTATCTGGTATATATTTACAATAAATATGTTGAAATTTGGAAAAAGTAATAGTCTAATGTGACACGATAATAGTGATTCCATTTAAAAAATCTGTATCTACTCTTTCATTATTATATTATATTATTTTTCTAGTAATATTGTTTAGTGTTTGAACGGTCGATTATACATCATATTAATAAGCCGCAATATTTAGCGATACTATCTGGAATAACTGTATGTTGTATAACAATTAATTTCATCAAATTCTGTATATTCGCGATAAATATTTTGAAATTTCTACAGAAATATTTGCCGTGAAAATAAATTTATCGTGACTTGAATTTTCGAAAAAGTTCCAAATATTATCACGGAATAATATTAACGACATCGATTTTAATAATATCATACGTTATATCAACAGGTCACAGTATTTGGCGACAGTGTATGTCCTTAGCATTAATTTCCCTTAGCATTAAAGTCACTGTCAATATCGTATATCAATTTTCGATTTCATGTTTGCCCGCGTATGTACGTTATAAACTCTACGTTGCACACTAAATTGCAATTTGTTACAGTATTAGCGAAATCCACGAATTCCACGAAAGTTTCCTATAATGAATATTTATTACAAATACCACCGCGAGCGCCATTATATATTGGCAAAGTTCAGAGACAAAAGAGAGGGAGAGAGAGAGAGAGAGAGAGAAAGAAGAACGCTAAAAATTCTTCTCGCGATTGTCGATCGATCGAGCGCGGCACGTGCGAGATTCGCAGATTGTAAAACGTTTTCAATACTGAGAAAACACCCCCGCCGCGAGGCAGCAGCGCCGCGATCCTCGAGGACATCTCGAGCCGGGGCAAATACGTCGAAACGACAGCGGGGAGATGTTCTCGCGGAGCGATCGTTGACGAGAGACATTTCCGAGAAGAACAGGCCTATTGATCCACGAACCAAGTGCCAAAGAGATGGCGGTGCCTCGTCCCTGACGTAATATCCGTCTCTGATAGAGAAAGCTCCATTTATGATTTTCTCCTTGTCTCGAGAGAGAAACCACCCCCCACCACCACCCCACCTCCACCGCCCTTTCTTCCTCGTCCGCTTCCTCTTCCTCTTTCTCCTTCTCTTTCCTTTGCGTCACAGTTAATTCTCCTTTTTCTCGACGACACGATACGCCAGCGACAGGAACGTTTAGCTTTCTTGTAATCTCCTCGGATAATTTTCTTACCGAGCCTCGACAATGTCTCCAGCCGGGCCCGGGCTCGTTTATCATAATTGGCGCGAGAGCTTCGCAGCTGCACCGCCACCGGTGTTATTGCATTTTTCCGCACGTCTCATTATCGCTGGATGGATCTTTCTCGCTTTCTCTCTCTCGTTTTTTCTTCTTCTTTAATGGAATAAACGCCTGATTGAAGTTTCCTCGGAGAATAAAGCGATTAATCCAGATCTTTCGTTGAAGGCTACTTCGACACAGAAGAGAAACTAAATCGTCGCGATGGTACAGTAATAAATTTGCTATATTTGCGTGGGTGATTAAATTTTTCTGGAGAAGTATCTGTAGTTTTTTTTTTTTTGTCAATTGTGTTTTTTTTTTTTTTTTTTCGTTTCAAACGTCTTCACAGTTTCGTATTTTCTTAGTTTTGCAAGAAATTACTGCACATGTTCCTTTAATCAAATTGTTGCAGTGTTAAATTCGCGATTGAATTTTCGCGATATCCCCATTCGTTGAAACATTCCATCCCCTTTAATATCGCCGAGCCGAGCCTGTCATTTCCGGTTTTCGCGTTACAAAATTGAAACCCACACGTGAAACGCGCGACCTTTATTTAAAATGGTAGAAAGTGGAGGAAATCTTCAATAATTCAAACATCCGACACGTTTCAGGGAAAACGAAAGAAATACAACGCTGGACGGGATATTTTAATTAAAAACGCGTGCACGTGTTGTTTTTTTCTTTCTCCTTCGGCAGCGTGTGCAGGACACGCGTATGCAATAATATTAACTCCGCTTTGAACTTCAGCGTCGAGATCTTGGTCACGTTTTCGCGTATGAAAAAGGTCTTATTAAATGTTGGAAACCGTAAAAAAAACTGAAACCACGCGAAATTAGCCGCCTTTATGCTTCTCAAACGTCGGTGATTTATTAACGATGAAAAGAGACAACGGAGATTTAAAAAAATTGTTCCAAGGGGGGCGCGCTCTGAATGACACAGAGAGCCCGCAATTACCACTTTACCCAGCGTAATTGATTTCCACAAAAAGAGAAAGAAGCAGGGAAAAAAGAGAAACTCCCCTGAAAAGTCAATTTCACGCCCACGCCAAAGCCACTGAAAATTCTTTAATCGTTAAACCTTTCTGCCCGTTCTTTTTCCCCTGTCACCGTAAACGAGAATAAATTGACGCGATACGTCCAAGTTCGATATATCGGCGCATCAAATCCTGCCGCGCTATAAATAAGTGTGGACAATATCGTTCAGGAACAGCGAGAAAGCCGTAAAAGTCATACGACAAAAGCGAGATCTCAGCGAATGACGTCGTCCACAACAGGCGTATTAAATCGTAAATTGAATTGGAAGTTTCAGTTGCGCGAGGGTGTTGTTTGAAATGGCGCAGCAGGCACAACTCTAGGCTAACATGGTTCCGACGATTGGACTTTGCGTTCCTTGCAGGATAACGCGTTATGCCATTAGCAAGTGCTAACGAGCTACCTAATGAAACACGACAAATCACTCGTCGTTAAATTCTAACTGACTTGTATCCACTGGATGTCCCGCGTGTCATGTAATTATGATTCCCCCGGATATAAACTCGGACAGTGGGTGATGACAGCCGAAACAGACGCACACGTTGATTTAATTTCGCGATCGAATCGCATTTGTATTTGTAATTGTGGCGAAATTTGAAAGTGAAAGCAGCAACGAAAAGAGGCGAATTGCGTTTGAATAAAATGCACGTTTGTGTTATATAATGGATAGAAAGAAATATTTCTATTTATTATGTTTAGTTTTACTAATTAGTAATTTTAATTATAGTTTAGAATAAAACGTTGAATCGCATATTTTAGAAAAATTAAATATTAATTAATATTGTCGAAAATTTTAAGTCAACTAGACTATTAATGTTCAAAATTAAAAATATATTATATACATATAAATTTTAATTTATATCGATATTAAATGAATTTAAATCTTTATAAATAAACTTACAATTTATTTCTTTTTCAGACATAATATTGAATTTCAAGTATAAATATATTTTATATTACAAGTATAAGACTAATTGTATCAACGAAACTAAGACCTTTTTTCGAGTAAAATAACTAAATTAAAAAATACATGATTCAGACGAAATATTAGGGTTTTCAGCCTTGCAAACACAATTTTATATTTATATACATCGTTTCGCTTTTTAAATATACAGTTCGACTATCGTCACCGAGTGAAATGCAAATGTTGGTTATTCCACACTAAAAAAAAAAAATCACGTAACTCGGATTGTGTCAATGAAATTTTTAACATTTTTAACATTCCTAGTGATCGCGGTAAAAAGGGACTGGTATGTAAACGGTGGCAGTAGTATAGTAGGCCGACCGTGGTCAGACTGGCAAGTTCACCGAAGAAAAATCAATGAAGTGGGTCGCGCGAGATATAACACTTCACCCTGTCGTCGCTTTCTTCGCTGTGCAACGATAATGAGGTTGGCATTTTGTGTTCGTTTGCTGAATCAATTGCTAGATACGGGTTTATTTTAAACGATGACATTCACGTTTTTATTTACGCAGATTAATTGCCGGGCTAAACGAAGGACATTGACTCTCGTTAATATTCGAGAGCTTCACTCTCTGTATATTTCTTTGTATAAAATATGTTTATTCGTGATAATAATTTATGTGTTTATTTATGATGCATACGTTTGCAATGCACGTACAATTTAAACATACAAATTTAATATAAATTTGACATATATATAATCTTCGACGAATTTCAAGCTTCAATTTCTGAGCTGTATTAAGCAAGTAAAATTTATAATATTTCTAGCAAGTGTTTCGACGATGGGTATTGAAATGTAATTAAAATATATACGGCAGTAATCTCTCGAATACGATGCATAAATCTCTCGAGCAAGAGTATAAGTCTAGGGAGTTTTAAGTATTCATTAGGCGTACGTGAAATATGAATATATATATACATATTTAATATAAAAACGCGTTTCGATTATTACTTGAATCAGCAAAAGTGAAGTGAACTCGTGTGTTTGAATAGATAAGTGGAAAGAATATTGGCGCACGTTTGAGTTCGTGCTATTTCATATAATAATATTTTCAACTAAAATACTGTTCTCTGCTTCCATCTGTTAATCAAATTAATCGTGATTGCAGGCATCTTGATACCAAAACTGATGGATCGACGATGGAAGAGTATTTTTAAAATACTTTTCAAATTCCACTTTCATTTCTCTCTTTCTTTTTTTTTTTTTTTTGTAGAAATTCAATTCTTTTACAAATACAAATACACAATTCTAGTATTAAAAATTGATTGCAAAAGTTGACACGAAATTACCAGACACAAGGGGTATTTTTGCAGCCTCTAGATTGTTCGTCGGTGATAGAAATGAAAATGAAAAAGGGGGAGGGTGAGAAAGAAAAACGGAACCGTCAAACGTGTAATTTGCTCGTAGCTGTTTTAAAATTTAGTACGAGAATTCCAAAGTCGTTAAGCCCCTCAAAAATAACTTTAATTGGAAACTTTTTAGTTTCCGTAACGAGCGTTGTACAAGTCCGTAAGTAGTAACGAGCGAAACAAAACGCGCTGACGAGTAGTCGCAGCCAGCGCGTAGTCAGACCGAGCTGGCAAAACCGGCAGGTAGACGCCCCATCACGCAATTGCGAGATTCTTGGTATGTATGTATGTAACGTGAATAATAGCTGTAAGACAAATGTGGTCTGGCACAGTTTCAACTCGAGATCGCACGTAACAGAGACAAAGTATTCCCTTAGCTCGCGAAGAACAGATGGAAAAATGTTTTTCCGTAAAGCGAGGCAGTCCGTTCCTGCGAAACAAAGTTCTAACGACAACTGTACATTGAAACGAGCGTTTCAACCTGTAATTCAACGCGAAAATTGACACCGTGTCGACGACAGAGATTCGAGTTACCTATTTGCTTGTGACAGTGAAATTTTTTCCTGAACACGATCGACTCGTAATTCGACTGTGCAAATTCGTAGAATTGAATAATTTTCTGAACGTGCAAATGAAACACGTATATCTGAATAAAATACGTACTTTCTAAAGCGTATTTCAAACGAAAGCTTTTGCGTTCGCGTTGTAAAAATCTTTCGCCATTAATTGTAATTTAACTTTCGCCTGGGCACAAGTTTCATGGTTTAATCGTCGAATCAAGTGTAATTGAACGCACCACTTGATAAATACTGAGACCGATCGTCTTATGGAGACCATCGTCTTTTGAGGGCCATCGAGCGCTCGAGTGCTCCAACACCGCGTCGAGCAGTCCTCGTCTATAGAGACCGGCTTCTCAATTTCGTCCGTGACACTCGGGCGACCAACGATTCGCAGCGTGCACAGACATTCTTCCGAGCCGCGAGAACTCGTTATTGGACCGAGTTCCACGCAGTTTTGCCTCATCGATTACCGAAGATCCGGTGGTTCGATTCGCCACCCTCCGGCAGTTTAACCCAGTTCGAACAACCCTTGTTCCAACACTACCCAGCGGCTTGTTGAAGAAACGCGTCGAACACGTTTCAGAGAGTGACGCGAGCAAGAAGAAGAGGAAGAAGGAGAAGAGAATCTTTAGGAACGTGATTCTTCTCTTTGCTAATTTCAACTAAATTAGAAGCAAAAACTGCCTGCAAAAATTTGTTAACCGCTGGCAACTGACTACATAACTCACTACATAAATAAATTTATTATTTGTTTTATCTGGGTTGTACTTAAAACTGAGAAAATGTTGCAATTTTGTAAGAAAAAATTCTCGACAAGCGATTAACTACTTGCGCTGGCAACTGATTGCGGACCATAACGAGCGACCAAACCCTTAAAAATAAATCGTCACTGTCTTTCTGAACTCGTCGGTATGATATCACTACATGAATAAATTTATTATTTGTTTTACCTGGATTGTACTTAAACGTATACTTAAAACTGAGAAAATGTTGCAATTTTGGAAGAAAAAATTCTCGACAAGAGATTAACCACTTGCGCTGGCAACTGACTGCGGACCATAACGAGCGACCAAACCCTCAAAAATAAATCGTCGCTGTCTTTCTGAACTCGTCGGTATGATATCACTACATGAATAAATTTATTATTTGTTTTACCTGGATTGTACTTAAACGTATACTTAAAACTGAGAAAATGTTGCAATTTTGGAAGAAAAAATTCTCGACAAGAGATTAACCACTTGCGCTGGCAACTGACTGCGGACCATAACGAGCGACCAAACCCTCAAAAATAAATCGTCGCTTTCTTTCTGAACTCGTCGGTATGATATCACTACATGAATAAATTTATTATTTGTTTTACCTGGATTGTACTTAAACGTATACTTAAAACTGAGAAAATGTTGCAATTTTGGAAGAAAAAATTCTCGACAAGAGATTAACCACTTGCGCTGGCAACTGATTGCGGACCATAACGAGCGACCAAACCCTCAAAAATAAATCGTCGCTTTCTTTCTGAACTCGTCGGTATGATATCACTACATGAATAAATTTATTATTTGTTTTACCTGGATTGTACTTAAACGTATACTTAAAACTGAGAAAATGTTGCAATTTTGGAAGAAAAAATTCTCGACAAGCGATTAACTACTTGCGCTGGCAACTGATTGCGGACCATAACGAGCGACCAAACCCTCAAAAATAAATCGTCGCTTTCTTTCTGAACTCGTCGGTATGATATCACTACATGAATAAATTTATTATTTGTTTTACCTGGATTGTACTTAAACGTATACTTAAAACTGAGAAAATGTTGCAATTTTGGGGAGAAAGAATTCTCGACGTGCGTCATTCGAGCGCAAGAGGTTAATCGGAGATGCTACGGACGAAAACGGAAGAGAGAGGAGAGGGAAGAATACACGGAAGCAAAGCTAATCGCGGAGAAGGAACGAAGAAGAAAAGGGTAAGAACGGCGAGGGTGGAGCAACGAACAATGAGAAACTCCGGGGATGAAATAGGAGAAGATCTCTCCCCGTGACCCTGGTTGAAAAGTCGAAGAAGCTTCACCGTGGGAATTCCCAGGTCGTGCACCCGCTTCCGGCGTCTGACACAGATACTCCCTCGGCCAGGAGTTTACGTGAAAAACAGCAACAACAGGGAGAGAGAGAGAGAGAGAGAGAGAGAGAATGTATGCCGGAGTCGTTGCCCTCTTTGTGTTGACCTCCGGAGAGTTTGCTCTAAAATAACCGGGGCGAACGAGAGACAGGTTGTAATAATAACAAGTTTTCGAACGTCGGGTTAATTCTGTCCGGTCGCGTAGAATCCATCGGGAGAAATTGCATCAGCGACTATCGTTAGCGAGTATCGGCCGGCCATTATCCAAGCACGGAAACTCGATTACTCGTTCAATCCACCCGGCAACTTTCCACACGTTGTTCGCCCGGTGTGCGCGATAAACTTCGCCGACGTACGCACGTTCGATGCACTATGAAACTCTGACCGCGTGTCTCTTCCGGGTCGTCAACTGGCCCGAAACTTCCCTTTGAGCCCTGCTCGTAATTTTCAACTAACTGCCGCGTATTTCATAAATTACGGACGAGAGATGGGTGTCGGATGGAGGAGAGAGAGAGAGAGAGAGTTTTTGACCTGGCAGCGTGATCGATGACGAGGAACGCGTTCGCGTGGCCGTTGGCAATTACCCCCGGGGGGAGAGGGTGCGTGTAGAATTTTTCTAATAGACTTTACGTTGACACGAGGCAAACGAGTTTCTGGCGATTTTTAGCAACGGTTATTGGACCGTGATTGACGTGCCCGCGAGTTCAATGTGAGGTGATTAAACGCACGATTGCTGCACCGGCCCGAATGTTTTTGAAGTATTTTAATAGAAACTGTGACAACGAACTTTGATTATTTATAAAAATTCGTTTGAATAAAAGTTCCTCTGTGCTGTTGAAATTGGGACATTCTTTTTTTTTTTTTTTTTTTCTGTTCGACAACAGAGGCGAGTGATAATTGGGTATTTTGTTGGCGTCAAACAGAAAAGAGAAAAAAATCGAAAAAAAAACATTTCCTCTCTCTACTAAGACTCATTTAGGCCGCGAGTCAATTTTTATACATTTTCAATTTTCGGAAACTAGTCCAGGTCATAGTGAAAAAGTTTCAAAAGAATGCAACGACCCGCTTTCAGGTTAAACGTTTTTTTTTCTCTTTTTTTTTCATTTTTATCAAATATTGCAACTTCAAAGGAAAATACAACGCGAGAAAATGACAACTTTCTAATTAGAGAAAATTTTCTATAAAATTTTCTCTTTCTATAAAGGAGAAAAGCGTATCTCGAAAAAAAGAGTTCCCTCTTTCACTTCGCAAGGAAATGTCAATTGTCATCGAACATTGTCGTGAAATATTTTCGAATCTTCGTATAACAAGACTATCCTTTCTCTCTCCTTCTCTCAAACGGCAGAAGATAAAAACAGAAGCCTTCTATTTATCCTGACTTCTCGTCCATTTTTATTCTGCCCCCTCCCTCCCCCTTGTTTGGCAAATCTCTACACGTTTCGAGAAGTTCCCGATCACGATAATAAATGACCTAGTTCCTAGTTTTTCCCTCCGTACGCACCGACTGAATGGATCTCAATCTCGCCACTTTCTGCCGGACAATGTCGTTCGTTTTCCCACCGTATAAAATTCGCGCAGCCAATCCAGAGGTCTATTTACAAGTTCACGAGCGAGTGTCTTCTCTGTTTCCTTTTAAAATCATCCCTTCGATCGTGTCAAGGTTGAATCGTAATTGCGACAGCTTGCGTTCGCGTTGTATCGGTATTTTTACTATGTACCTTCTTGGCCCTGTCTGGCCAGAAGCAAACTACAGATTGCATCTTTTCATGAACATTTTCGCGAGTCGCGATTTTGTAGGAGAAACAACTGGCACTGAGGTTAACAACAATTCAGAATTTTAGCGATTCAAACATTCGAGATTTGCGTTGAAAAGGATTTGCTTTTTGAAATTTTCGTCGATTGTTATTTCTCGACAATTGCGAAAGTTATCCCGAAATTTCAGTAATTCCGCGATTTTACGGTATTAAAATCACGGTACGAAGAGATTTTTCGAAAATTCTAGTCAACGATTCCTCGAATTCTCTGTCGGGAGTGAATGAAATTATTCGACTGTACTGAAAATCTCGAAAATCACCCCAATTAATATTCAGCTGATTACGAAAAGTTTCGTTATAAATTTTAATTAGATCGGGCAGGATTTTGCCAAATTAAAAGTTTCGAATTAACTAGACACGTGTCTCTCGTAGGACAAAGCCTAATTAACACACGTGTGACCCACTTGCGATCCATTGTGCGGATTATTTCGACGCACTTTTGTTTCGTGCGAGAGACCGACGTGGGACGAGAAACAATTGAGAAAAGCTGCCGAAAAGGTAAAATTTATTAACAAAATTCATTCGACACGAACGCCGCCCTGTACGTGACCGTCGGTTAAACAGGAGGTACGCACGCAGCTTCCGGTGGTGTAATTACTGGCGGAAGATGCGACGAAAGTGGCTCTTAACGAGAAACTCTGTAACCCTCGCACCTCGTTTACGACGAAACTTTCGTCTAGACGGAAGGTGAGTTCCTCTTCCTTAGTGGAACTCGTATTTTCTCGCTTTTACATGCCACATAAAGATCCCGCGCTCTGGCTTCTAGCTTGCTATCGTGTCTTCAAAGCTGGAAATATTGTCGCAAGCAAGTGGAAAAAGCCTTGGAAAGTGGCTCGTGCCTTTTCTCGTTTTATTTATTTATTTATTTTTTTTTTTTCTTCGCTGGACGATGACCAATTATGAGATTAAAGAGATTCTCGCTCATTCTCTTTCCCTCCGGTGTCTGTTCGCTCTCTCGGCGTTCCATTAATGTCCCATTGATGTCCTCTTGATCGTTCGACAATGCTGTTGCTGCGTTTGACGGTCCTTTGGGAACCGTATAATTCGATTTATAGAGGTACACGTTTGCGTGAGACTGAGGTTCAGTAATTTCGTTTCCCATTGAGTGTTTAGTTGAGTTAGAGAGAGAGAGAGAGCGAGAGAGAGAGAGTTGACTAGGTGTTGTACTTCGAGGTCGAGGTCGGACTGGACCGGAGGATTAGTTTAAATCTACCTTACGCTCGATGTATTATCGTATTAACTGTTAAACAGGATAATTGTAGCCGCTGTTGTTCCACCGTGGAGTATGGTAATTTCGCGAAAGTTAATTATGAGAAATTCGTTTCGTACCCTGTGACGTTGAAGGGATGCTTGTTTCAAGGTCGCGGGCGAAGGTCGACTCGAAGAACGCACGTGCAGCCTGTGACGCGCGTGTGCGTGTATGCGTGTGTGTGGGGCGCCGCGGAAAATTTTCGTCGCATAGTGAATGTACGTTGAAGTACTTTAAGGGAGTATTCTGGTAATCCAGCTTAAAAAGAATCAGTCTTTTTTTTACATTTTCTCAAAGTATATGCTTTCGAAAATGTCTATGCAAAAAGATCCGTTTGAATTCGTAAAATTAGCAAAGTTGGATGTTTAAAGGAAACGGTGCACTGCTGGCAACGTAAGTATGAATATTTTTGTACAACGAGTAACAAAAGCTTCAAATGTCTCAAAAAAATATTTTATTTTATATTATTATTATTATTTTATAATATTTTATTTTTTGTACTGCTCGATTGATTGTAAGTATGAATATTTTTGTAGAACAGGTAACAAGAACTTTAAATGTGTTTTTCTCAAATCCATATTATTTAAACTGGCTGACGGAATATCTCACGTTTTAGTTGACCGATTGACTTGAAACTTGGTGGAGAGATCTTCACCGGATTTCAAAATCTGATGTTTTTTTCTATTTTTTTTTTTTTTACCACCCAAAAGACGAAAATCGATATTTTAACTTCAAAATGCTGCCGTTTTTTCAATTTTCGAAATTTCGCTGTATCCGTGGTTCATGCGACAGCCATATTTATACTAATTAAGATGCATTTTGGTTTTTTAGTTTCAAACAGCCAGGTGGACCGGAATGACGTCAGCCATTCGAGCTCGTTTTTAAAAACATGCTTTACCTAAGGCTACATAATTTCCACAACTTTCATTAATTTCGTTAAAAAAAGAAAAAATTGCAAATACTCTTTGAGTATGGATAAATCTGTGTGCGGAAACTGCATACCAAAATGTATCATGGTTTCCTTAGAAAAAAATCCCCAAAAAGTCGATTTTTTTCAAGCTCAGAATACCAGAACACCCCCCTAAGTCGATTAATTAGTCCCTCGTTTTCAGTATTACCTTGGACACGATAATTCCTTTGTTCAGGCATCTTCTATCTTTCTATGCATCTTAATTACATACAATAATAACAATTTTCACGATTTAAACAATTCAAATTTCGACAGTTTCCGAAATTAATTTCGATCGTGGAAACTTCCAGCCGATGAAAGAAATTCATCACTCGATTCAACGCTTCGTTATTAGAATGTTCGATCGAGCCGTAATTGGTCTCGATGATTTTATTACGAAGAATCGAAAAGGGTGGCGATCATGGGGACTGCCGAGGATCGCGCGGACATTTCGAGTGTGTTCGCGGCAGACGCTCTCACCCCCTAATTGGACCGTTTAATGAGCGGTTGAAAAGAACATTGGGAAAGCAACGGCATAATTAAGGGAAATTCTGACTCCGATGGCTAATTGGTCACGTGAACTACATTTTAATGAACGGCTGGGCGTGCCGAACACGGAGGAACCGGCCAACTTCCGGCCGAGAAGCGATTTTCAAACGAACAAACTTCCGATATCGCGGATCAGCCGATTGTCGAGCTCGGAACTTTCCACTCTCGCGTTGAAACATTCTATTACGCTGAGAAAAGAGAAACATTGGACAGAGTGGGAAAAGAAAGGGCACAGAGGGGGAGGGGGGTGGGGGGGGGTGAAAAGCAGCTGAGAACTTCTGACTTCGTTTAAACGGGGATAAAACCCTTGCTCCCGTTTCTCGAAGTGAAGAAGAAGAAAAAGCCGGCAGGACGATCTCTCAATTGGCGATCAATCGTCGCTGAATATCGAGGAAACGGGGACGCGGGGAAAGAGAGCGCCAGTACGAGAAAGAGAGAAAGAGAGAAGGGACAATCGACAGAAAGACGTAGACAGAGTGAACGATTGAACGGGGTGCGATCATTCGTGCCGACACTTGGCAAAACCGGTTCCAGGACAAATCGATGACCGTGCCATTGTAAGACCTCGAACAGTCGAAGACGGGCAGATTATGACCGTTGGATTAGCGTGAAATCGATGAATCAAGTCAATTCTCTGGTCAGTTCTCACCCCTCGGGGATATTTCGTTCACCCTTTCCCCTTCTCGGAGAGACGTTTGTCGAACATCGGCGGGACGATCCGCGAAAGTTTGAAAATTGTTTCCTGATCTTTTTCTATTTTTTTTTTTTTTTTTTTTTTTTAAATTAAGGAACGAGGCGGAGGGCGATGCGCACTTAACAGTAGAACTACCGACGACTAAAGTATAAAGTATACCGAGTCGAAGAAATTAGAATGCAGGGAATAGGAAAAGATTTATAATAAAAAATTCTAAATTCTGAATTGGGTTGAACCGAGAAACATTGTAAATTACTCTAAATTGTTAATATTATTCAATAATTATTCACTAAGCTAGTTACTATTATTACCAAACGATTATTTATATCTAAATCACTGTTAAATTGCGCGAAATTACTCTAAAAAAAGGGTCTAGTTTGGTAGTTCTAGTGTTAAAAACCATCGTTCTTTCTCGATACACGGAACAGAACAGAATCATTACATTAGCACGATGTATTATAAATTTAAATTCTGCACAAGGGCGTCAGCGTCGCAACGTTTGCCATTTCACGTTTGTCTTCAACCTCGTCCCTTGAATTCCGATTTATTTCGCTCGTTGCTTTCTCCGTCGAATATCGAATTCTGTCCAACAGAGGGTCGGGGGAAAGAGAGAGAAAGAATGGCAACGAAAGAGGATTTCTACGAGAAGAAATTTCTTACGCGTGAATCCAGGGAGAGACTCAACGTGTTACGGAGACAGGAAGGGAGAAGCGTGAGAAGAGGGTTTCTCAACCACACCGAAACTCAGCGTCGTCGTCGATGTTTTACATCGATGGGCAAAATGGAGCGTACAAAGAGAACAAGAGCGAGCGAGCGAGAGAGAGAGAGGAGTCTCTAGGCTTCGACTCGAAAGCAATTAACCTGAGTGTACACTATTAAACGCACACACGTTACAAATCACATCGTGGCCGCAACATTGGACCACAAATTAGGGTGAACAGGCTGAAACGCGTGGACAAAGGACGGGAAAATGGACAGAGAAGGTTGGCCAGACCACGATACAAAGTGAACGGGTTTCAAAGGAATTCCGCGAATTCAATTTTCCTGGTCCGGGGACAACAATGAAATTTCGGTTTTCTACGACTCCCCACTCCCCCCCTCGGGAATTCATCGAGGAATCTCTGCTTCCGGTGCGCGATGGCCAACCGACGGTGGAAAATTTGCGTGAGGGTGAGCTGCGAGCCGCACACGATAGGGAGCGAAAGCGAAAGAGAGTCAAAGCGAGTCTCGGTGAGGTTTGGCCCGACCAGCAGCAACTGGGTCGCAGCCTGTCCTGACCCAGATGAATGTCGCGTGACGTCACGCAACCCCCTTGATCTTCTGGTAGCTTCAAGGTGTCGATTACCGAGAGGAGAAGCCTCCTCCGCCGCCTCCACTCTCCCTTTGCCCTTCGACGAAGAACCGCTTCTTGTTCGCGAGGCCGTTCTCGAGGCGCTGCCTCCTCGCAATCGCGGGCAGCGACGTCACGTATCGTCGTTGGCAAGTATCATACGTGGCTCGCCTGGCATGCTTTATGCACGACGATGCGCCACGACGTGCACGTGTGCAAACACACGCGCCCGATAAGCTGAGAATAGGAGAGAATGAGAGAGAACTCTCTGCGTCTCTGCGCCTACAGGGGCAACAATTGTTCCCGCTTGCGATTGCGGACCGTAACGAGTGACCAGGCCGTGTAATTCGACGCATTTCTTTGGAGGAAAACCGTCGTCGGTATGATGTCAATGGATAGAAATTATTGACAATAAATTTATTACTTATAATAAAGTATATTATTATGTATACTTTATATAAATTTGTAATAAAGTAATAAAAAACTGAGAAAGCATAGCAATTTTGAGACAAAAAATTCTCGGCGTGCGTGGCGCGTCAGCGCAAGAGGTTAAAGCAGAGCTCCAACCAGATTGTTCGCATCTGTTTTATGAACCACCACCATCGAGGCGAGCGATTTCACGGTGCAAGGTTATAGGAGAACAGATAGATGGGTGGTGGAAGAGAGGGTGGAAACGACGACAATATTTGCGTGGAACGCAAGTTCCCAGGGACATTTCTCAGATTCTTCTTCGTCGATTCTCTTTCGACTACCGTACCGTCCGTCTCAACGGTATATATCTCCTTAAAGCAGATATCTCAAACGGAAAGAGAGACTTCCAGCCGTGAATTCTTTCCTCGCAATAACGTGTCCTAGATCAGTTCCCGGCTAACCTGAATTGCCTTTTTCAGCTACGCGGCTGAAACTTCCAATTTCTCCTCGACAGCGAGATCCGTTTCGAATCTATTTTGTATTTTTCTTTTCTTTTTTTTTTTTGCACTTCCGGGAGAAACAAATTACGGCGGTCGGTTCGATCGTCAAAAATTTCGCTGACTACTGATCCTTGCTGAGAATTGTCGAAAGAGCCGCGACATTTTGCATTTCACGCGTTGTCGATTAAATTTTTACACGTTCGCTTCTTGGCGAAAGGATATTTATGAAAAAAGATATTGACCATCAATTTGTTGGTCATTTTAATTCCTTTAGTTTCTACATCCCCGTTCAGTCTACAAGTGTTACAATGTTACATTTAATAATTGTAAAAATATAAAAATAATGTGCTTGACACATTTGCAAAACGTTAACAACGTTCAATTAATCGTCTGAATTAAAAGGTTGGACGAAGAATTTCTCAGCCACAAATTTTTCTTTCCAATTTTCCCTTCGGCCGCGCGAGAAGAAGTGTCCAACGAGAAGCGTCCTAATTAAACGTTGTGCTCGGGACGAGCAAGTTCGCGACGCGATTAAGTAGCAGACATTCGCGGAGGATGCGGCCGAAAGATGTAATTTCGGAGAAGGGAGGAAGTCTGCATCCAGTGTGGTGCACGGAATTGATGTAACGTCTGTGTATACAGCACAGTGGTCGAGCATAATACGTTTAAACGCATCGATGGAAACAACGTTCGCGATGCACGAGTTACGAGCCACCATTATGACACAAGCGTTTGAAATTTGGCCTGTGTAAAATATACGTCTCAAACGAGACTCTTTGATCTAATTTCCGTTCGCAGGCAACAATATACGATACTTGAGTGCGTGATGCCTCAAATTGAAGCGAAGGTTCGCGGATAAAATATTGACGAGAGAAGATAGATATTATATAACGCGAAAATATTAAAAATTACATTATTCAACTGCATTATTGAAAATTATGTTATTGAATTGTATTGTTAAAAATTATACTATTCAACTGTATTGTTAAAAATTATATTACTCAACTGTATTATTAAATGTTACATATTATTCAACTGTACTATTAAAAATTATCAACTGTATTATTAAAAAATTGAAACATTAAATTACATTATTTTGAAAATTCCCGCAATTTCCAAATTTCTTACAAAATTTAAACGAAGGTGTATTCCCTGTTTCAGTTACCGATTTTATGGACCACTCGTGCCTAGTTGCCGCAAGAAACAAGAGAAATTATCATCGAACCTTGAAACTAATGAAAATATAATCAAATTCAATTTCCAAATTCTTACAGACGATTACGTCCCGAGCATCTCTTGCTCTTTGGATAATTAACGCGATCGAAATTAACAATTGTAACGTCGATACTCGTCCCGCCAGCGTGCAGTTTGCTTTACGATTACATCTATCGTGTTTCGGTTCACGCAGGGCAAGACGATCGCGATATGATTCACGTTTGGTACACGCGCGTACAGAGTCCGGGGGGTAGGCGAATCGATAATAAGCCGCCCTTAACTCCACGTGGATTAACCGTACACCACGGAACGGTATTAAATGGCCAGTTGCACATCGTACAGGAGATTTGTTATCTCTTGAATGAGATTGCAAGGGGCCAGTGTAATTCCTGTAACGGGGCGCGATATCGGGGTGGAAAATCGACCGCCGAACCAGATAGAAATCTGTTGGACGCGACGATGAAAGGTGATTGTAATTTTGCAACGCCCTCGGTCCGATTCAATTTCGGATGCTCGATGGTATACGAAGGGTAACAATTAATGACGATAATAATTGTAACACCGTCGTCGAACGAGCTGACTAATTTTATAAAATCGAAGAACGGAGTGCAAAATTTCAATTTGATTCGAATCAATTTTGCGCGAAGAGAAAGACGAGGGAGAAAAAAATCGAGTAATTCGCGCTGAGTTATAAGACTCCAATATTAAAATATGATGTGTATAATGTGATATGTATAATACAAATGGACAACAAGACAGACGGACAGGTATAAGAAGCGAGATGGATTAATACAATATAGCAATCGCAGAGAAGTAAGAGAAGTAAGTGAAAAAGGGGGAGAGAGAAATTTACGAGATGGATTAAAAGTACAGATAACCACCGTGCGGTTTAATAGTATTAAAAATGTAAAAGTGCTGAAAAGTAGAATATTTGATTGTAGTTACTTCCCCAATTGAATCGGCAGAACAATGTTACTGTCTTTCCAAATTTAACTTCCACGTACGTACGATTACTACATCTCTGTAATAGGTTGCTGGCTCCAATTCTTTTAATCTCTTGCGTTAGAATGCCACGTCGTAAATTTCTTGCCCCAAAATTGCAATGTTTAATATTTTCAGTTTCAAATATATTTAAATAATAAATAAATCCCAGGCAAAACAAACAATAGATTTGTTACTTATTAATAATTTCTATGCTAGCAATTAATATTAATAATTTCTATATCAGTGATATCATACCGACGAGTTCAAAAAAGAAAAAGCTGCGAATTATTGTATACGATTCGGTCACTCGTTACGGTCCGCGAATCAGTTTGCCAGAGCGCAAGTGGCTAAATTCAAGCAACCTCAATTCAGAAGCCAAGTCGATACGATTTCAAGAATCGAGATTGCCGCGCGCGAAGCTAGAAAAAGAAAAAAAAAAGGCACAAAGTCTATCCCGACCTCGGAAGAACGTGTTTCCAAATTACGTGAATGCAACCGCGGCGAAGTTACCTAACTCGCCGATCATCAATCTACAAATCCCGTGGAAAACCGAACTCGAAAAAACGAGTTCGCCTCGGGGGGAAACTTGGAAAATGCAGAAAATTCCGGGAATTCCACGGTCCTCCGTTATCCAGGTTACCAGCGTAATCCGGAATATATCCTCGTGACACTGTTCCCGCGTGACGCGTTGCACGTCGAAAGGGAGAAAATAATAAACTACGACCGTTCTCTCTTTCTCTTTCTCTCTTTCGCGGTGGTGCATGGAAGTGGAGGAGGAGGTCGAGTGTCGACGCGCGGATATTTGGCGTGATCTCGAGTGTGTGCAGGTGGTTATAGCGGTTGAAAGTGGCGAGCGTCGCGCACAGCCATAGAGAAGCCCACGGCTGCGTTTGCACCCCCGGTTAGCTGCTGGCCAAGAAGTGGCAGCGAAGCTATTGGCTCTACGAACTTTTTATTTCAGACCTCGAGGATCGGACACCCGGTGTTCTCGATACCGTTGGCCCCGTTTTCCTTTTCTCCGAATTCCTCCGACACGATTTGATCGACCGTTGCCTTTCGATGGCAATTTTTCACCTCCCCTCATCGCCCTCTCCTTTTTGGGGGGTTCGTTCGAGCGGTACGAGCGTTTCGTGAGGATTAGTTGTAACGTCGAAGGGGCTCGATCGAGATTCGATCGCGGTTCTTTCTTGTGAAAGGCGAGACACACTGCATTCGGTGGAGGGTTGCTTGCTTTCTTAAGCAGCTTCTCTCGGTTTAGTTCAAGATGGAAGCACGATGCAGCGAAGAAAGTGAGACGCGTATGTGTGCGGCGTACGTGGATGGAAAGACGGTTAGTAGGGCGCAGAGTCGGCCGGTACAGTCAATTGTACTTTGTAGCCATTTCTCTGATTCAATTATCATGCAATCGTTTTTCCAATCAATTACTTTGTCATTCATTTCTGTAATCAGTTGCTTTGTAATTATTTTCGTAATCAATTGCCGTGTATAATCGTTCCTGCAGTCAATCACTTTGTAATCATTTTTATAATCATTTCTATGATCAATCACTTTATATATAATTTTTAATAATAACATTTTATAACAATTTATAATAATATTATAATTTTATGATATTATAATGTATAATATAATACAATAATATTACAATTTTATAATATTTTTTGTAATTAATTACTTTGTAATCGTATAATCAGTTTCTTTGCAATCAGTATATTTTGTCATGATCGTTTCTGTGATCAATTACTAAATGTAATCACAGTAATTAACTAATCGTTGTCAAAATAAATAATCTTGATTAACTTTTGTAATTTATCATCATTACTCGACAATTTCTTTTTCCAAAACCATTAAGTGATTCGTTTATATTTTATTAAGGATCTGTAATACATTGTTTCTTCACGTTGCCACAACACTATATTCGAAATGTTATTATTAAAAATTGCAATTTTCAGTTTCCAAATAGTAGACGTAACAACAGATTAAGTGAGAATATCTACGGGTATTGCTTGCCAATGTAATAGTATCTGTATCGTTGAATTCATAATAATTTGTTTAATAATTTGTTCAAATTTGGTTAAAATTTGTAATTCTCCGATACAAGAATGAGCTCGTAACGAAGAATTTCGATGAAGAATATCGCCAAAATCCATCACACGAAAAATATTATGTCAATAACGAGTCAAGAATTGTAAGAAATATAAGAAATCGATTCATCATCAAACTATCGTTGATGAAAAATGTTTTGAACAATTTGCAACAAATCTCGATAAAATTGCAGGCTTATCGGAAACAATGCAAATAACAAACGTATAGTTTCTACGAAATATACACACGATTGTTGACAAACCGTCATCAAAAATGTAATCATTTCATGACTGATGATTAATTAATTAACCGTAATCGTTGATCACTTCTCTTACTCGTTAGTCAGTAATTATTTCGATAATATTTGACCGTTTGATAATCTGATTATTTGATAATCAGATTAATATTCTGAATCATCGTTAGTCATTAATCGGATTACATTTTGCTCAACTCTGGCAAAGGACCACACGAAAGCAAGAGATTAAGTATTTCGATACATATAGCTGCATTCACATAATGGAAGGAAACAGATTGTACATTACGATCTTTCTCTCGATGAAATTAATGTTTTGACAAGATTCGAGGCTTGTTTCTACATGTTGGTGCTTTCAATTCCCGGTGTCAAACTCTGTTAAACTATGGTTACGATGGACGTAGGTTCTAACAGATGGAAACACGTTTAATTGTTCTAATACATTCACCAGAGGACACGTCGATTTTAATCATAATCTCACGAGATGTTATTTCATCTTATATTAATGCGTTCCCGGATCTTTGAGGAAACGGTGCTATAACATTCTATCGAATCGTTGGAACCATATGTTTCCCGAAACCAATGAATTTTTACAACGTAGCAACGCACACTGCATAAGAAATTCTTATCGCAGTGTCAGTATTTAATTCCTCAATAATATTCCCTGTTCCCGCTAACAGATATCAACGAAAAAATGACCGAAGCGAGAGAAAGCACCGCTTGATCGGATTGCCAACCGATTGCTCTAACTCGGCGCTGTCCAAGTTAAGTCCCGGGGCTTACGGTGCTTCCTTCTCTGCCTCGTTATTAAATTCTATCGACGTACCAGATATATACATACATATATACAAAGACATATAAACAGATACACCCACGTATGTTGAACAATCTCACCATTGTTCGTCGTAATTTAAAAAAAAAGAAAAAAAAAGAAGAAAAAGAAGAAAAAGAGAAAAAGAAAAAATGAGAGAAGGGATGACGGGAGCAGGCACGAAGGGATGAGGGCAAGACACGACGACAGATGTACACATTTATCACAAGAGAGGAAGAACATCTCAAGTTTCGAAATTACAGTTTCAACTTACCTACCAATCAACTACCAATTAATTAAATCTGGCGGAGGATGTCTTCTGGATATAACTCGCGAAACACAATCGTCCTTGCGTCTGTCGATCCGGTTGAAATCGTCTGAGAAATTCTAGGGGAATGTTCATCCTCGAGCGGCTCGGACAGGAATGCTCCATCGAAATCCCGCTAGCGCGGGCTGAGACCGGCGGCGCGGGCTGAGACCGGCGGCGCAACCTTGAAACCGGCGGCGACGCGCCTCTATCTCTCCCCGTCTCTCTCTTTCTCTCTCCCTCTCCCTGTCTTTCTACCCCCTCTCTATCTCACGGTCTCTATCACTGGTTCTCCTGGTGACGACCTCGAGAAAGTTTACCGGGGAGAGACCTGTGTGCTCCAGGTCCCCGTGTTTTCGTTCTATACTCTAACTCCATCAGAGACCAGAGGAACGGAAAGAGAGAGATTTAATTAACGCCAAACGAACTGCGATAACAAGCTTCGCAGTATACAATAACCAAACTAAACGAGAGACGCGTATCATGCGCACCAACGCGTACGAAGTTCAAGGAGAGCGCCGGGGATACACCTAGCGATACACCTTGAAGGCTCTGTCCGGGGATTGCCAGCCTTTTTCGCCATTCGCTCTAACCTTGAGGCGAAATATTCCCTCTTTCCTACCCTTTGTTTATCGCTGAACGACGTCGTTCCCTGGGAGATCCCCGGGATTTCGAGGAAACGCGACGACGGTATTTTCATTTGTCGCTAATTAATTGTTCAGCTCGTCGTTAATAACTGCAGCAGCCGGTCGTGCATAGATTTATCTATCTATACGTTATATAATTTGCCTGCCATATCTGTTTCACCGAAGCTCGCTCTTGTCCATCGTTTTCAAGCACTTTCTAATATTTAATATCGCGCGGATATTGCTCGCGGAAAATTCTCCCATCGCCTCGAGGCAGCCCCGAGCGATCAAAGTTCTTTTTCTCCGTCGAAACGAAAGCGAAGTTGAAATGTGGAAAGATTGAAAGAAAAAAGAAAAAAAAAAAAAGAGAAAAAACCATAAGCTCGTTATCAAATGCAGAAACTGCCCCGTGGAAATATTATATTTTCAGAGGGAACTGTTAATTTGAACAATCACGAAGCTTTAAGTGAAGAAGATTTACGTTCGCACGTCGATTCCTCCCTTTGCGTGTATATTCGATGAAACGAATATTATGGAAAATTGTGGGAAAAACTGATCCCACGAACCATTTGCGCTAGTACGCGCAAATTCTATTGGATATATTATTCGAATAAACTTATTTAAAATAATTGATCGAATAAATATCTTCTCCGCTAGTGCGCGCAAGTTCTATTGGTTCAAAATCAAATCAAAGTTGGATATTATTCGAATAAACTTATTTAAAATAATTATTTGAATAAATATTTATTTAAAATAATTAATCGAATAAATATCTTCTCCACTAGCACGCGCAATTTCTATTAATTCAAAGTTAAATTTATTTTAGAATAATTATTAAAGTTAAAATGCAAAGTTACAAAGTTAAAAAGTTAAATTTATTTAAAGTAATACAAAGTTGCAAAATTAAACTTATTTAAAATAATTGTTTAAATAAATATTTATTTGAAATAATTAATCGAATAAATATCTTCTCCACTAGCACGCGCAATTTCTATTAATTCAAAGTTAAATTTATTTTGGAATAATTATTAAAGTTAAAATGCAAAGTTACAAAGTTAAAAAGTTAAATTTATTTAAAGTAATACAAAGTTGCAAAATTAAACTTATTTAAAATAATTGTTCCAATAAATATTTAATTAAAATAATTAATCGAATAGATACCTTCTCTAGTCGAATATTTTATCCCGACAACTTGTTCTCTCTGTTCATTCGAACAGTTTTACTTTGATGATGAAATTTTTCGAATAGTGACGCGAGTAATTATTATTTTCGCTGTGAATTTTGCAGAAAGTTCTTTACGAAAATAATTGCCGCGATAAAGTGTCCGTCGTGATATTATTTTTATTTATTATTATTTTATTATTTATTTCTGATCCTTGCTATTTGGCTGCGGATGGCTTCCAGTTCTTTGTACAGACTTTACAATATTGCCACGAAATTACAATTTCCTCTTTTGCCATTTACACGTGTCCATCCCTAAAGTATCGAGAGCTAATACAACATGCCTATATATCTATGTATCAAATATAACTAATTCCAAGCGATTTAAATAACTAGACTCTGCTGACTACATCTAACTTTATATTACATTGCTTCGCCCTATAATTAGAAACATGGCAAGACAAAAAAACGTGATATAATCAAACGAACGTGTACAATAAAAGAGATTCTCTCGCTCTTGAACTTCATTCGAGTATATCACACGAGATATACAAGCACTTGTTCGGGGTGGCAAAAAAGGCGAGGGAAACTTTATTCCTCATTTTCATTCCTTGTTCGTTGCACAAACGAGATCTTTCTATCTCGGCAAACGAAGCCTCTTTGACTCCGGGCTTTTCTATAGTGCAACAAATTAGACATTCGTATCAGCATTCGTGCCTGAAGAACGAGATACACGCCTTTTCTCCCTAGAAAATGAGATTCATCGGCAGCTGATCAGAAAAAAAGAGAGCTACGTAGCTACGTCGATCGTGGGCGTATAATACACACACACATATGTATGTGAATATATATATATATATATATATATATATATATATATATATATCGGTCATCGGGACGGAAACTGGGACGGTGATTGTATTTGCTTTTAACGCCGAGGAATCGAGAGACGAACAGGGGACGAAAGAGGCGCGCGAGGAACGAGAGGAGACGAGACCTTAGCACACTTTCGTCAATGCACCTTCTACTTGACTTCCTCTTCGTCTCTCCTAGCTAGCCTGACCCCCGGCCGGGGAAACATGAAATTAAGCGAGAGAAAAGGGCGGCACATGGGCGAGCGAGCTCGAAGGCTGCGAATGGAAGAAAAAAAAGAAAAAAAGGGAGGAAAAAGAAGAAGAAGAAGAAGAAGAAGAAGAAGAAGAACAGGGAGTGAAAGGCGGGAAATAGGATGCGAAGTTTTCTCATTGGGAAATTTTTCTCATCGCGAACGGCCGTGATACACGCAACAACCCTGGTCGCCGTATCCCTCGATAAATAATTCATGAAACATTTCACGGACGCAATCAAACTTGGGCGAGATCGCACGATTCGTGGATCATGCGCTTATGTTTTTTTTATTCGCCATTGGCACATCACGAAGGACGCACGTTCGCGCGAAAATTTTCAAGCCACGCCACGGCCATTTGCGGTATTGCAACTTGGGGGGCTCACGCGGATGCACGCTCCCCCCCCCGCCCCCCGCCGTTCCTCTCATCCCTGGGGATAGACTGCCTTCCTGTTTGCAGTCTATCGATCGGTTGACGCGGATACACGATTACCCGCTAATCCAGAATTAATTAAGTTCACACTCGGCGCGATCTCTCGATCTCTCTGTGTCGAGGCTCGAGGCGTGTCCGGATTCACGCGGCGTACAGAGAGAATCGTCACGTTTCACCCTCATCCGGTTCTCAGACGACCGGCAACCGGATATGCCGGATCGTCGGATTAATGGCGGCCGATAGGAATTAGGACGATTGAGCGGCGGTCGAATGAAACGAAGGACAAGAGGCGGAAGATCGGATGCCTCAAGTACCAGGATCCACCGGTGGCTGAGAAAGGATGAATCAAGGGTGGTGGATCGTTGCCAGCTCGCGGTGGAAAAATGGCAATTCCGTGGTGAAATTCTGTCAAGAATTTCATCTCGGTCATAATGGGGATTCCGGCTGCTCCCCCCCCCCCTCCGCCCCCTCTTCCCCCGCGTTTTCATCCTTAATCAGTCGTTTAATGCCGTCGGTCATCGTTCGATCTTCCTTCTCGGGAAAAAGAATCGTGAAGAGATAAAGAAAAAAAGAAAAAAAAAACAAAGCAGACGAAGGAAAGATGATAGATAGGATAAGAGATAAAAAAAAAAAAAAAAAAGAAAGAAAGATATCTCGAAAGAGCAAGAAGCTTCGAACGAAGGGAAACGTCAACTTTTCAGATCGAGTCTTCAACGTAACGAGGAAACTTTTAATCTCGATCCGAGGGTACCGTATAGGGGACTAAGAGACAACTGACGTTGCATCGTGTTGCAACTTCGTTGCAGGCGCGTGATTATATATCTTTCTCTATACGATCGTTGAACATTACGATTACTCGTATAACATATTTCTGTCTGGATAGATTTGAGTTGTTGAATTTCTTAAAGTTGAAATTTTATTAATTGTCGTAGAGAAAAGAAAGGTTATAGCTCAATTCGATCATTGATGACGAGAGAGGCGTTGTTGTTACAAATGTATTACAAAACCGTGTAAATAAAACTGAATATCAGTCGGGCCATGAATCTGCCAAACACCATTCGTTCCAATCTGACTTTCGAAGCAGATTTCCCTCGATTTCCTCGAATCACCGGCCAAGTACGACGCCCGTCTCTCCTACTTTTAACGTCGAAGAATACGCACGGAATCATCCAAGCAAATTAAACAAGTTTCCTTTTCGTCATTGACGACCTTGACGCCTCACGGATTTCGCATTTCGCTAACGAGGAAACTTTCGCGAAAACGCGAAACGACAGGACAGCTCAACCAAGCGACACTAATTTTGCGTTAATTAACGCGTTCCAGGTGCCAACGAGAGAGAAAATCGGCGACAGCGAAACAGAGAGAGAGAGAGAGAGAGAGGAAGAGAGATCTGCCTGGTTTCAATTTCGATGTATGTCAACCGATGCACTCGACGGGGATGGGGGTGGGGGGTGGAATGGGAAAACAAGATCATTTTCACGGGCATCTCCATCGACAGCAAGGTTCCATCCAGCCATTTCATTTTCAGTGTCGTTCCCTCGATTTTCTGCTCGCAGCTCACCCCGGAGCAGGAGCAACAGTTTACCTGGCTTTTCACGCAGCCGTGATCACGATAACGCCCGGCGCTCTCCCGGGCCTGATTCCGTATTCAACGGGTCACGCTCGCGCACGTGTCATTCTCGTCCATTATGGCAGCGAAACGTTTAATTAGAGGCGACACGGCTGCGAACGGCGACGTACCGTCGTGCTTCTCGAACGCTACGAACAACACGCTCGTTAAAAATGAAACGAGCTTCGTTTAGAGTCGTGTTTCGTGTTGGATGAAGAGGTGAAGAAATATCGGGAGAGAGGGGGGGGGAGGGAAAACAGCGTGAAATTACAGCTTATATCTGAAATTGTGACAACCGAGGAGAGAGTGCAAGAAGTTCGCCTCGATGCTTCGAGGATCTAGTTGTGCGAAGTATGAAATTTCAGAGGCACGAGAGAGGTTTACTCGATATGATTATAGAGAGAGAGAGAGAGAGAGCGTCTAATGATTTATTTATGCTACTTACTATCCGGGCACCCGTCCGGCTATAAGCAGAATAAAGGGGAAACTTTCCGGGGAAACAAGCGTAATGAAATTTCGCGCGAAAAGGACGAGAAGAAATACAAAAAAAAAAAAAAAAGGAAAAAAGAGAGCGTTTCATCGAGTTATCGAACGAACAAGTATTTGTTATCGATTGACATTTTGGTCGGTTTATAATTTCAGCTTTGCAATTTGATCAGAATCATCGGTTAGGGCCGCGTGCAAATATTTACGGGGAAAAAGGAACGACGGGGCGAACGAGAAAAATAGAGGTACAAATATCCCGTGCACAATAACCGGATAAATGCCGCGAATTGACGAGCCGCGTCCGATACGGGGCAACGTCCCCCCTGTCGATATTCAATTAATGGACCGGGAAAATGAACACGTACGCGAGACAGCGAGCCCACGGGCCAATAAACGGGGCAGATAAAAAAAAAATGACTCGAAACGATCGCCGCGGGGCACGGAAATTTTCTCTCGGCAAATTTCCCCACCTGCCTTCTTACATGCAAACTGCGAATAACTGATAGAGAATCGTCGATATTGCGAGGTATCGTGCAACTTGTGCACTTGGTCTTGTTTCTCTCTGTTTCAACGGTGTCTGAGTTCGGTTTTTCCTTTTTTTTTTCTTTTTTTGGATAATTTCTTACACGTCGTTGCCTATTGTTTAAAACATGAATTCTCTACCTCGACAGTTCCGTTTTTTTTCTTTTTTTTTTTTTTTTAAGATATAATTTCTCACACGAAACTTAGTTTCATTCTCGAAAATCGTAAACTCGAACATCGTCTCTGAGGAGACTGAACAATTTCTTTCTTTGCAATTATCCTTTAATACTTGTCGAGCTTTGGACATTTAGGATCACGTGAGGAAAAAATTCGAGACACTTCAGCATTTCAAAATTGAATAAAACGATTAAGAAAGAAAATCGTTTAAGTAAGTCTGAAGAGGTCGTTGCAAAGATAGATAATCTAGCTTGGACAGATGATTTCCTGATGTTTTTAGAGACGTTTGAAAACTGAAACATCGACAATCTTTCTACTATTATTCGTCCAGTTGTGCTACTGCACATACACACAGAGAGAGAAAGAGAGAGAGAGAGAGAAATTCAAACAATCCAGGCTCGATATGAACTGAAACACGAAGAACGTGGCTCGTCTGTCACCGAGAGTCAATAGCACAGTCACCTCGGGTCGTAACCAAGACACATAATCGCCGAGAATCCACGTGAACCGGAGACACCAGACGAATTTAGGGTCAACGGATCTCGAATACACTCGATGCTGACAGATAGTCGATATCTATGCAAATCCTCTATTGCACGTGATACCGAGGTTCGTCAGAAACATTTGATTAGGCGATGCACGAACAGAGAGAGAGAGAGAGAGAGAGAGAGAGAGAGAGAGAGAGAGAGAGAGCCGATAGGTGTATTCTCGCTCGTTTAAACCCGAATAAACGCTTCGACGATCGATTTAACATGTTTACCATTGCTTGTCAGCGAGTAATCGAGAAGACAGGTATTCCGAATTCCTTTACTTTCGAATACGTCGAGAATCCATCAAGACGAAGGAAATTTTCTTTTCAACGTCAATCGTTGAATTCGATCTGATGATAAAAATCGATGGCACGTTCAGCAGAATTCTGGATTATTCGAGAAGACTGCGAGATATATTTGTAAAAACAGTACAAAATAAGATTTTTTTGAGGGAAACATGAGGTTTTTCTAAAAGTTCTTCAACATTGGAACTGTCGACGAGTGAAGTGTATGAGAAGACACGAGCCATCATCTGAATATTAACTAAAAATCTCTAAAAATGCATCGTTACATACGAGATATCTAGAAAATTATTCATTAAACAGATTGACTTAAAATTATTTTCAATAAGACATGTTTTTGATAAACAGGTGAATGTATTTATTTTGTCTAATTCCTTATATATATACATATGTATATATTTAATTATTAACATATTATACATTTATTTATTACTAATTTAATCATTATATCTTATTTTTAAAAATTAAAAATTTCTTTTTTTTTAATAATTGTATATATAATAAATTTATATATATAAATCTAAATAATAAATAATATTGAATAGTAATAAATTTAAGTAAAAATATAGAAATTTATAATAACCTTTTCAAAAAGAATAACAAATTACAAAATTTTTTTCTATTATTAATCAACACTAAAATCACAATTTTGAAAATAAAAATTATAACATCGTACAAATAAATTTAATCATTCTGATAAATCCAATCTTCAATCTTAACATTCGCAAGTACAATTGATATTCAATTCTCTAAAAAAAAAAAAAAAAAGACCTAGCTTCGTAATAGTTCATTTTCTCAGAAATTACTTTATCAACGAATATACCACCTTCCTCGATGAGCAAAATAGAAACGATTAAAAATTTCTAGTCAGCAGGAACCTCGGTGCTTCGTAATCGATTCAACCTCGTGAAATTAGCAAGGTGTGTTCCTCAGATTGTGAATAATGAAATACCACCACCTCCCGGTGCATGGATCAAAAACAAAAAAGTGAAAACGCTCGCGTACGTACGTGTTTCACGAATTTTCCTATAACGTGATTCAAAATGGCGATGGGTATGTTCCACTTTTCGGCGAAATTAGCGCTATTAGTAATATCAGACCGTGCAACCTGTGGCCATAGATTCCTCGAGATCGTATAAACACGCATATAATACAAACGGTTTATTATCCGGGGGATCATTCAACGAACAATTCGGTTCACATTTAAGGGACGAACAATACCTTGGTTTCACCGGGGGCGAATGATCCGCGTACGATATTTCGTGCGCTGCGGAAACGCAACACGCAACCGGGCGCATAACATTGGTTATTAATTAGGATCCGCACGTGTTATTTTAGGAGAATTGTTCGGCGGCTCGCGCGAAATTAAGCTCGAAAACTGGAAGTTCGGAGTCGAGCGTTCGGCATATTCGATATTCATACATGAAATTTGAATTGGAAAACAGCAATCTGTCGGAATGAATGTCATTGAACGGCAAATCTATATCTGACTGATGAATTAACAACACTCGCGTCTCGTTAATTTTCAACGTTCCGAATACTAAATCGCTATACCAAAGAATTCTATGGATAAAGTGAAACTTAAATCGACGCCGTTACTTGAATATTTGAGCCTCAAGTTTCGGCAACACGAAGCTTCTAATCTCACACACCGCGCGCTCTAATAAACTTCTGAAACCTAAAACGCTCAAAATATACGGGACAATATGAGACAGGTCTTCGATAAAAGGTATAATTAATCACTCATTAAAACCAGCGGCAAACTTCGCAATTTGAAATCTCGAGTATTTCGATATTAAATTTTCGACACGAGAAATCCTCCGAGATTAAATTTCACGGGTAACTCGGTTGTCGCGCTTGTATCGCGTTAAATGTAAAAAAGAACAAAAAAAAAAAAAAAAAAGAAAGAGAAAGAAAAGAAAACTCGTTCAACACCGATGGCTCAGCGATATTAGAATTTAATTTCATTAAACCTATCCACCGTGAAAATTAATAACAAACTAATCCAGGCTCTTGGCTAAAGATGCATCGGGCGAGCTTAAAGAGAATGGAAAAGTTAGATCGAGATCAATCAACGCGGCGGAACACGTTCCAGCCGCAATTACCGGCTGGTCAAAGAGCACAAAGGTATCGGAGAAAACGAGGAATCCACGCTTCAGAAGAAGAAAAAGCTCAAAGATCGCCTGTTGCACCTGTGGAGCGGAATTTTCTATCGTTGCAAGGATTTCCTCAGCTTGAGAAATGACAATAACAAATTACCTCGTTCGCGATCAACACCCGTCGAAATTGAAAGTGCACTGTTTTCAGAAATAAAAATGCACGAAACACAATAAAACGTGTAACTCGCAAATGTGGAATATTAAATATACAATGTAATAACATAAATATAATATAATATGTAACAGAGTTGCAATATTATCGCAAGTATATAAAGTAGAATTCGAACGAATCTTTTTTAATTTAATTTGATGGATACAATTGATAAAACAGCTAGTATAAACAAAAAAAATTAAAAAGGTAGCAACTGAAGTTAATACAACTATAGTTGAAATATTATCGCAAGTATATAAAATAGAATTCGAACGAATCTCTTTTAATTTAATTTAATGGATACAATTGATAAAACAGCTAGTATAAATAAAAAAAATTAAAAAGGTAGCAACTGAAGTTAATATAACTATAGTTGAAATATTATAAGTATATAAAATAGAATTCGAACGAATCTCTTTTAATTTAATTTAATGGATACAATTGATAAAACAGCTAGTATAAATAAAAAAAATTAAAAAGGTAGCAACTGAAGTTAATATAACTATAGTTGAAATATTATCGCAAGTATATAAAATAAAGTTTGAACGAATCTCTTTTAATTTAATTTAATGGATACAATTGATAAAACAGCTAGTATAAATAAAAAAAATTGAAAAAGTAGCGACTGAAGATAATAAAGTTGAAATATTATCGCAAGTATATAAAATAAAGTTCGAACGAATCTCTTTTAATTTAATTTAATGGATACAATTGATAAAACAGCTAGTATAAATAAAAAAAATTTAAAAAGTAGCAATTGAAGATAATACAACTGTAGTTGAAATATTATCGTAAATATATAAAATAAAGTTCGAACGAATCTCTTTTAATTTAATTTAATGGATACAATTGATAAAACAGCTAGTATAAATAAAAAAAATTGAAAAAGTAGCGACTGAAGATAATATAGTTGAAATATTATCGCAAGTATATAAAATAAAGTTCGAACGAATCTCTTTTAATTTAATTTAATGGATACAATTGATAAAACAGCTAGTATAAATAAAAAAAATTGAAAAAGTAGCGACTGAAGATAATATAGTTGAAATATTATCGCAAGTATATAAAATAAAGTTCGAACGAATCTCTTTTAATTTAATTTAATGGATACAATTAATAAAACAGCTAGTATAAACAAAAAAAATTAAAAAGGTAGCAATTGAAATATTATCGCAAATATATAAAATAAAGTTCGAACGAATCTCTTTTAATTTAATTTAATGGATACAATTAATAAAACAGGCAGTATAAATAAAAAAAATTAAAAAAGTAGCAAGTTAACTATAGCTGAAATATTATCGTAAGTATATAAAATATAATTTAAACGAATCTCTCTCAATTTAATTGTGACGCGTGCAATGAA
The DNA here is from genome assembly GCA_036937485.2 of Tetragonisca angustula. Taxonomy (NCBI): domain Eukaryota; kingdom Metazoa; phylum Arthropoda; class Insecta; order Hymenoptera; family Apidae; genus Tetragonisca; species Tetragonisca angustula. The sequence goes on along the minus strand of JAWNGG020000076.1, from coordinate 699,635 downwards.
TAAAGTAATCTAATGTTAATTAGTTTCGAATTAACTAATCAGTTATCGACTAATTGCACATAATTATTGATAGCTGTCGATTAGTTATAAATAAAAGAAAATTAATAATCGGAGATGATAATTATTGCAGCGACGCATTAGTTAAATGGCTCTAGCGCTCTATATTCAATATTAAACAGTCAAAATGTTTGCGCAAATTCGTCGAATTGTCGGTTTCAATTTAATTCGAAATGAACATGATATTTCAATGATACGCGCATTATCCCTCGGATTAAATTTAACAAAGCATCTGATCTCAGTTAAACGCAGCAAATTAATGAGAGAGAGAGAAAGAGAGAGAGAGAGACAGAGGAATATCCACCCCGATCGCATGGAAACGAAACAAAGACATCAAGGCTCTCTGACGTAATTATACTAAGTGTCCGATGATTGTGCACAACGATAATTTCGCTGATTAATTGTTATTGGGACGCAAACCGGCGGATTTGGATTTCCTTGAACTATATTCGAATCTCGCATATGATGAAACGTAACAGTAGGTACAGGTAAACCGCATAATATGCCAATAAACATAAATGAAAGACACCACCCCGTTTGGTATATCACAGGCGACCATTGTGCTCAAAGAAGCACCGATTTAATTTCGACGATTATTACCGATGAAATTCTCAAATGTTGCGCTTTGACTCGGTTGTTCTGTCTCATGCGCCGCGTTCAATAATCACTTGGCCAAAGCAAACGTAAAAATCGAGTCGAAGAAGTTAGCGTACAAGGAAAAGGTTTACAACACCGACTTTTGTTCGAGAAATCATTCGGACCTCTGAAAAAGAAAAACGTTGCAAGTCGGAAAAATTACTCTAAAAAGTTATAAATTGTTCGTTTCAATTTTGGTGATTCTGGCGTCAAACGGATATCTGTTTTGTCGAAAGTAATTCAACATTTAGAGACGAAACTCTCTAAAAAATGTTCTTTGTCCCTTCGATTTTGTAGAAAACAGCGTTTTAGATTTCAAATTGGTTACAAGGGATTATAATTCAGCGGTTTCGTATTATCGTGACTGCGTTGAACATGATAAAGTTACTGCGTTTCGCGAGTTCTCGCGAGGCAATAATAAAGATTATTGGGCAAACAGAGACACAGGTACCATGCGAATTATATCGCATGAAGAAGGAAAATCCTATTTGATCACGAAAAAAAAAAGAGGGCAAGGAGAACGATTCGCTCTGCGACTCGCGTTCATTTTAAAAAAGAAGCCGTGTACACATACCGTGGAGTTCGATCAAATAATGATGCGGAGAAGAAATAAATAAATACGTGGAAAAGGCGAGAGAGAGAGAGAGAGAGAGAGAGAAACAGAGAGAAAAGGAGAAAAAGAGGAGGACGATGAAGGAAAGGTGAAGGACAACAAATATCATCCGCGATGACGTGCGTGAATATTAGATATTAAATCTCGTCGAGCACCGATGGAGAAATAAGCAGGACAAAGGGGAACGACGAGTAAAAGCTAAAAGAAAACAAATGCAATCACCGGCTGGAATAACAAAGAGGGAATAATAAGGAGCGCGAGGAAATAAGAATCTGGAAAAGAAAAAAAAAAGGAAAAAAAAAGAGGGAAAGGTGAGAAGAGAAAACGGAGCGTGAAAGAGGCAAACAAGATTTGAAAATCCTTGCGACTGGTCTCGCCGCTCGTAGACAAAGTGATATTAATCCAAGCTCGCAGGAAGGTCTCTATTCCCGGGAATTAATTATAATCCAGAGCAGGCACAGCGGGGGATCGAACGATTTCGATGCGCAAAGCTTCGAGAAACAACGTTTCGCAGCTGGATATTAAATCCGCGGGAGATCTCTCTATCTCTCTGGAGGAGCACGAAGAGAGAGCTTCCTCGAGGCTGCCTTGAGCGACGCATCGGGCCGGTCCTACGAAGGTCAAGGCTCGTTATCGATTAGTCCCGCTCAAGTGTCTGCTCTTGCAGGGCTGGCACGCTCGCTCGCGGCTCCAAGGCTCGCGGAGGCGAAGAGCGTTACGTACAATAACGTCAGAGGCCACCTTTCACCCTCTCTGTAATGTCTGCACCGTGCATTACGTGAACGACCGGCGAAACCTTGTAAACTGATTTACAAGCCCGATTGCCAGGGACCGCGCCACGCGCGGCCAACCTCGCCTCTCCACACGTCGATACACACGAGACACCGCGGGCCCGGGAGTACGGTACGATGATGGTGCATGATACGATTTCTCTTCTCGTGTCCCTGTGCCGACGAAACAACCCACCCCCATCGACAAATTCAATATGGCCATACCAGCTGTGTCGTTAAATTGTGTCTCTCTTCCGTCCTCTAATATAATATCCCTTTTACGCTTCCTGGCCTAAACGATCCTTTGTACAGCCCGGTAACTTTATTCGTCCCGCGATGGACCTCCACGTTTCGTAACGAGGGTGGACGCTCTAAATTTCAACGAAATCAAAATCTCGAATATTCTCGATGAAAATAACGCGAGAGAGCTCTCTCTCTCTCTCTTCTGTCTTTTACCGTTTCTCTCGTTCTTCGAAACCAACCGTCCCATTTCAATTACAGAAATAAGTCGAGAGCGGCTCGTTACGCTCCACTCGCCCATCACCTATCGATCCTCCCTCCAGTGTTTGAATATTAGAAACTTCGCCCGACAATTGCCAGTTTCTCCTTCTCCTCTAGAGTCACGTGTGAATTATGCGCGTTTGAAGCTTTCAATCGGCCACGATTACAATGTGCTTCAATTATCCATCATCTTAAAAATTCTTGCCGATGAGAAAATAACGCTATTCTAGAGCCGCGGTTCTATATTTCGATTGTGAAACGGAAAATCTCGGGGGGGGGGGGGGGAATTTGGAACTGAAAACGCAAGCGGAATTTCAATTTTTTTCATTTTCTCTCCATTTCTTCCCACCCCCCTCCCTTTTTTTATAGAGTACGGTTGCGATCAATCGCGCGACGTATCGATAAAACTCGCCCCGAGCGAGAGAGGCGGAATCATTTCGTTTCGTTTCGTTTCGCGCGGGCTCGCGAAACGGTAAATATTTGCCTGGATAATTCCTCATTCGAACTCTTCATTCGAATAAATCCTCGCTCGAACTTCCTCCATTCGAACGCGGCGTGTAAGCCGGCTGTTTTATCATCCGCGCGTGAACAGGGATTCTCTCTCTCTCTCTCTCTCTCTCTCTCTTCGTTTTTTTACCTCGCTCGCGGACACACACACACACGCGCGCGCGCATCACACACGTTAAGGCGCGATATTTTCCCTGATGATACTAACTCGTTCGTTTTCTGCAACGCGCGACCGATTCCGATTTTTATTCTATTTTGATGTTGATCCTCGCCGCGCGAAAAGTATTTCCGCGATGAACTGTCGGTTTATAAGCATCTTTATATAGCTTATAAATACAATCGACGATCGTGAAAGCAGAATTTAATACATTTTATCTTGGCGAAGTCGTCAGTCTATGAAAAGATGATCAACAGTGGAACTACCAGCGACTAAAGTACAATATTTGTAGCGGAGAAATTAAAGTGAAGGGTAGAAGGAAAAGTTAACAATGCGATAAAGAGCGGAAGCTTCTATTAATATGCTTTATTAAAAATCTCTCGAGTATTTGAAAATATACTGTTTGAATATAAGTACGTTTAAATATACAGCGGGGTGCAAAATTGAGTCAATAACGAAAATTTCTAAGAGAGGTATATTTCATTGTTAAATAAAATATAGAAACATGACAATAAACTTGTCTGATTCTTTATAGTTTTAGGAAACTGAAGCTATTTTTTAACTTTTAAGATTAGGTTTCTTCCTGGCTGGAAAAATTGAAACACACAGCATCAATTTTGCAGCAGAATTTTTTCATGGTCAGATTTACAAGCTTTATCGTACCTTAATATTTTTTTCCATAAGCCATTTGCTTAAACAGTAGGTCTGATACGTCTTGCCACACTTTCAAACATTATTGAGCAGAAATCAGGTGGCATTTGATTCCACTGTTCTGTAACACGAGCATGTAGTTCCACTATTGAGCTAGGAGGAGATTTGTATGCGTCCTGAATTTTTTTTCAATATACCCCATAGATCCTCGATGGGGTTTAAGTCGAGGTTTCGTGCAGGCCAATCTAAGACCGAAAATGTCTGAGTTAGTACGCTTTTCGAGGTATGTTTCGGGTGCGGATCATGTTGAAAAACGATTTCTTCTACAGCGAAGGGCATATCTCGCATACAATTTGGCAAATGTTTTTTTTAAAATGTCTTTATACATATATATTGATTCATAATCCCTTCAATTTTGTGCAATGGACCAACACCATCTCCCGTTATACACCTCTATAATATATGTATGCATATATACGTACACTTCCGTCCATAAATCACCGGACACTTGCTTATTTTGATCTAAACAGTTATTAGAACACAGATATACTTTTCCGGATTAATTTTATTATACACTCTTGTTATATGTATTCTATTTACTCTATTTTATAATAATACTTGAAAACAAAACTGATATTTAACGTCTGTGGTCTGAATAAATATTTCAAAGTATATCAAAAATATGTGTATATATATATATATATTTAAAAAATCAAATCGATGTATTTTGGGATGAATTGGGCAGAAGCCTTCAGAAATGCGTCCAAAATCAAGAAAAAAGACTCATGGATGAAATTAGAAGAAGCGTGGAAAGAAATTCATTCCGAAATATTGTTCAAATTAAACGGAAGTATGCCACGGTTATTTCTGGCCTTCATACTTGCACAAAGGTATAAGATACATTATATACAATTTGGTAAGATTTTTGACATATAAACAGTTTGACATTTGTCATATTCTATATTCATGTCATGTTCTATATGTCAAACTGCTTATATCTCAAAAATCTTGCCAAATTGTGTATAATGTATCTTATATCTTTGTCCAAATATGAAGGCCAGGAATAACTGTAGCATACTTCCGTTTAATTTTAACAATATTTCGGAATGAATTTCTTTCCACGCTTCTTCTAATTTCTTCCACAAGTCTTTTTTTTCATTTTGGACGCATTTCTAAAGGCTTCTGTCCAATTCATTTCATAATACATCGATTCGATTTTTTAAATATATATACATATTTTTGATATACTTTGAAATATTTATTCAGACCACAGACGTTAATAATATCAGTTTTGTTTTCAAGTGTTATTATAAAAAAGAGTAAATAGAATACATATAACAAGAGTGTATAATAAAATTAATCCGAAAAAGTATATCTGTGATCTAGTAACTGTTTAGATCAAAATAAGCAAGTGTTCGGTAACTTATGGACGGAAGTGTACGTATATATGTACACATATATTATAGGGGTGTATAACGGGAGATAATGTTGGCTCATTGCACAAAATTGAAGGGATTATGAATCAATATATGTATAAAGACATTTTAAAAGAACATTTGCCAAATTGTATGCAAGATATGCCCTTCGCTGTAGAAGAAATCGTTTTTCAACATGATCCGCACCCGAAACATACCTCGAAAAGCGTACTAACTCAGACATTTTCGATCTTAGATTGGTCTGCACGAAACCTCGACCTAAACCCCATCGAGGATCTATGGGGTATATTGAAAAAAAATTCAGGACGCATACAAATCTCCTCCTAGCTCAATAGTGGGACTACATGCTCGTGTTACAGAACAGTGGAATCAAATGCCACCTGATTTCTGCTCAATAATGTTTGAAAGTGTGCCAAGACGTATTAGAGCTATTGTCTAAGCAAATGGCTTATAGAAAAAATATTAAGGTATGATAGAGCTTGTAAATCTGACTATGAAAAAATTCTGCTGCAAAATTGATTCTGTGTGTTTCAATTTTTCCAGCCAGGGAGAAACCTAATCTTAAAAGTTAAAAAATAGCTTCAGTTTCCTAAAGCTATAAAGAATCAGACAGTCAAGTTTATTGTCATGTTTCTATACTTTATTTAACAATAAAATATACTTCTCTTAAAAATTTTTTGTTACTGACTCAATTTAGCTCGCCACTGTATGTGAATATAAAAATATAAATACATAACAGTTTTCATAAAAGATTATAAATTGGTCTTTGGTAGTTCTAGCGTTAACGCGTTAAAAGTTTAATCCCAACGATAATAAATAAACTAAATATCTCTTTTTCAATAATATCTACTATTCTAAACTATTAATACAAATATCCATTATCCTAACGATAATAATAAAACAAATGACCATCGTCTGTATTTCAGCAAAAATTAATTTTAGCACTTTCTTTTAACACCAGAACTATCGTATGACTAAAGTACAATATTTATAGGAAAGAAATTGAAGTGCAGGGTACAAGGAAGAGTTAATAATACAACAAAGAGCGCCAGCTTCTATTAATATATTTTATTAAAAATCATTCGTGTATCTAAAAATATATATATATATATATATATATATATATTTATAAAAATGATAGTGTAACAATTTCCATAGAAGATTATAAATTGGTCATTTTATTTGGTCGTTTTGACCATTTTGGTAGTTTCAATGTTAAGAAAATCCCTTGCTTCTGATTATTCGATTTTGGAATTGAATTTAATAAGAAAACGAGAAATTAACTGGTAATGTGATCGATATATTTTAAAAGCAACAACAGTATTTTTCTGTTATATCTTTCTATATGGACCATACTCTGGAATAATTGAAGCTTTTCTCGATTGATTTTCGTGTCATTTATCGGTTAAAAAGAAGCATTTCAACAAATGCAATATGAATACAGTACAGTTGAATAGAATCCTACAAAATAAATAATAAAATAACCGGTTCGATTATTAGAGAAGTACCTCAACCGTTTGAATGCAATCCTACGCATAAATAGCAAAATAATTGCTTCACTTGTTGGAGACTCGAGGACTATAACAAAGTATAATACATCGAACAAATACAGACGATTTGTCAAAAGACGAATGCTTTGTTGGCATTCCACGTCCTCGTTCAACATTAAAATTGAAAATTCTTTGTAATCCTGAGTGCTTAAAATTTGAAGAGTTTCAAGAGCCTTTTGAACGATTCCGAGAAACATTGACGGAGGAAGCCTTTCGAAAACGTATAAATTCCGAGAACCATTAGGAAATGAGAGAGACAAAGTGACGAATCGTTTCTTTCGAAGAAACAAACAATATTAGTTTAATTACTCTGACAATTTAATTTAATTAACATTCTATGGTCCCGACATCTGTCTAGTCTCGAACAGCTTCGTTCGAGCGTTAATATTAAACTGCCTGGATCGTCGCGGTTCGATCTGTATGTAGTTTTATAATAAAAAATCTATAATTTCAATAAATATAATTTAATTTTATATAAAAAGTCTGTATGTAATTTTAAACGAAAAAAGGGACACGTACTCTCTTGTTAAAAGTAAGTTAGTTTCAAGCCACGATCTAGCTACATGCCTCCCACGTACGTGTTGATTCCCGTCGAGGATTCACCGAGGTATACTCCGAGATGGAATAAACATAAAACGACAAACTGACTCAGTTCGTAGCGAACGTGCTTCTAGATATCGTTCGAAGTTAAATTGAATATGAAAAGCGTTTCTCCCGTTGAATGATTAAAAACATAGGATCCGCGTTGTCCCCTTTTTAAGAAATCATCAAGAAACGGCAAGAAAAATATGTTTAACGAACAGGAGTAAGTTTCGAATTACTTTTGCATTTTGTTTTTCTTTCTCCGTACGAACGTTCGTTAATATTAATTTACTGGCGCACGACGATGAACGAACGCAGTCGAATATTATTATAATATTATATTATATTATAATATATTATAATATTATATTATATTATAATATATTATAATATCATATTATAATATTATATTATGATAATGTTAATTTACTGACGCAGGAACAAGCGTATATCTCAAGACAGTTTGAAAGTTTCACGTCGGATAACAATTTACGTGAGAATTGCATTCGAATTAGAAATTCTGCGTCGCAGAGTCGCATGATGCCTTTACTCGCGTGTAATGCGTGCGACGTCGGGATTAATTAATTTTAGCTTCGACATTAATTAAACAGCCGGCGTGCCTTTTGAACGTAAGGCATAAGCTCCTTAAAGATTCAGATTCTCATCCTGCATAATTAGCGCCAATATCTACTAATTAATTCGAATGTTTCTTGTATTGAAATACCTCTGTCTCTCTATTCCTTGAACAACAGTCGGTATCTCATTTAATATCCGTTTTAATTAACAAAGATCCGATGACGCACAACGTGTGCATGACAACGTTTCATCTTCTAAACGACACTTTCAACTGCATCAAACGGGTTCATTTGTTTGATACAGATTAAAAAAATGAAAAAAAGGAACAAAATATTCTCAACTTGATACTTAAATCAGAACGAACTAATTGAATTTAAAATGACCTGTCCATCATCCGTCTGTCGCTGTGACAGCCGGGGGCTCAAAGAGGAGAAAAGAAAAAAAAAAATAATTTCGTATTGTCGAATGCAAAGCGCGTGTCCGTAAAAATCGCGAGATCGAACATCAGAACGTAACAATTTTAGACGTTTAGACGCGTGACGGATGTCATTTAAATATCATTTAAATAATGTCCGAAAAAAAGAAGAAACAGGCAACTGTCGCATCCTGTTCGGATGGAGCAGAGAATTTCTCGCGACAGCAAGCTGACAATCGAAATTTCACGCGGAGGGAAAAAACGACGACAACATCGTCCACGGCTATGCGAGATAACGAGAGATTCGCGAAGGAGAAAAAAGAAAAAGGGTGGCAAACAAAGCTGGAAAACAAGGTACCGTTATACGCTCGTGTTAGCAGGGCGGCGCGTGTTTGCGAGCGTGCACGTAAAAGGGGAGGGTTCGATAATCGACGAGAAAGGAAGAGTTTATCTGCCTCACGGGGGAGGTACGACAACAACAATGATCTCTGACCGAACATTATCGCTACGCTGTTACAAGCTCGAGTCCATCAACGTCTCTTTGATCTTGCCATGGAAATCCTATTTTGGTCCGGTGGCCGATATCGGTGCGGTCACATTGCGACCACGCTACTTCAGACTGCGGAATTTTCACACTGTCGATGACCGGCAGAGAATGAGGCAAGAGGGAGAAGGAGAGACAGGGTTTACCACAACAGAGGGAAGCAGGGATCAGGATTGTGGAAATTCAGCGATATCGATGGGTACTTTGACCCAACCGGCCCGGTGAAACGTAACGCCTCGGATAAGATGGTCTCGTGGGAGACCAAGTGGACTCCCGTTGTTTTCCATCCGACCGAGCCACGAATTAACAAATTGAAACCATCGCCCGCCCGGTTGCTACGCTAGGCTTCACTCGTTCTAATTCCTCTGGCCCCCTTGGCTTTCAACAACGCGATTTGTTAGGGGACAGATAAGCAGACCCCGGGACTCCGCCGCCGAGGTAAATAGATTAAGGACGGTTTTACGAAATTGAGTAGAAAATTTGCAGTTTGCTCTGGCTACGCGAATATTTGGGTGGATCGAATTGAGTTTCGAATCTTCAATTTCCTAAAAGTATTTCCATTTTTTTATTTAATGCAGCACGAATCGGATACGTGCTACCGAAATGTGTTGAATATTGAATATTGTACAGATACATATCGTGATAAAGTATATTGCAATGTACAGTAATGCGGCATTCATAATATAAGTAATATACAATGTAAGTAATAATATACTTATGATATAATATGTAATATAATATAGGCAATGGTATACTTACATAATACGATATAAGTAAAATGGTATAATATAAGTAATAGTATACTTATAATATACGTATATAAGTAATAGTATACTTATAATATACGTATATAAGTAATAGTATACTTATAATATACGTATATAAGTAATAGTATACTTATAATATACGTATATAAGTAATAGTATACTTATAATATACGTATATAAGTAATAGTATACTTATAATATACGTATATAAGTAATAGTATACTTGCAATATAATATACGTATAAAATATAAGTAATATATTATACTATAGTATAATATAAGTATATTACACTATATTACACTATAGTACAATAGTATAATATAAGTAATATATTATACTATGATATAATATAAGTATAATATAGTGTAATATAAGTATATTATACTAATTATACTTATATCAGAGTATAATCTATTACTTATATTATAATATAAGTATATTACACTATATTGTACGTATATCAGAGTATAATCTATTACTTATATTATGCTATAGTATAATAGTATAAGTAATATATTATACTATCATATAATATAAGTATAATATAGTGTAATATAAGTATATTACACTATATTATACTTATATTATATAAGAGTATTATATATTACTTATATTATACTATTATACTATAGTATAATATAGTGTAATATAAGTGTAATATAAGTATATTACACTATGTTACACTATAGTATAATACAGTATAATATAAGTATATTACACTATATTATACTATAGTATAATATGGTATAATATAATATAATACTTATAATATAATATACGTATATAATATAAGTAATATAGTATAATATAATACTCATATTATAAGTAATGGTACACTTATAATAAGTACAGTACAGTATAGTATAGTATATTATACAATATAGAATAGTATATTATACAGTATAGTATAAGTATATTATACAATATTATACTATAGTATAATATAGTATAATATAATATAATACTTATAATATACGTATATAATACAAGTAAAATAGTATACTTATAATACAAATAATATATAATATCAGTAATGTACATAAATATAAGCAATGTATATAAAATGAATATTAAGAATTTGATTTTGGAATTGAAAATGCATTTTGCCACCCTCTTGAACGCTAAATTCTGAATTTAATCTAACAAATCTGCTCTTTATAAAAAGATCCGCGATTCGTAATCTCTTCTAAAATCATTCGATTTGCACCAATATCGTGCAAAAGTTACTCCATTAGTTTTACGTCGCGTTTCAAAACGCGTTTCATACTCGTATCCCGTATCTTCGATTTTATTTTATCTACAAAATTACTTTGATCACTTTGCAAAATTACCCCGTTCGCGCAACAAGCGACTATTAAAATCACCGAAATTGCGCCGCACGAGTTCCACGAGATCGTCACACGATCTCGATTGAAAAACGGACGAAGCTCGCCCTGTACACCGCGAGGCCTTTATTTCGGAATAATTCGCGAACCGGGTGAATAGGCGCGACCAGCCTTTGACGTTTCGATTAATTAACGTTCTAAACGCGACCTTGGAACATCCGAAAAGCTAATACGTGGCAGTTGCTACGCCGCCAGTTGCAAAAAACGTTCGGTACGCAGAGAAATGGAGAAGTACAAGGGAGGGGGAGGGTGAGGGAGACACAAACGAAAATCGATAATAGGAATATCTGCGCGAATATCTCTAGCACACTTTTACGCTTTTGCCAATAAACTCGAAGATAATGACAGAGATGCGGTTCGTTTGAACTGGCACAGTTTGATACGGCCCCGGGGGTATCAACTGTTCGAGTACCCTGAGCTGCTAAACAGCCGAAATTCACTAGCTGAATGAGATCGACATTCGATACACGCGAAATCAAATCCGGGCAAATAGCCCGGATAGAGATACAGAGGACCGCTAAAGCGAATGATAGAGTGACTGATTGCAAAGGCTAGCGTAATATGGCTAACGGATAGATAGGAACGAGAGGGAGAGAGGGAAAGGAAGTGAGAAGGAAATAGAAATTTAAAGAGGATTACAGACAGAGAGAGAGGGAATTCTGGTATGTGCGTAGAGCAGCGAGCTGGCCGGAGAAAGTTCAAGGCTCAAAGCATCGATTCTCGTTGCTGGTGAAACGTGGAAACACGCCAGGAAACGAGCAAAAGAGACAAATAGAGAGAGAGAGAGGAGAGAGAAAGCAAGGAGGAAAGAGGAGGGACGGAGACAGAGATTGTGCGGGCAAACAGATGGAAGGTATACGACGGGAGATACCGAGAAAAAAAAAAAAAAATATGGGAAGAACCGCGAAGTAAGAAGAAGAATCGGTATGTCGGGAGGAGACCGAGTAAGACAGCAGCGTAGCGTAGACGTTATTGCCATATTTTTTGATTTCTTTTTTTTTTTTCTTTTTCCCGAAAAAAGTCGATGCATAAACCGAGAAAATGGCCTGCTGGCCCGCGTAGTTGGATCTCGAATAAAGAGGGTGGCGTTTTCGATTAATATCAACTGCCTCTATTCTTTGTTCGTATATGCACGAGCTGTAGTTTCGTCGCGGAACGCACAAAGTTATTCACACGTAATATAAAATGTAATAATAAACAGATACTGTTCGGTAAACGCGTACACTGTCGGCCGAAAATTCGAAATTGGCTTCGCCAAGTATCCCGGAATGTTGCATCATCTCGTCGAATTCCGTATTAATTTGAAAAAAAAAAAAAAAAAAAATCGGTAACAGGATTCCCGCGATTAAAATCAAGACTCGCCGTTGGTTTTGTGTAAAATCACGAAAGAGCAAACGAGAAGTTCGTAAAACATCGGGTCGAATATGTTCGCGTTGCCTCTATCACCCGAAAATCTGTTTCATTTTCCCGACGTAAGTGCAATTTATACAAATCGAAAGTTCGTCAAATTCGTTAAAATGTAAATCCCGATCGTCGAACAGCAAGCAAACGTTGATCGTTAGCAATAATTTTCCACGAACGTTGCGAACTACGCTGACGCTACAAGTGCCCGAGTGTCCAAGTGTCGAGAAATTTTTTTCGAAAACCCGCCAAGTCCCGATATAAAACGCGTAATAATTCGAAAAATCATTTCGAAAGACAGTGTATGCGTTTTACCCGTTGTAACATACGCGTACTTACATTGAAGTGAATCGAGGCTGGCTCTACGGAGATGGCTTCATGATGGGGACCATGAGAGCAAGGCTTCGCGATCGTTTCTGTTCGCCTTGACGATCGTTTCTGTGCTGGAGCGCGGAGGTCTGATCAGACCTGGGCTTTACTACTGCGACGCGCACGCTTGAGTCCGGCATGTCGCGGATTGGACCCACTTGTTGGATAACATTAACGATCATTATTACCGCGCTAGAATAGCCCCCTCCACTCAGGTGCCCTGGATATAGCAGTCGCTCTGCTCTATACGGAGATTGCGCGATAGTTAGCGAAACATTGTTATAAACGAACATAGCTCATATCCGTACAGATATAGCTATACTGTTACCTGGCGAGCTGATAGCGTTTCGACCAGGGACACGTACCAGTCTTTTCGACACGATTTATTTGTCTGTTGTCAGTTGTCTATTGTCATTTTAGGAACTGACGTGCGAAAAGTATGAAAACTGATGAGAAATTTTTTACAGAGCAGCCAATGGCGGCTTAAAAAATACACTGACGACGTATTTATTGAGAGGATTAAAAACGACTTGATGACAAAAAATTCGTATTTCGTCAATTCCCGACAGTTAGGGATTAAGTGATACGGTCTTTGAGTTTTCTTACCTGCCTTTGTATTTATACTGGTAAATACGGGGAGAATGTTTGATCGGTGCTCGAATCGAGCGGAATTCAAGACGAAAAAAATCGCGCGCGTCTGTTTCAATAACGTCGGAAGAACGCGAACGAGCGTTTGATAGCCCAACGATTATTTCACACGCAAAAAAGAAAAGAAGAAGAAAAAACACGAGTTCAATCCGCGTGAAATCGAAGAGACGATTCGGCGGCGAGAATCGGCGAAAATCATCTCTCCGCGGGTTTCTCGCGCCGACACAACGTCCAGCGAGACGCGTGTATAAAAATTCGAAGCGAGAATCGAGAAGATCGTCGTTCCTTCGCTGCCCCATCGGACTGCCGCTCGGCGACGAACTCATTTCGCGCGTTTCAAACGATATTAAACTTAAGACGGCAAAAAATATCTTGCTCGCGCGAGCACTTGTCACCGACCGTGTTTCTCCCGCAACGCGGGCAAAAACTCGACTGCGAGGCCGACGAGAGGTTGAACAACGTCAGGGCGATCAAACAGCAACCAAGTTTGGAAATCGCCGGAGTGTGAAACAAGTGCTTTGTCGCGTCGTCAGCCGTGTGTGTATCGCCGACGCTTGAAAGCGCCGATTCGAAAGACTCTCCGAAGGGAGAAAAAGATCGAAAAATTTCACACACACACGCACAGTGTGTGTGGCCGTTCGGCAGAGAGACGCATCGAGGGGGTGTGGCCGATGGCCGGTGATCGACACTGCGTGTTTCGGATTAATTAACACGTTGGTCGTTTAAACTGACGACACACGGAGGCGCGTACGCGTTGTATTTCGTCAACGTTGTCAAGCCGCCACAGATTTACGTAACAGGCCCGGGGATTTTCAATTTCAAACACTCCTCCACCCCCCTCCTCCCCGTCGGCGAGCCTCTGTTGCCTTATCGCGAGCGACAGGGGCCTAATGAGGTTTCTCGATTTTCTTCTTTCGCGTGTCACACGGTTTGAACAACACTGGAATTAATTAGTCTCTGACTGAACTGTGACGTCGACAGAAAAGAGGTGACGAAAAATTATACACAGCGGACGGAACTAAAGACGTCAACGACGCGTTATTTCGTCAACAAATGGCCGCGCGATTTTTTAGCGTCAGACGCAAAGACTCGTGTGGAAAGGACGTGCGTGTGATTGACGTGACAGCGTGAAAAACAAAGGACGTGACATGTTTTTAAAGTTTTTCGCCAAACTGACGCAACAGCTTGCCTCTGAGAAGCGAGTGAAAGAGGCTGTGAGGCAGAGAAAACGCGTCAGTATATATATATATATATATATATATATATATATATATATATATATTGCGTGGAAGATGTTACATCGTGCCTGAGACGGTGGTTACATATTACGCTCGTAACAATACGTTGCAGCGCGAGATCTCAGAATCTACGCAACTGGCCGGATGTACCTTTCAGAGATTATTCTCGTTATTTTGTACGTTCGTACGGTCGCTTCTAGTTCGTCGATTTTTCAGTCTTGAAAATTCTGCAAAGAAAAGGAGAACGCCGGAAACAAAATTCCGAGAATCAAAAGAAAGTCATCAAGAAATCAAACGTTCTTCTCCCGATAACTCTGTCATTTGCTTTCACACAGTGTTCCTGACTGCTTCCAAACCTACTCCAACGAAAATTCCTACGCATCACCGATTCTCATTCGAACAAAAACGTATAATGTATTTGTTCTACGCATTTGTTGACGCAGTAAACGACTAGCCAGATTTATCGAGGCTGAACGCCGCTGATAATTCGTGAAATTTAATATTTGACTTTGGCGGAATTGCAGCGCGCCATTTGCCCGGAAGAACATTTCCACGTGATCCGAGATGCCGTATTACTCTGCATTAATCGGCCCTTTTCGCTCCCTTCTGGGTGAGCTTGGTGGATGCTTGACGGATTTTATCAGGTCGCTGGTCATACGTCACGAGGGGTGCACGAGCCGATGGAGAACTTGCAGAGATGCGAGCATATCTCTGGACGTTATTAAGGATGACGCTTGTCAACCAGTTGGACGTCACGGTCTGACATGGTGTCGCGTTTTCCTCGTCGAATATCGCTCCCAAGACGTGCAACCCCGTGAGTGTTCGGACACTCGCGAGGAACGAAGTGAATTCAAAAGATCCTTGATACTGGTACCACCAAAGTGGTTCAGAACGACCAATTTTATAATTTCATAGGCGCAACACTTGTATGAGATGACAAAGTTTCTCTATCGTTTTTGACTTCGACGTCTCTGACGGGGAATTTGATGCTTCGATCGTCAGTTAGTAGTTCTAGTTAAGAATTTATTAGCGATTAGTTTGACGACAACGGTCAATTGTAACTTTCGTCTAATTTTTCACTTCCACTTTGTTATCATTTCACCCCACGGTACAGAGATACGAACTATTCTCAACAATACGAATTCAACATCTACAATATAGAAACAGAGATTCAGATTCTCGAAGTTTCTCCAACTAGGATCTAAACTACGAAATTTCAATCGCGCGACTAACTGTTGTTAATCGTTTCTTTGCAGAAATGTCAAAGCTGCAGAACGAAAGGCACGGCAATTTGATTGACGAAGATTCGATGATCAGAGGGGTGATGTTTCTGCAAATATTTTTTTCAAGATCTCCGTTGTTTCTTGAACAGAGAGAGAGAGAGAGAGAGAGAGAGAGAGAGAGAGAGAGATATTCACCAATTTCTCACCGGAGGGGAATTTCTCTGGCTGTTGCGTGCGAGGAACGTTCGACGTCCTGTAACTGTATTATACGCTCGTCGACGGATCGTCACCAGCCCTCTCGACACGACAGTTGCAAATGTAATTCATTCGATCGTCAGGGGCGAAAGTGGCTCGCTCGAATTTACCAGTCGCGATGGCAATCTAATTTCGATCTGGCATCGCGTTATCCATTTGCGTATATCGGCCAGGTGCGTTAATTATTCGGCGATTGTACATTGCACGTTAACGAGCAACATTTCCATAGGATGATGACCTGTCTGATGTGTTGTTACGGTGAATGCCTTTTTACACGGCGAAATTGAGGCGCGGCCAATGTTCGGGAACGTTGACAGGCTACGTGTCTCGCGATTTAATATAAAACGAGCCGAGGAAATTGTTCGGAAATTATTGCAGACATTGATGATTATTAAGCGTGAAGAGTTTGAGATGTAATATTCTTCCTCTTCACCACTGACAGATTCTGGTGTTTCTGTGTCAGGCGTGTTGAATTAAAAAACTATAGATATATTGTACAATATTATAAAATATTATAGAAACTATAGATCATAATATTTTATAAAATATTATAGAAACTAGATTATAAAATTTTATAAATTACCATAGAAACTATAGATTGTAAAATTTTATAACATATCATAGAAACTATAGATTGTAAAATTTTATAAAATATCATAGAAACTATAGATTGTAAAATTTTATAAAATACTATAAAAACTATAGATTGTAAAATTTTATAAAATACTATAGAAACTATAGATTATAAAATTTATAAAATATTATAGAAACTATAGATTGTAAAATTTTATAAAATACTATAGAAACTATAGATTATAAAATTTATAAAATATTATAGAAACTACAGATTATAAGATTTTATAAAATATTATAGAAACTAGATTATAAAATTTCATAAAATACCATGGAAACTACAGATTGTAAAATTTTATAAAATACCATAGAAACTATAGATTGTAAAATTTTATAAAATACTATAGAAACTATAGATTATAAAATTTTATAAAATACTATGGAAACTATAGATTGTAAAATTTTCTAAAATATTATAAAATATTATAGATTCCGAATATTATACAGAATATCATAGATTCTGAGATTATTCATACATGAAACTTTTGAGAATGTTGTAACAAATCAATTACATTTGCTTAGATTTTTGTAAAATAGAGTAAAAAGAAAGTTACAAAAGAAAGATTCTAGACACGTCGATGTAGAGCAACTGATCCATCGTTTTCTAACGATAGTGGTCAGTTCGCAACGCTGTGCCCTTAATTACTGTCTCGATAATTCCATTTAACTAACTTCTTTCTTCGCTAATTCGAATCAATTACCGTTCGTCGAGTATAAAATTAGCAAGTAGTCGGATATCCATCGGACAGTGTTGCGCATAATTTAATAAACCAACTCCTCCATAGCCAGCGAAATTCGAGAGTTCGGCTTTGAGTAACGATAAACCCCGATGGAGTAACTCCTGGATCGAAAATCCCGAAAGCAAAGTTCGAAAACAACTTTGAAATGTCGGGACCGCGTTAGGCGGACAATCGTCAGAGCTTTTAGGCTCTCCTGAGAAATTGCACGTCACGCGAACCACGAAGATCGCTCGATCGCGGTGAAACACGGCGACGAACGAAAGAAGAATGAAGAAAAGCCACACTGAAAGGGTTCGAGAATGTTTTCCAAGGATCGGTAGCGTCTAACTGGATAAAACTTCGATCGAAAATTCAAAATTGTCTGCGTCTTCTAACGAGGTTCGTTAATATTTGTCCATGTTCTTTCAATTCTCATTGTCTCCTCGTCGTCGTTTCGTCGTTTCCATTCAGTCGGCAGAATTGAAGAAGAACGCGAAGTCTTGGTGGAAAAAGTGAAATCGAATGCTCGAGAGGGATAACGATTAATAAATTTCGACAACCAACATTTTACACACTTAGGCCACTTGTCAGCCTGTCGGTTGGAGCCGAATCGTACGTGGCGTGTAAAATGTTTCAAATTCCTCTTCAACACTCAAGTTCGAATTCGAACGAGTAACCTCGCGTGTTAAACGCAAAGGGAGAGAGATTCAAAGTAGAAAATATCAGAAGCTCGTTGATATTTGGTCATGAATAATTTCTACACGAATCCAAGTTGAGAAGGAATGATCTAGAAATTATCGAGGTTATCCGTCTGATTTTACAAATTCGATAAAAAGAAAAAAAACTTTCAATCGAATTCTAACATCTTAAATATCAGTCGCTCGAAAGTTTGCTTGTCAGTTGCGTCATGCCAGCCTTACAGATTTTCGAAATCGGGGTCAAGGTGGAGTTTTCAATTGGAAACGCTCGTGAATAAATGAAATTTGATGGGATATCGACGAGCGCGAGTTATTTACGGATACACGCCTAACTTTCAAGTTGCACAATGTCAGAGGATTAACCAGGAGGAGAGTCCTTCCTATGAAACACTTGATAAACTTTGATTGGAAAAAAATTGGAGCAGCCAGGGGCACGTGGAGGCGTGGAGAAACGAAGGTCGAGTCTTTTTGTCGGTGCAAATTGCGAGAGACACGTTGCTTTGATACGATTGGCCGGTGTGAATCGTCGGCTGATCGAGCGCGAATCGAATAAATTGCCTTTCGAACAGCCACGCGTGCACGCGTTTGTGCTCGCTGCGCAAAAAGGACGGGATCTCACCCTTTTCGATACTGGCTCGATAGCGATCTTCAACGAGAGATCCTTTAATCAATCCAGTGGCGCAATTTGCCTCGAATAAAAGCTGGCGAGGCGCCGTTAGCGAAATTGAGAGAAAATTTCGACTAAACTGCGTCCAAAAAAGAAAGAAAGGGGGGGGAGGAAAGGAGAAAATGTTGCGAGATACGTGTGAAATTTTCGTACGTACGTACGAGAATTCGGGGAGTTTGCACTCGAGTGAATTTCACACTCTGAAGACACTTCATCTTGCGCAATATGCACACGATCGACGAAATTGGAATTGGTGGATTTTGTCACTATACGTGCTATCAGCATTGATAGAAAAATCTGCGAAAATTTCGTACACCAATATCTGAATAAAATATCTAAAATATCTATAAAATACTAGAGTAGAGTATTCTCTGGCGACGTTGATAAAAATTCTAAGATACGTGAAATCCGAGTTATCATCCTAGTTGGCGAGACGATCAGCACTGTGGCACGACCGAAGATTTGTTTAATTCTTTATTATCAGTTGTATACGGATTATTTGCTGAATATATCTGCCAAATAAATATGTTGAGCCGTGGCTCATTGGTACATCTACTTCCAAGTGAAGGAATGTACAAAATTTCGGAGAACGAGGTACCATTTTCCACCATTTAACGAACTCCACAATTCTTCCTC
>JAWNGG020000076.1:0-75000 GCA_036937485.2 Tetragonisca angustula | reverse complement strand
CCATCGTGCCGCGATCCAGTTATCACTTATTTACGATGTCTCGAGGCGGCGGACGAAAAAGAATTGCGTGTCAAAGCCGGCCGAGACTGAACGTCGTGAAAATTTTATACCCCCCGTGGAAATCCTCTCTCTATCTCGTGCTGCACGCCAATCACCATCAAGCCATCGTACAGCGCCGCGTGTTTCATGGCCCGATACAGTTTACATAAAACTATAAAATTATGACCGTACACCGAAAAACCCTGCCGACCGTGAGGTGGAACTACGGAGGATCAACGTGGAAAACGTGGAACGGAAGCGACGAGGGCGGAACACGGATGAAAGTGGAGAGAAGGGAGGCGGAGGGGGAGGAGGAGGAGAAGGCTATATCGTAAAGTCGATGGGGTATTTTTACATGAAGTCATTAAACCAGGTTTACTGCGAAACAAAGTGCCTCGGCGTCTCTATTCGTGTCCTTCGCCTCCTGTTCGCCAGCGACGCTGTTCCACGGCGTCGCTTAATTACTCCTCATCGCCGAATTAAGGAGCTAGATCGCGTTCTGCTTTAACGAGAGACGAATGTTTAATGAGGGATTCTCCCGTGGGCCTCGTATTTGCAGAGACAGTTCTCACGGTGTAAAGGAGATTGTTGTAACGCTGCGAAACGTATTTTTTTCCTCCTCGGCGAACCGTAGGATTTTCAATTAACCGGGAATTTAGGAAAGAAAGCGAAGGCTTTTGTGTATTAAGTGGGTTATTCGGGATTATTTCGTTCCCTCTTCGCTCTCTCCGGACGTATTAATTAATTAACTATTTACTTGCTGATTAATAAGTAATTTTGTAACTTGATATTATTTGTTCTTTTCATTTCATCGAAAATAGTAATTCTGTACCTTGATCTACTATTTTGCTAATTTTTATCTCCTTTTGGATTTATTGTATCACTCTAATCTAAATTTGATCTGACAACAGTTATTTAATTAATTAGACAAGAGTGATTTCGGGATTAGATTTCTAGATAATATAGAATTTCACTGTGGAAATATTTAACGCAGTATCGCGTATAGAATTCTGATGGGAGTTTCAATTTTTTATTTCACGTGAAAATAAAAAATTCATCTGGAAATGATTCGCATGTTCCCTCTCGGATCGAACTTCTATATATTTATTATTCAGAATTTCGGATCTACAGCAGACTGAATAATAATTTTAGTTACTTAATTACTTGGATCAACTCGAGGTAATTTAAAAATCAGACGCACAATCTAAAAATTATAAGAAATAAGAATTCGAGAGCCACGTGTATCGAAAATAATTGAAAATAAACGTTCGAAAACCACTTGTGTCAAATTGAAAATGAAAATTTTAAAACTATTTAGATATCCAATTTCTATGTCGCTCAATACCAAATAAAAAGTACTAGAGTGTGTTCGGAAAACGAAACTAAGCTCTAAATTAATGAAAAATCTAGATTAGAAGGAATCTAGAGCTACAAAAAATATTGGAAAATATTCCAAGATATTGGGAAAAAATTAGAGTTATGAAAAAGGATCTAGAGCTATAAAAAAATATTGCAGGGATACGAAAAATCTAGGTCCCTGTAAAACTTCCAATTTCGTTGCCGTGCGATTTCTCAGCGGAAACGAAGCAAGTAGATTCTTTCAGGTCATGGTCAGACGCAAAGAATCAAGCGCTTCTTCGATTCGTTGGCATTTCGCTCTGGATCTCGGTCAGGCATGTCCACGTTGACCTGGAAGCAACGAATTCGGCAATTTAGACAAAACTGTATCGCCGACGTGGCGGATTTTTATTCGCGTTGAATGAAAACGAGGAAGATCGAGGTCGAGCTTATCGAATCCGCGGCATGCAATCGGAGGATGTTTCTTTAATAAAATCGCTTGTCTAAACTGATAACATTTCCAGATATTTCGTACTCGATATTTTCGTTGTTCTTTGTTACTAAGGAGAGAGATTCTTAACCCAGTTTTCTTATCCAGATCTATGTGAAATCGAAGGGTTTCATTAAATAGAGAGCAACAAATGGCTACGCGAATATATAACAGAAGTATGGAAACGGAAAATAGTAAATTCTCAGGAGTTGAATGTAAGATTTTAATGAAAATATTGAATTGAATATTTGTGTTAAATTGATTGCACGATACGTATAATGTGTAATGTAATGTTTAACGTGTAACGTTACGCGATTGTAATGTGCAACATATTATTGAATTATTCCTTTTGATGATAAAATTTTTCAGATGGTTTGTAAAATAAAGAACCAATTAATAATAAAGTGCAATTCCTAACATTTCAATGTTCGTGAAGAAAAGTTTTGTAAAAAAAGTTCAACTATTTCTCAATATATAAAACAATATTTTATTAAGTGAATAATCTTTGACTAAACTTTGAAAATTATCACTAGACTACATTGGTGCAAAACAATACAAATTATTATTATTCTACCTATTCCATTACTTCGTAAAAATATTACGCATAATTGCACAAGTATTATATACAGTCCAATCACACCGTACCACCAACAAAATCACGACTATTCACTTATTCCGTAAACGCACTTTCTCATCTAGAAGCTCCGTCTTTCCCAACCCATTAAAAATTACTATTAACAAACCATCGTGCGCATTATATATCCCCCTCACCCCCAAGAAGCTGCTCGCAAAACCATTTCGTTTACAACTCAATTTCCTCCTACCTCCTGCCTTCTCCCCTATCGCCGGTCTACTTGCAAACATCCAACGTTTTAAACGTTTTCGCTCGTCAGAAGCATCCACTCCGTGCATACATTAAAATCCACCTTAAACACGGTGGAACGCGGACGAGAGGGAAGGACGAAACGAGAGATCGTATAGAGGGATCGCGTTGTTGAAACGCCGCGTAGACAAACAATTTTTAAGGGGCAGTTAAATCGCGACATGGCGCGTTCCTCGGTGGTAATCATTCGATACGATGGAGGGGGCGGGGGATGGGGGCCATTTCCGGGCCATCCGACGCGGATACGTTTTATACGAACGAGCTCCCGTCCTGGGCTTTTTCACTCGTATAAAAAATTTCGCGTCTTACTTAAACGTTCCCCAAAGCCCGGGTTCGTTTGCTGCTCCCCAAAACGGCACGTTCACGGGAGGGAGAACGTCTAATATCGTTCCCTTTTTTTACGATATAAGTTGAAGGGTGTGCCGGAGGAATCCGCGAAGGGTTAGGTTCGTCGAGACGAGGAAAAGCGTTTCGAATGAAAACGGATTATAATTGACGCGACGGTCATAAATCTCGGATATTTGGGGGTGGGGGGTGGGGGGTATTTTTTATGGTGAGACCGGAGAAATTGGCCCCGCGACTATTAAAAACATGCAAAGTTTTCTTAACCCGAGATGTCGACGTCACCTTCCGTTTCTCTCTCGCGGGTTTTTGGTTTTCATTCGGCTGAATTGCAAGCGTGACTTTTGGATGCACTCTATCTGTGCTTTGATCTTTTAACTGCGCGAGCAAACTGAAGCGGCTACTACGCAATATAGCATCGCATTAAATTTTAATTTTTCACTAATGCTGCAATTTTCTTTAATATATAAAATAGTAATACGTATATAAGGAATTATTCGTTCTTACTATACTTCCAGTTACAATAGACAACAAATTCGAATGAAAATTACAAAAATTGGATAAGGTGCATCAATCTCTTTTAATGCGACATACTTACTGAATCATGAAGAATTATTATACCATAATTTTCTATGCAATGTTCGAAGAATATAGGAAACATGTAGGTGCGGAAAAACAGGTACGAAACATCCGAGGTATAATGCTCTCTACAACACTTAATAAATAAAACAATCTTTCATTTTCTCGTTGATATCAGAGAGACATCAATTAATCATACAATATGAGATGTACGCACAACATGGCAATGTTAAATCCTCACATTTCACATTTCACCGAACGCGCGGTGAACTGATTCAGCTGCGAATTTAGAGAAGGCTTCAACGTCAGTCAGAAGCTGGTTTTTTATCGTCGCGTTAACTGATCGACATCTTCGGCCTGATCGTCGCAACGCTCGCGGAGGGCAAGGCGCGGAAGCGTCGTCGACGGTTGTAAAGCCGCGTCTTTATCCGCGAGAGATAGCGTTGGCGGAACAAGCGTGACATTGAAGAGACGGCGCGACACGATTGGATAAGAAACATTTTATCGCGTTTAATTTCGCGCCGGTGGCGTTAAACTTTAACAGCTTCTTTGGTAATAAATAATATTATGCACGCGAGCACTCCCGCCCCGTTTGCCTGTTTCTCGTTTTTAGGGCCGTGTAAGAGCCACCGGCGGCAATTAAATAAAATGCGATGCCGTTCGAGTTATGACTGGAATCTTTTATGGAATGGTTTATGAGCACGCCGCGTATTCCTTAAATCGCGGCATAAAGTTACTTCGCTATCGTTTATACGAGACGCGTGGCAGCGTGTTTGTAAACGTTTTCAGTTTGCGTTCAGCTTGCTTTTGCAATGTTTTATATTAAAAAATAGTACGGTGACTGTTCAGTATGGAGATTTACATCTTGAAAAGTGGACGATGGCACGTACACGGAAGCAAATTTTTTTATTAGATTTATTTATAAATTATTCCAGTATATTATTATGTTTTCACTAATTTTATTATTGCACGATTGTTCTACTACGGATTACCGCTGTTTGATTTGTTAATTTAGTATCTGCAATGTACGAGGTATTAATAGGGTTTGGTTATTTTTAATACTACGATACAACGAACTACACCAATTCCTGGCAACGCTATTGTAAAATTAACAATTGTTCCATTGGATTTTCTACGTCCAAATTGGCCAATATGACTTTTCGATTAGATAGAATCTGTTTCATTTTCCAGGATAGTGATATTTATTTCAAAGACGTCGAAAATAGGCGTTCGAATTTGGTAAAATACTGATAGATTTTCCCGTTAAATTCGTTTTACACACAGTCTACCATAATATTTGATTGGACCTGTGTAAACAGGTGTACGAATGAATGGACGCAATGTTAAAGAATCCATTCAAACGTCCAAGAAATGAAACTACAAAATCGAACGCGTTCGCGGAAGCAGCGAAACGACAGAATGTACCTAAAATCAAACCTCTCTTGAGAAATCACCGTGAACCATCGTCGAAAATCAAATCACACCGCGCGATTCCAAATGACTGAAGATGCCGAAACGATCTCTGGGTTCGATTGACGACGCGGTGTGACGAGATTATCCCGATACCGTCTGGTCTATCCGCGGACGAGTCGCAATTCCGCGGGCAAAGTGTCAGAGACGATGGCTCGTATGGCTCTCGATTACACGTCCCGTCATTACGGTGGGGCCCGGTATTTTATCGTCGAGCCGAGTTACGTGCGGGGGTGGTGGTTCCGCTCGTTAACCGGAAACTTCCAAGGGTTCGTCTCGGGTGAAATTTAAATTGAGAAAGTATTTTACGAGCGCGAGGGACAGTTTCACGGTGGCGTTGTCACATCTTGATGAACTTCCTGTAACGATCGCAGATCCTAGTCTCGGTCTCCTCTCGATTTTGTTACGTAGTTTCGGAAGGGGTAAGGGGAGAGGGGGGAGGGGGGGGGATCTGATTTACGAAATCGGTCATTCTCCACGGATTAACGACCGGTGATCGCTTACGCCCGCCATTTATTCCCGATTGCCCGTTCACAGACTGGGATTACCATAACCGATCGTCAGTCTGATTGTCCTTGGAGAATTGGTTCAACACCTGTGGATTTGGCACGGTGTGCCAATATAGAATTTGACTTAGAAATTTGGGCAGTGATTTAAATGAATTTCTGTTGGTTAATTATTTCTTTTGGATGGTTCTTTCAATACCTGTGAATTTAATCTTATAGGTCTATTTATTCGAATATAAGTTTCAGATAATGGCCGATTGAACGAACTTCTGCTGATTGGATCTATTTATGTGAACGTGAATGAGTGAATGAGTGTGTGATTAATTCCAATTATACGTACAAATTGAATTCATTCAGAGGAAAGGTTTTATTGTAATTCAAAGATTTAAATAAATTTCATTCGGTTCAAATTAAATTGCAGTAAAAACGAACGTGCATTCCAGTTGGATTTTCTAAATTCTCCTTTTTATCAGAGATTGTTTTCAAAGATATTCATCAGACGAAATATTTTAAAAAGATTATTTTCACCCTGCTTTTACATTTTCTCAAACCACTTCTGATTTCTATTAAATCAAAAACACACAAATATTGACTATAAAGTGACAATGAAATTTATGAACAACTTTACAGTCTTGCAGGCTCTGAAAGTAATTTCCAAAACAAACGAGAAAAAATTCTGTCTGCTCGAAGAAATCTGCCTACTCGGCAAGGAGTGCTGCCTACTTCGGTAGAAACTTGAAACCGCTGTCTGCGAAACACAGACGAATGAAAACGCAGCAGAACACGTGCCCACGGTAAAGTTTCACGTCGTCACTGCGAGACGAAAATTTCGTTTTTTCCACGGCCGATTTAAGGGGATGGAAATCAATGCGACAACCTCGGACGGAAATACCGAATGGACAGCCGGTTGATTAATGTTGATACCAGGAAACACTCGGTAATAATGCGTTCGCGTGCACGCCTGAGCGGCGAACGTGTAATTTGTGTGATTTTACTATACGCGCTGGCGTTTTGTAATTGTGATTGATGAGCATCGGCCACGTTAGTTCGCGAACATGTTACGCGTATGTTTGTCGTACGAACGAGACCCGGCCAGATTATTGGTCACGTGTGTCACGTGAATGGCAAGCATAATTGGGCGTGAATCGTTCGCACTTTTCATCGTTAAATTTCGGACGAGTTGCCGTAGTTAATAATCCGTGGCGACTAGATGATACTTTTAGTTTGCTGCTTTAAAGCTGCTACTCTTTAAACTGCTTTAGTTTGCTGAATTTAGTGGTATTTACAATTTTGCTGAAACATTTTTGATGATGGGATAATTCAGTGATATTTACAAGCGATACGATATTTGCTTTTCCTTTGCAATTTTGCTCGAAAAAAATAAAACTGAAACACGACTGTCACTGTCACGCGATTCTCAACAGCAGTAATCGATCTATGTAACTGCAGTGTCGTGAAATTTTTCGCGTTTCGAACGATCAGAAAGTCTATGAAAAGACGTTTAACTACTAGTGAACGTTCAGTACTTGGTACTTTCTTACAGCTCGGCAATTAATAATTACTTCATACATGGGATTACATTTTGCAAATTCTTAGTAAAATGTATACACTCTATGCTTCGTTGTTACAAAATTAATTCAAAGTCCAACGCTGAGAAAGTAGAAATTACAACAAACGTCTCTTTTGCGTATCGATTCAATCTCAATCGCGATCCAACCATACATTCATCTCCAATTACAGGAAATAAAAACGAACGCGTTAAGAACCCGTGTCATTTTCCGCTGTCGATTTGCCGCGGGCATTTTCACTTCGTTGTAACATGGAAGATAAAATAACCGCTGAAACTACGTACTAATCGTGCTATGTGCATCAATGGCGGGGCAATGTCATCGAAGGGTCCGCGTGCCTGTAATTTGTACAATTTTAATCAATCTTTAATGCCGCGTCGTTGTGAACGCGCGGTAATCTGTCATCGGCAGGCGAATTACTTACAACGTTCCGAACGGAGATAGGGCTTGATACGTCCGGTAATTGGGGGAACCGGTGCATTTTTGATCGACGAGTTACACGCCAGGTAGCCGGAACGCGGTGATTGAAGATAAGCCACGGCATCGCGACGCGAGACAGTGTCCGCCGCTTTCGTGGAAAACGAACGATAACGCACGGTCTGCGACTCGATTATCGAATTACATGTATAATAAATGAATTATCGCCCGACTACGCGTTACGTAATTACTGATTAAGCGTGAGACACGCGGGGATTTCGCGGGTAGACGAGAGCGCCCGGTCACGTGTCGATTCGACGTTCGCGAAACACGTGAGATGCGCCTTCATTTAAAAATGGCTCGAGCAACGAAAACACATTACAACATTGCTCGCTATGTATGTAGATTCGTATCGGTTTGTCGTTTTGTGCTGCCACCGATGCGACAGAAAGATAAACGCGGGCAAGCGTAGATCCTGCACGTGTCTGTGGAATAATTGTGAAATAAATTTTAAAATACAAAGTACAAAGGACGAGACTGTCGAAACGATGGAGTGTAGGTGCGCAGAGAAAAAAAATGAGAAAAGGAGAGAGAAAAAAAAAAGTCTAGGTCCCACCGAGATTTGAACTCGGATCGCTGGATTCAAAGTCCAGAGTGCTAACCATTACACCATGGGACCTTCGTGTTAGATTATGCTTCATTGCCATTCATTTCGGATCGATCGATAAAGATAAATCAATAATGAAATTATTCATTGTCTATTAATACACACTGGTGGATTATTATTAAATATTGGACGGTATGTATAACGTGCGAGACTGAGTTAGATATTGATTATGTAACGGAGCTGCGTGTACGAGAGAGCTATGTTTAAAAATAAGTTCGCCTCTCAACTTGGCGCTTCTATTCTTGAATAAATTAGTTTGTTGCGCAATTTAAATTGTAAGTAGAATTAGACTGATAGTACGACATTATAATTCTAGAGTTTAAATTTGAATTTATCGTGGAAGCAAGAGTTGCGAACCAAGATCTGTTATTAATGGAGAATAATATATTTATAAAAACAAAAATGTAAATTGTAAAATTGTTAAATCGATGAACACTGTGTTGTTAATTTATAAAACAGTTAGTTAATTTATAAAACATTAACCAACATCGTCAATTTATTTTTTAACGTTCAAGAAACAGGAAATTATTTAAAGATACATAGTACGTTATTGAGAAATAATTAGTAAATCACTAACTTAATTAAAACTATCTTTCAATAAATAAAAACACCGCAGCTGAAGCGGAGAAAATTGAAAAATGCCCCATTTTCAATAAAACACCTCTCCCACCTTAATCGCCAAGCAAATCTCCGATCATCTTATTCAATTCGCTCGACATAAAAAAAAAAAAAAAAAAATAAAGGAGGCACCGGCTCTGAAAAAGAAAGAGAGAGAGAAACGAAGAGGAAAATACCGGTAATTTACAAACCCCTTGCCACATTCTCGACACTCGAGGTTTCCAACCCCGTTTCGACGCCAGGCCGAAAGGGAGAGAAAGAAAGAGCTCTCGAGCGATTTCGCGAGTGTCGTCCCGAATCGGAAGAGGGTGAACAATATATAAATTCAGAACACCCCATCGCGTGGCGGGTGAAAGCGAACATAGATTTCGAAAGCATCGACAAGCGACAGAGAAAGGCGGGTCGGACACGGAGGGGGGGGGGGGTACACAGGATTCGGCTGTCTGTGGGGGGGGGGTTTGAAAGGGGGAGGGTTTTCGACGCTGCGAGAACCCTCTCTCCCTTTCGTCGCGACGCGCCGTGTCAACCCCTAATTGAACGGAAGCCGGCAATAAATATTATGTTTCTTTCGTGGGGCCGGTTTTATAATGGCGCGGCAGTCTTCTAACGGCGGCGGAAACGGATGTGCAATCAGTGTGACATGTGCTCGTGGCGGGCCTTCACGAATTTATTTCACGAAGCGTCGTCGCCGCCGTTCGCCGGTGAATATAATTCCGGTACGAGCGATTAAACAGAAATTGCCGTTGGACACAAAGGACGATGATGTTGGTTTTTATTAGATGGCAAGTTGTTTTCGTTTTTTCTGGTGGAAATTAGGTGACGTCATTTCGGCCGCAGGTGGAAGAACCTCGTTCCACTAGTTGCTTCGGCAACCTAGATTCGTGATTCTTTCTTTTCCTGTGTTCCTTCGTTGTTCTCTTTTTCTCTTTTCTTCTTTTTGCATATGATTTGTTGCTGGATTTTATACGGTGATTATTTTATGTAACATACGACTGATACGATGAAGTTTCGAGATCAGATATGCTCGATAAAGATAATTTTCATTGTGATAACTATAAAGAAGTATTTTTATAATTTTTTTATAGTATCTTAGTTGATGGCTTATGTTTAATCTCCAAAGCAACAAAGATCACGAGATAAATATAAATATAATTCTCAGCGCTTTAAATTAAAAAATGTATCGCAAAATGAAAGAAAAATATTTCCTAAAACTCGTATCAAATATTTCCTTTTCAAATCTAAGTTTAACTTCCAAGTTAATCTAAAAACCACGTCCTTTAAAATGCTTTGTCCAATCCATGAAACAAATTCAGCTTCCATCGTCGCGTCGAAAATCGAATATTAATGAAAAGCAAACAAATTGCGATCGAGAAGGTCCTGTGACGTGCAACGACGCACTTAACGCCGATCATGCAACGTCGTCGACATGATTAATGAAAGGGGATCGAGTAATGCGTGTCTAGGAGCGTCATTCGTCAAAGAGATCCGAAAAAACAGGTGGGACGTCGACCTTCTTGCTTTGTCCTT
The DNA here is from genome assembly GCA_036937485.2 of Tetragonisca angustula. Lineage (NCBI taxonomy): Eukaryota > Metazoa > Arthropoda > Insecta > Hymenoptera > Apidae > Tetragonisca > Tetragonisca angustula. The sequence goes on along the minus strand of JAWNGG020000076.1, from coordinate 64,556 downwards.
CCTCCTAGCTCCATCAAAAGCAAAACTCCTCTTTCGACTCTCTCTTTTCTCTTTATTTTCCTTAGGGTGCATCCTCGCTGGTGTTCTCGAACAAACACCAACAGTTTGGGAGTAACTTTCTCTGGAGACTGCAAGTTCTGACTCAAGAATTTAAATTTTTACACAATATTGCAAGAATCTGTTCCTTATTACATCGCTTCTTCTGTTTCCAACACTTTCGTTTCTTTGATACAAATTACAATCGTTGACAACCCGTTAAATCTGCTTTTCGGATGTGTGAACATAGAAAACGATTATTTAGCGAGTATTTATCAACAAATATTCTTGTAATTTTAGTAGATTAGTAAATACACAGATTGGACAGAGAATGGTCGCTATTCGCGAATCGTTCGCCCTTAAAGTAATTCGAATAACGTTCCTCTGTCAGCGGAGAACGGCATCGCAGGCTGCGACTTCCGGTTCCTTTCCGATAATTAGAAACAGCCTCGTCGTCTCGTGATAACAATAATGCCCTCGCGCGGTATAGCCCTCAGGGGGCGGCAGCTCGTTCGACATCAAAGCAATGCCCTCCGCAGTCGTGCTATGCATCAAGGCCATCGCTAATGAGATTCACTTTACCGTGTACTCGCGACACTTCCTTCGTCTACGTTCGATTATTTTCATCATTTCACCGATAGCTTTGGTTTCACGCCTTTGTACCGACCATCCCCGCTTGCTTCCGCGCTCTTTTCAGACGACGCGACGATCGCCTGCAATTAGAACGATTTTTTTTTTCTCTTTTTCAAAAGAAGGGTTCTTACCGAGGAGAATGCACGAAGTGATACGGAGAATGGATATGGAGAGGTAAGAACTTTTAATCTCATATCGAGTACTTTATATTGCATATCGTGAAATTCATTTTGCGGGATAGGAAATTTCGTTCGTGGGAAATCTGTTAGTATCTCCTTGCCCTAAGGGTACAAAATGTAGGAAATACGTCTAGAAAAATTGATAGTAACATTAAAACTATTTTTAAAAAATAGGGCAGATTCTAAGGAGTAAAAGGAATAAAAGGTATAAAAGTGAAATATGAATGGACGATACGAAATATAAGATACAGGATAATAGATAAGATATGTGAAATATCTTTCGTTAAAAAATTAATACCAAGTGTTAAAGATAAGTTCATTGAATATTAAGATTCTTCGATATAATTAACAAATGTTTAAATTCTTTGGTGAATTTTTATATAAAGATTGATTTCCCAAGGGAGACACACAGCCACGAGATAATTTGAAACTTGTCGATAGTAGTTAATATTCGCCTAATTAACATCACCGAGCGATTTTCAGATCTTCAAGTTTCACGTGTCACAATCTTGTTTCACAATCCTAGCTCGCTATCTTCTAACTCAACCAGTTAATACGATACTATTTTTTTTTTTCTTTTTACTCTCATACATTCGTACCGAATTCGAAAGACAAGCGTGGAGAAATTTATCGTCGATATTTTACGAGATGTTATTGCTTTCTAAAACGTCACTTAACTGAAGATACACTACTTTGTCAAAGTATCTTTGTAGATTTTATCATTCCACGGTAAATTAATCGAGTCTATAATGTTGCCGATTATACGCAAGGCTATCTTTAATCGTCTCCACGCACGATTACACGTTTCCATTACACCATCTGCTTAATTGGACCGATCATTTCTACCTGGGGTAATTTCAACTTGGAGGTAACTACGTTCAAATTGACCATTCAATTGACCGGAACTCTCGCGTATCGTCGAGATACTTTCCTTCTCAAACACATTTGGAAAATCGTTCCAAGCCGATTACGATGTTCCTACAAATGGAATTGCGCATTTTAGATAGACTACAGTGGCACGGATCAATTTGTGGATGTTGATTCGACTCGCGTTTAATTTAGAAATAATAACCATACTCGATTTCAGATGGAACAGAGAGACCGGGACACAGAAGACGGACTATCTAATGCGCAGCATGCAGGTTAATAGTTCAACTATCAAACGCAGAGACTCGTCAAACCACTTGCGGAATGATTTCCTATTTTATAATACCGAGTCACGCATCTGGCGCGAAATTGCACTCTCAATGAATGATTGTCGTTCTAATTGCTAATTTCCCTTTGTCCGCGATGAATGAAGTTTTCATTTTCATCGTTTCAGCGTTTCAATCCGTTAGATCGAGTATTACCGATCACAAATTGTAATTTCAACGTTAAATAATGTGTGATATTTAAATATTCTTCTTTTACTAGTCACTTAATTATCCGTAATGTTTCAACATCGTTTGAATCATACGTGGCGTTGCACACGGCAGCAATATTTAAATATTTATAAACGTAACGCTTCTCCAATTATTTTATCTTGTACCGCAGTAATCAATAGATAATATCTACAATAAATATTACAAAAATTCTAAGACACGAGGATCTCCCAGAAAGAACAAGGGAGAATCAACAATTTTGTTGATATCACGCTCTTAAGCATGAATAAATCACTGTTGAATCGAACGTAGAAATTACTGTAGGATTCACTAATCTAGTACAAATCACTTTATTATCATCTATCTGTAATATATTAGTCCTTTATTATAATATATATTATAATTTATATATTATTTTATTATAATATTCATGTAAAATGCATACACTCTTACATATTTTAAATAAATTGTTATATACTCTTTAGACCCTTTACACGTGACTGTGCTCTCTACCCACGACTGATACATTTCTTTCTTCACTTCCTCTGTTCTACTCGAGTCTTTTGTCTGCCGCTGCTTAATATATATATATATATATATATTCACAATACCAACAGTTAACCTAACAAAACGTTGGCAAACATCCGTGTTCCACCACAAAGCAAATACGCCATATATTTAAAAAATTTCAAACCTCGAGTTCGACGTTAGCCTCGTCCACGTTACTGCAGCTCCCACGTTACTTTTCCGCGCAGTTAAGCCGCCTGTTAATTCCCGTTAATGCTTCCCGTTAATTACATATGCATCTCGACGCACGAAGAACCGAGCGATCAGCACCGGCGAAACAGCGCGCGGCGACGGGACGCATTATGATGCACCCCTGTGTGACAAGCACGTGACCGGACCCCGTCGCGAACCAGGCCGGATTTTAAAGCGTTCCTCGCAAACGGAGAACGAGAGGGACAGAAGAGGAAGAGAAGAGAGAAAAGAGAAAAGGAAGAGAATAGAAAGGAGGAAAGAAAGGGACGGCGGGTTCGAGGGGTTCGACATCCTCCTGCTGGAGGGACAACGACGACCGACAACCACCGTTCGATGTGAATTAACGCTTGGAAAATAAAGGCAACGTGCGCGGGTACGCGTACAGGTCACGGCTGGTGGCAAAATGGCCCGTGACTAACGCGCCTCCTATTCTCTCACTCGATTTCGTTTCGTGCCCGTACGCCGTGGAAAATTGTCCGCCATATTGCACGATCGTTTCGCGTGTCGCGCGTGCACGGTGTTATTAACGGCAGGATGTTAAGACAATTTGCAGCCAGGGTCCGGGGGAGGGGGCCCGGTAACCGGTGAAAATTGAAACGATTCGAGAGGCCCGAGGGACGAGTCACCGGGTTATATAGGCTCCACCGTGAATAAATTGATAAGTAATCAAGGAGGATTTTAATGGCGCGGTCACCGGAAGCGAAATAGAATATTTTCGTCCGAGGGTGGGACGGGGGGTGGTGGCGGCTGTTCGGGTTGATCGTGCGAACCTGTTCGAATTTATCGTTGCATCACTCGCGATTGGCTCGCGCGAACGCGTGTCGATTTATCCGTGCGTTCGTTGTCCGATGACCGTGTCGACAATTACGTATTCATGGATATTTTAATGAACTATCGGTGGCGCGGCGCGATCCTCTCTGCCCGTTGCCCCGGACCGGTTATCGCCTCGAGCCGCGTGCTTCGATTTCCACCGATGATGATGGATTAAACCGGGAATGCGTAACGTCGTTCGTTATCGGTCGATGGCCCGTGGATTTTTCTTCGTTAAACAGTCTACGGCTGGCGAATAATTTGCAATAAATTGGAAAAAGTGGAAGGACTCTGTTAGAAATTGTACAAATCGGTAATCAGTAAGTAATGAGATATTAAAAATCTACAGTGAGCTACCGGACAAATGTGTATGTTGTACTAAAAACAAGCAGTATGGTTTCGAACAATAAAAAAAAGATTGGTATATAGTCGACAAAGTATTATCAAAATTATCCCAAAATGTTTACGAACGTAATGAAACGGAGTAACAATTAAATTACACTCTGTTTTATATATTTTTCCGACAAAGTATCCTCTGTTTTATATTTATTTTTCCATATTCTCTGCACTGTGTGCATTTTCACACATCAAACCTCCCCACGGACGAATCTAACGATAATAAATTGACTTTCTTCCACGCCAATAAAACTCAGGCACCCCTGACAATCTACACACACTCTTGAATCCTCGTTGAGAGTCATTCAGCCCCTGAAAAATAGGTCAAACCAGCGGGGAACCGAGGAGAAAGAAAGGTAACTGCCGACAGTTATAGTCATGAGGTATCCTCTGTTACATTTTCACGCGTTATCCCCGCGCGAACGCGTTCCCTGGTGTGGCGGTAGTGCGATCTTATCAGGATCGAGATCGACATCGCAAACGGCGCGCACAGAGGGATACTCGATCGATCTAGCTGCACCGCTGAGACGCGAATTTATTTTTTTTTTTTTATACTTTTCGACGACCTCCAATGAAAATCACGCAGAGGAAGATCTTAACTTCAAGATGTTAGCGGATCGAATGACAAACACACTGATTATTGATAAATTTAATATAAATTACGAGATACATATAACGTTTAACTCTCGTCAATTCACTCTCTATCTCGTCTCTCATGCTTCTCCTCTGGGCATCTTCCCAATCTGTTTTTCGTCAGCATGCTAGCTCTCAATTGTTCTCGCATACGTCTCTCTCATTCGTTCTTTCTCCTGCCATGAAATATATCAAATACTCAGATCACACCACACCACAATTATACGCACACTCTCGCCACACCCGTACAAACATTATGTATATTCATTCCACAATATATGGCAACCACTACCACACAAGACAGTATTAAAAATTAATTGTAAATAATGTGCGCGACTGCACACGCTTGGAAGCTACGGTCGATTCTTCGAACTTTCCGATCGCGCGAGTCGCAGCAATCGACTGGCCGAACATGTACACCCCGCAACGTGACGAGGCGAACGACTGGCAGATGCCGCGATGCGGGCATTATCGCACGACGGCATCTGATCGTCACGCCGGTGTTTCAGGCCTCGTTACTCCAGTTGCAGATGATCGTTTCACTTTTACGAGCGCTAAACGACGATGCAGGCGAAACAGAGCCCGTCCAGAGCTTTCGTAACGAGCCAGCCGCGGCCCTTTGCTACTTCTCCGATCACTTTCTTCCTTCAGTTGACCACCCGCCGCGCGATTGTGCGTTCTCGCCTCGATGGCCCCCTGCCACGCGAGCACACTCTGTCGCGAAGAGGAAAGAAAGAGAGAGAGAGAGAGGGAGAAGCAGAGAGTGAGGGAAAAGAGGCGAGAAAGGAAGTTCAAAGGGGCAGGTTTCGCTTCTTTCTGCTCGGTGAACCATCGCGCGCTCGAGTTATTAGCCCGAGTCTCGATGGAGATGAATATCTCTCGGCAGCCGCGAGAGGATCGTAACTTTGCAAACGTCGCGCGAGAGGATGAGTCACCGAGCGAAGCTTTCGCCGACACGTCCACGCTTTTTGCCACGTTTCGCTTCTTCGACGTTCGAAGTTTACGCTCCGCAGTTGATGAATGGAACGGCGGAGTGGCTCGTGACGTCTCGATGGGGAAAGGGTTCCGTCGTCGGTTTCGAAGTTTCAGAAAGGTGTACAAGGGGGTGGGTTTGATGGTAATTCTGATTGACGAGTGGATTTATGGGCAGTTTGTTTGTTTGTCGGGAAGTTTTTAGTTTCGATTTAGAGTGGGGAGGATGAGGTGGGGGAGGAACGCTTGTGCAACGATAACGATCGACGAATTGGAAAAGAATGAGTTGAAGCTTTTAACGGTATTTTCAACCTTTTCACATTATCCGTTTCCATTCAACTCGTCGGCTTTAGGTTGGAGCCTAAATACAATAAAACGATCAAATTTTTCTATAATCTCAGAAATCTCCTTCTCACGCAAACGTTTCTAATCTCGCGAAGATTTTCGGAGAAAAATCTCGATATACGTAAGATCGGATTCTTCGATCTAACAGAGAAACCATAGTTAAAAAAGATTTCCTAACTCAGGAATGTAAGCAACAAGATCCTCCTCCGCTCTTCCAAATTAACCACGGTAAATACCCCTTTCTGAAAACCAGATCACACCTGATCAAGAATACCCTTCTTTGCTCTAGAACAATGATGGCGGACCTATGGCACTGACCCACGTGTAGATTTTTATAAACTCATCGTCATATATATAAAAGAATTTTCATTATTTTTCAAACTTCATTTAAAATCAAAATTTAATATGCAACTTACATTGAATATAAAATATTTTCAAAATTTAAATTTAATATAATATATTATCTATTAATTGCAAATTAATTATTTTAAATTAAACTAAAATTCAAAATTTTTTTTAAATTTATAAATAATATATTTATATACCATTAGAAATAATATTTATTATTATAATTTAATTTAAAAAATTAACTCTTTTATCAGACATATAATGAATATATATATATTATAATATTAAAAGAACTTAAAATCTTTATAAATAAATTTACAATTTACTTCTTTTTCAGACTCTTTTCAAAAAATGTTAAGAAAATTACAAGTAATCGGTTAGAAAATTAAAAGTGAGAAATAAATGCATGATTGTGTTTCATGGAGGATTTACGATTTGATTATGTATACATATAGGTATTTTAAGTATTAAATGTTATATGAGTTACTTGTGTCCAAAAAATTTTATATAGCGCTTAAACAGATGTAATAAACACTAAAAAACACACTAGATACCATTCTCAGAATGGGTAGCTTTGCTAGTTTTTTATATAATGAAAAAGAGAACAGACAATAAAAAATATTAAATTAAGAAATAAAGTATATATGTATGATGTCACCCCTTTTATATCAATTTTTTGACATTTATCTTTTGCTCTTCACTTGCAAAAGTAAACGTTGCAAAACAGAAAAGGAAACGTAAACTTTTCAGAGGATTGTAAAAGTGAGAACCAAAAGAAGGTAGTTTTTAACCATCCTCCCATCCCCCTTTCCAAGCGACGCCACTGACTCAGTGACCCACGAGCTAGTACTAAAAAAAAATAACGAACAAAATTTGACCTACTTTTCAAAAAGGTTCGCCGTCACTGGCCTAGTAGATCGTTGTCCAGTGGGTGTAAAGTTAAAGTCCCCGATGATTTAACAAGAAACGAGTGATCAGGAAAGACGGACGTGAAGGACGTGGAGTTTTCAACACGTATGTACAATCGCATCGAGCGTTCAACACCGCGAAAGGTTACACGCGCACGATCGTTCGAAAAGTGTCGATAGCAATTGTCCAGCGGGTTGACAAATGGCCCTCCCCCCCTCCCCCGGGCTGGCCAGTGGATTCTTGTAATTTTAGATTACACTTGGCCCGGTCGAGGGGCGGCGAGGGAAGGGGTTAACGCACGGTCGAGCCAACCCTCCTCGCGTTGGCCCAGCATCACGGAGTATCTTGTCCAGAAGGGTTAGATTAGATACGTCGTTCACTTTGGGCCATATATCTGTTCGACCCCGTCTTTCCATCGCTATGTGTCGCGTCGTGTGCACGCGCACCCACGCGCGCGAACGCTCCGCCGCGCGCGTGTGTGCGCGTTTATTGACCACCGGTGTGCGTCCAGCGTGGTGTGTTGCGTGCGCGCTGTCGGCGCGGGCACGCGTGTGCGAGCGCCGCGGTGAGTTACGGGGCTGCGGACAGAGTGATGCATTGCCGTGGAACCGAGAAGGACCGGATCCCACGGGAATCGAGCCGGGGAGGGATCCTTACACCTCACACCATTGCGCATCGTGACAAGGGAGAGCCCGGTGAATTATTGGAATATCGACGCCACCGGGCATTAAATGCTTCAATTACGATTATTATCGAAATGCGGCAGAATTATGCGCGACCGTGCAACGCGACGATACTTGAGAACCGCGCCGGGATAAATCTCTGGGTCTTCGATGCACCTGATCCAGAGGTGGTTTTCGTTTCTCTTCTTTCCTCTTTTTTCCTCTTTTATTCTTTTTCTTTTTTCTTTTTTTTTTTAGTGGGGTAATTGACACCGAGACATCCGGTTACAGGAAATCGGAGCGGTTTGCAACTTCGATTGGTAGAGTTATTGATTCCTAGTCAGATCTGTGCAATTGGAGCGGTTGCCAGAAGGTTTCGAACAGAGTGGACGAAACTTTTTGTACAAAAATTATTTATAATTATTATATTTATATTTATACTATTGCATTTATAATTATTAATTATTACATATGTGAAAGGTATTGTACTTGTGCAACATACTTAATAAAGTGTACTTAAATAAACGTGTATAAAAAGAATTTCTACGTTTTCACAGTTTTTGCCGTCCCGAGTGGAAACTCTTTACATTTCCGGAGCCATGAAAAATTTCATTAAAATTACATATCTGCGGCACGGCGGCAGAATCCCTCCCGTTAAAATTACAACGACGAGGTACAACAAACAATCTCCAGCTGCAACCAGCACGATAACGCGCAAGTATTCTCTACGTTTCCTTCTCCCTTTATGGGGAACGTAAACGTCTGAAATAAAGATCTTTCAGAAAGTCAGGTTTCTCGTTGAAACGAGACCTTGCCCTTCTCGCCGGTGTGCTCTCGCCGAATCGCGAACACTCGTCACGCAAACGAAATAAAATAAAAAAAAAAAAAAAAAATGTATCACGTGTAATAAATATAATCGAGGGGGAAGGGGGTGGGGGGGGGGCGGTGAACAGCGGCGCGACTGCTAATGCAGATAAAGTGTATAAAACGCGGTTATGGATTCGCACTGGTTGCGCCTGGGCGACGGTAAAACTGTCCCCGAGTGAAATACACGGGGGACCGGTATCGAGGGTAAACGTTATTGTTGCACCGTATAAATCGCGCTTGATCGCGGAGGAGTACGGGCCGTATATCAAAACTACTGCCGCCGCGGCGCGGTAATTTGTGGTCGGTAATAGAAGAGGGGGAGAACTCCGGACGAAATTATTATCCAGAAAATACATGAGCTCCGGGCTGGGAGCGTCCTTTCCGAAATTGCCGGTCGTTTCGATGCACTTTTTCCACCCCTGCTCGCCGCTTCGTGTCGCAAGAGACGAGATGAGGTCCCGCCGTTTGAAAATATGAAAGGTGAAATTGGCGAATTAATGATTGGCTTTTGAGGGAGGAGACTGTTCTGTCCTGTTCTGAAAGATTTCTCGGTGGTATTCAAATTGTTTGTTCACAAACGTGAACATTCAGAAATAAAGATTTCTCGTTAAGATATGAAACTGCTATCTTCATCTCTGTACAAATTGTATAATTTTTTTGGTACCGCGTTAAATGGGATTTTATCTTGATATTTTCTTTATACACTGTTGCTTTCTCGTGACACGTAAAATCTCAATACTATGATGATATCATACAATAACAAGTCACGTGAATCTCAGTGCTAGTAGATATTATACCGTCATATGATTCCTGACGGTTAATAAAAAATTAATTGTTCTATTAAATACAACGTGCATTAATTTATTCACATTTTTCGTAGTTTTACTTTCTTGATCACTTTTCAGTAAACGCTGGTTGTTACAACCCGTCGCAAGCATTACGTATAATTTATTAATCTTCAGTTGAATGGGTTAAGAATGAGTGTAACTCGATACGTTACGGCTGTAATTCAAAGCTGTTGAATCTTTACAGATTCGCAGCAGAAATCTCGGTGAAAATTAAAATGTACCAACTACATCTAAAAATTGCCAAAAATACTTTCACCGAGGCACGCTGATCGAGCACTCTGAATCTACACGTGGATCGACAAACGATTGGTTCCTCGATTCCCAATTATCTCCCTTCGAATCCCAGAGCCACCCTGAGCAAACGGGGGGAGACACACAACGCGGATGTGCAGGTGGAAAGAAAAAAAGAAGAATCATGAAAGAAGGAGGGAAAAGGGACGACAGACGGGAGGAGGAAGGCGGATAATAGAGAAGTTTCGAGGCGAGCTCGTTAAAACTAACTCGCAGCCTTTCCCCAATCGCTAATGCGTCCATCCGGGCCGCATTCACTTTATTTTTATTTAAAGCAGTCAAACGCCCCTCCGTTTGCGGTGTTGCTTCTGGCTCTGGGTCCCTCCCCCTCCGTTTCGTCGCAGAAAGGACCGGCCGATTCGATCGATTACCGCGATTCGAATAAAATGTAAATGCCCCTGTCGTGCGAGCTGCGACTCGTGTGTTATGCAAATTCCGCGACGGTAATCAGTGAGTGGAAGCTGATGTCTTCCTTCGTTACTAATGGCCCGGGAAAATGAACGAGAAAGGGGAACGAGGAGAGGGGGGGGGCGAACAGAAAAAAAAACGAGAAGCGAAAGAAACGAGAAGAGAGAAAGAGAGAAAGAGCAAGGAACAGGGAGGAGCAGATGAGGTTGTCTACCCTCTATAGGAAGAGTATAACTCGAGCACGAGTAAAACTGACGAAGGTTGAGTATTGCGTACGTTCGAGCTGGAAGAAGAGCTTATCGTCTCGTTGAGAGACGACTGGCAAGCAGAAACGAGGGGCACGAGGAGCAAGCAGAAACGATGAAACCGTCCCGATCCCGAGGAAAACCGTAACCGGAGGGGCTGCACTCCGGGGGGCACTTGACTTCAATAGTTTAACGAAATTGCCGAAGACACATGGATGCTTCTCTCTGTTTCTATCTGGTGCCGATCTGATTCCCGGGGCTGCTACGATATTTATTCGGGGCTCGGACCGTCTCGCCGATCGAGTTCGATCGGTGAACGTTCGACAGAGAGCCTCCTCCCCTTTAGGAGAAATTGGATCCTCTATTTCAAACCGACAGCTTTTCACCGTGTTCCTTACGCTCGTTCGAGGAGGCTTTGAGTAAATTGACAGACAGGCAGCGGGGACGGGGATCGTTAAGAAAAAACGAGAGACGCGAGTTATGATCGAGAAGGGGAATGGTTAAACGTAGAGCTGTGATTTGAAAAAAAAAAAGAAAATTTTTTGAAAGAGAGATCCATCGTGTGACAATGGTGCTTTCCTTATTCTGTGTTACGTCTGTCGATCTCAATTTCGATTTTAACCCCTTGAACATAATATTGACGCAGAACTGTTTGTGTTATTTGAAACAATTCTGGAACGTTACGACTTATTCTTACACCACTACATTTTTGCAAAAATGTGATACTTCTTTATAATAGCTTATATTTTTCTTTAAATTAATAAATATAATTAATATATATACGACAAATGTGAATGTCTGTAATTTTGTAATTATGTTTCTCTTTAAATTAATATATATTATATACAATTACAAAATTACAGACATTCATATATATTAATTATATTTATTAATTTAAAGAACAAGATAATTATAAAATTGCAAACATATTCACATTTGTTACACATGTATATTAATTATATTTATTAATTTAAAGAAAAATATAAGCTATTCTAAAGAAGTGCCACGTTTGTGCAAAAATGTGGTGGTGTAAGACTAAGTCGTAACGTTCTAGAATTGTTTCAAATTACCCAAGCTGTACAGTTCTACAAAACATACGCAGTTTAGCCACGACTCGTCAGTATTACAATATAAAAATAAATATGAATGAACTGTTCGATAAAAGCGTGCATCCCGCAACATCTACAGAATCATTTTTATCTCCGTGAAACGTACAAGTGTGAATTTCTAAAAATTTCACGAAGCGAAATTATTCACACTGAATCCGAGGCAAGGAAAGCCCCTCCCGAAACTCGTCCTAGAAATCACAGAATCCTTGGCCACCCTCTCGGAACTTGCAGGCCACTCGGTGAGAGAGACGACCATCCATTACACCGCTACCCACTAATTTCCACCACTTACGCGTAGTAATTAATGCGTGGATGCGCGAGATGGCCCTCTATCGAAACAATCGGCCTTGCTGGCCAACGGAGCCGCGCGGTACCGGACGGTAAGCGTGACGTCGACTCACAATCAGCCTCACGAGGGTGCAGCCGAGGGTGCAGCGAAGGATCGCAGGGAGTATGGTAGCTGCAACAGTGCCGATAGGCAAATCCAACAACGGGGATCGGTGTTCGAGGGTGTTCGACGACGAACAGAGACAGACTTGTCGCGCTGGATCGACGAAAGACGAGACACTGGGGACACAGAAACAGAACAGTCGCTGGACAGAGAAAGAGAACGTCGAAGAAAAGACAGAGAGAGGGAGAGAGAGAGAGAGAGAGAGACAGAGAGAGAGTGAGAGTGAGAGGAAGACGAGAGGAGAACGGTCGGCGAACCGCGCAATTTGCAAGCGGGAACGTGCAGCGCTGGTGTGCGTCGGTTGGACACACGTGTCCGAGTGGAAAGGACGCGAGGTGCATGCCGGTGCATTCATTGCAGTGGCTCCTACGTGCGCCGAACGCGATGTCCAGTTCCGCAGGATGATTAATTAGTTGTCGTCCGTTCCATGCCACCGTGTCACTCTTGTCACGGCTTTGTCACTTCGCTGCAAATACCGCTAGACCGCCGATGCACCCTCCCGTTTTCATCGTCTCCTCCTCCATCCGTACCGTGTACACATGTGTGTGTGTGTGTGTGTGTGTGTGTGTGTGTGTGTGTGTGTACGTGTGCATTTGGTCTGCACGCTCTTCGTCCCTCTACACGGAAATGCAAACACACTCTCACGGAATATATATATATATGCACACATACATACGCAGTGCAAAGCAAATTGCATTGTAACCGGGACTGCAACAGGCGCGCCATTAATCAATGCCCGATCCACAGTGCCGCGAAACGTTCTGCCAATTTCCAAGTCGACCCGCCGCGAGACAAAACCGTAGAACCAACAACACGGAGGATAAGTTCACTTCCGCGCTGGCGAGGTCCTTTTCTCCTTTTTGGCGCGGATGAGAAGCGAATTGAAAAGGGGGTGAAGTGTAGGTAGGTCAGACGTTCTGAAGAAGAGGGCTGAGGTGGTGTTTGGGAATCGCCGGAGGAGACTTGTGTCATGCAGTTCCGTGGCGGTGTTTCGAGTGAGGGTTGAAAGTAAAAGGCGGAAGAACGCGAACCGGAAGTATCGATACGGAAAATTTCGCTGTGGAAGTGTTAGAAAATTCGTTGGAGGCCAATAAATTTTACAGTGAGAATGAAGTGATATTTGCTTATAAAATACAGTAATGATATTAATCAAAATTTGCAACTATTGTTTCTATGATACATCTACAATTGTAACTACAATACATTATATTGTATAATAATAATAATAATGATAACAATATATTATAATAGTAATTATAAATAATATATTATATAATAAATGAAATATATAATATAATTTATATTATATTAAAAATATATAATATAAATTAAATGTATAATAAATACTATATTATGATTAATATACTGTATAGTAAATAAAATATATAATGTAATTTATATTATATTAAAAATATATAATATAAATTAAATGTATAATAAATACTATATTATGATTAATATACTGTATAGTAAATAAAATATATAATGTAATTTATATTATATTAAAAATATATAATATAAATTAAATATATAATAAATATAATATCATTTATATTATATTAAAAATATGTAATATAAATTAAGTATATAATAAATAATATATTATTATTATTATGCATTATTCCACATTATATAACACGTCATCTCTTTATGTTAGATTTACATACCACCTCTAATTTCCCTCGGAATACTAATGCATAGGACGTAGATTCTAGCCAAGTTTCGCGACGAGTATTCGTAAACGTTGAGCAGAAAGGAGAACGTGACGTCTCTTTGTCTATGGCGGGTAAAGGTAGAGTGACGTTGATCCGAATTCATTGAATGCGACGGTGGTCCGTCGATTTGTAGAGGACCGTTGCGAGGACAGTAAGATGGTATTAGGCTGAATTGAATTCGAGACTATCACCGATGCATAACCAGGCGCCGAATGCACTCGCGCATTCAGAGTATCGACCCATTGACTAAGAGGCTACGGGTTTCTGGTTACGGCTTCCTATCTCCCCGTCACGGCTCTGTCCAACAGTCGGCTCTGACACGGGAATGCTCTAATAAGCGATCCCTAAACCGATTCTATCGAACGAGATACTGAAACGGGACGTGGAACGCGTGAAACGAACGAAGAAGTTGGAAAATGTTAAAGAAGAAGGGCATATTTTGAGAGGGAGCTACTTTGAGGTATTCGAAGGAGGATGAGAAATTACACTCTGTTACTATTGCTTTGAAATTTTTGCGTAGGATGCTCAAACTTTTTATGTTAATTATATGAAAAGTAGATATCTTTCGCTCAACCAACGTTGAAAATTATCAATATTATTGTTTTGGCGATGAATCATGGCGCTCGATATTAAAACAACAGGTAGATTCTAATATCCTCCTTAAAAGATTCGAAATCTACTTAATCCTCACTTTTTGCCACATTTCACTTCTTTCGTATTTAATACTGCAGCTAAATGATAAGATTCTGAATTACAGAAAATTTTTCGAAATACAGGCAATGCAAGAAAAGAATTCCAAATCTACCACATTCGTATTGGGCGTAATCTATCAATTGTATCACTATCCAAACAACATAGGAACGAAATTCCAGATCCTCTGAAAATTTCTTGAAACGCTCCTGCAAATATACCGAGAAACGGAGAAAAAAACCTCCAAGAAGATAATCTATTCAATTTACGCGGCCCATCGCGAAAAATCCATCAACAACAACCCAATCCAATGCTTTCTGCTCGCAATTAATCACGCCGGAGCAGCGACGTTAATTAAATTAACATAAAACCGGGAGAAGGAAAAGAAATGAAAAAAAAAAAGAGTTGCAAGGTTGACGGACAGGTTCGCGAACCCAGGTTTCTCCTCGGATATGGTTAATTAACCGACGGGGGGGGAGAGGGGGGAGGGGGTTTCACGGCCTCGAAGAAGGCGCGTCTGCCGTCAACGTGAAATCTGATAAAAGCGGCGCATCCGGCTGTCGACCGTCAGCCTCCTCTCACGAGCCGCGTGAAATCCGCCCGAAATTTCGCGCGATAAATACGCAATTCCGGCGACGGATGAGTCGCGTCGTTTCCAAGGGAAACAACCTGCACGCTTTCGAACGAGGAGCGGGATCAAAGAAGGATAAGAGGGCTTCTTTTTGTTTCCTTGAAACAGTCGTTGGATCCAACTTTGCTCGTTAACTTTTATTTCATTTTTGCTACTGATTGTTTGCCACTTTCCGTGAACGCGCCCTCCGCAATTTTTGCCCGTGTACGTCACGCATCTCAAAAATGTAGTTGTTGTACAAAGTGAGTGAATTTGAGGGAAGAGAAGTTCCTTAAAATGAATTTCGAAGAGAAACGTTTAGAATATTGTGATAAATTACTACTTGGTATCTGGCTTCCGAATCATTAGAGTCTGCGAGATAGCATACAATTTTTATTTCTGCATTATTTTCCAGTTTCATTTCACGTTTCTTCAATATAGTTACTGTTGGTCAGTAAGTTCTAATTTGTGTAAATAATTAACAAAGTTCTACTGTATGTGTGTGTGTGTGTGTGTGTGTACACAGATTTTTATAAATATTTTAGATCATCCATCAATGAAATTCTTCTACCCCACGTAATACGACGTGGAATCTTCCAAGTTCGTTGAATGATAATTGAATCGCGATTATCTCAGGATCACAGTGTTTTTCAAAGTCTTTTGAACGTTTCGGACGAAGCAGTGGGAAACATATTTCGTCACGTCTCGACGCGATAGCCGCGGAAAAAAGGAAAACGAACGGTGGATCGAGACGGAAGCATGGAAATTTGATAACTCGGCGTGATTAAAGTCTGCGTCTCGTTTTGTATAGAATGCTCGAGTCGCTCTTCTAGATCCCACCGGGCGAAGATTCACCTACCGCTCTTGAAATTTAAAGGACCGACAGGGGAACTCTATCAAAGGTGATGAGTATGAAAAGAAAGTTCGCTAGAGAATTGTTTATTCTGCGTGAGTAATTAATTAATTAATTAATTAACGGGTTAAAATACTTGACAAGAATGCAGATTCGTATCGTGCATTCCACGATACGAAGAAGATAGTAAATTAATATATTATGAAACGAATCTGAGATTTGAAATGAGATTCTATATGTTTTTACCGATCCTAATAAAACTAAGTATCTCCACTAATTACATCAATTACAGAACCTACCCTGATCTAAAACCCACTATGCAATTTTCCTAGTTCCATGAGGATTTTATAAATTCGCACGAATAATTTAATTACGTCAATTACAAAACTCGCACAAAAATCCTTACAATTTTATTAATTCTGGTAAAACTATAAATTTATTTGCAGTATACTAATTGCAAGAAAGAATCTAAAACCTATTGCCTCTACAATTTTGCCTAGTTGCCAAGTATTCCATAAAACTTGCACCAACAATCCACGATCTATCAAACATACCCAAAATTAAACCCAAAACTTAAATTATACCCAAAACTCATAGTCTCTAGAAATTTCTCAATTTCTATTGTATATAACTGTGCATATACAGAGTGAATAGAAAAACAGATTTCCAGGAGAGATGGTACTGGGTCGAAGAGACTAATAGTTTTAAAGCAATAAACGATCTTGTTGCTTCGATTTAAACGCTTTGGGGAAATCTTTGAAAGAGAAACGAAAGGAGGATTCCCTTCTGTAATCAGAGGAGAAAAGAAAGTTGCTCGTAACTTTGGAACTATTAATTTCCTCGACCTTTGTTTGTTACAACTTCTTTCCATGTCTCGTCGAGTGTCTATCTCACAGTTCCGAGTCCTTTTCTCCATTCTGTCCCGTACAAAATTCTCACAGAGACATCCACCAATCCGTTTGACAACACTGTCACCGCCGCTTCTCTGCTTGCAATTTCACCGTTACACCGTTACATCGAAACCAATCCCCGAGGATCCCCGAAAATCCGCGAAATCTCGATCATCCGGCAGAACGGACGGAAACGTCTTACACGGTTGCACGGAACACCGCGGCAGCGATCAGCGTGTCATTAAATGATCGGCGCGAGTCGCAGCGAATCCTCGGCTTTAAGATCTCAAGCTGTTGCTAAGGGATTGATGGTGTTACCATGGCAACCTGGTGAGGGCCTATTGTTGCACCCTGTGCGGATCCCGCGCTCCCTCAGAACCCACTCCCCCTTCCCCCTCCCTCCCTCCCTTCCTCCCGCTCGCCACATCGCATGGCATATTTATTTGCATGTAATGTAGGTACGCTCGTCTCCGTTCCGTTCGACACGCGTGTGCGTGGCGTGCCTGCTGCTCGTTTATGCATCTATGCCAGTGGTGCCAAACCCCTTCGCGAGCACCCCCGGGGCAACGTCCTCGTCTTTAAAGACGAAGGGATCGACGAAGTTTTCGCGGAACAGCTCCCCGGCCGGCCTGTCTTCTTCGCGCTGAACGAGCGGCTGGTGCCTGTTTTGCTCGTCGTGGTTTTACACGTGGTAGGGTGGCTGTCGCAAGAAGAACACCGGATCCGAACTGGGTCGAAAGAAATTACATTCTAGCTACTTCCAGGCTCTTCCTTTCTCTAGTTTTTAGAGCCGAGGGTTGAAGGAGAGTTGTTCCCTCCGCATCTTAACGATGGTTATCGAGGTAATAGGGAAACGGCCCGTTACGAAGAGGCGAAGGGTAGATTTTCCGAAGAAATGCCGCCCGAATGCAGAAGAAGCGTGCACCGGGTTAACAGGTTAATCGTCCAGGAATTCTCAGCCGGGTTTTTGCGCAGTAACCGCGCTCCAGGTTTTACGGCGCAAGTTGGTTGGATAATGGCGACCGTTCCCAATGGCTCGAATAAATATCTGGCTTGGGGAAAAATACGAGCGTGTTTCCCGTTCCCGTTACCCCCGAAAACGGAATATTGGGACGAGCGAGCCGTTCGAATCGACGACTCTGTTAATTAATATTCCATTAAATCCCGTCTCTGGTTAAACAGTCTTGAATCGCGGGGCAATGTTTTATTCATCGTCGGATTATAACTACAATGGACATTGTTTACGGGCAATGAGTTTATTGCGGGGCGGGCACGATGATTTGAAGGACGGAAAGTAGGTGAGCGAGCGCGTTCAACCGTCTATTTATATTTCGTTTCGTGTGTTGAAGGGAATTTATATTGAAATTGGCGAAATAACTGAAACGGGAAATTATATTTTCGTGCAAACTTCGCTTTTTTTCATTCTACATCCGGATGCACGACTCGTCTGCGCTCGATTTTTCTCGACTGTGTGTAATTTATTCGTGTTGTTTATGACGCGCGAGAATACATTCTCGCGAATATAACGTGAAATTAATTTCCACGGTATTCGAGCGGCTCAATTATTATATTATCGTTCGTATCATTTGTTTGCCGATGAACAAAATGACGAAGGACAAAAAAAAAAAAAAATAAAAACATAAAATAAAACTTCAATTTCGTAATCCACCATCTCCACTTGAAAATGACTGTTTAACAGCGTGGATTTTTACGCAAATGTAAATCGCATCTTCGTGAGGAAATAATTCAAACAAGTGAGACTCGAGCAGAGTTTTCATCTCGCCTGTTAAATGTTGCAACGAGCGGTGCTTCGCACACCTTCTATCCAACAAACGCATTAAAATCCACGCTCCTCCAACAACACCCAACTTCCACACACAAAAAAAAAAAAAAGAGAAAAAAAAAGGTGACTTAATCCCGCTGAAAGACAGTCTCCGATAAACGCCATTTCCAACGGGCTTTTTTTCCACGCGGTGAAGAAACATCTCAAGCACATGTGTGTCACGCGTTGCTCCATTTAAAACGCGAGTCGAGCGAGCGACGATAGAGGAAGGACGCGCGTCAGCGTGTGCACTTTCATCCGCGTAATTAAAACCACGGCGTCGTCCTTCGAATAGGGAAAGAGAACCTGAGAGAGAGAGAGAGAGAGAGAGAGAGAGAGAGAGAAAGGGAGAGAGGACGAAGCGTAATGACACCGCGACGCCACCAAGACAAGAGAGGATTCTCCACTCTTCCGCGCGAGTTTCGCAGCGCCGCGGTCTCTCGCTTCCCCTATTCGCGCTCCGGCGTTAATGCTCGCTCGAGTGTGCATCTCGTCGATGCGTTCGTCGTCGCGAAATCGCAGCAACCCGGCGAATCCCGTTCCTCCACCAGGCTTTACGAGCCTGTGCTTCTGAGCATTCGTTACGGCGGCAGGCAATAATTTCTGCAAAGTGACCCTCTATCTTCGTCCTCAACCCCTTCCCCTTCCCGTCCTCTTCATTCTTTCAGTTTCGTCGCAAGGGACGCTATACAGTACGGCGGCAGCACGAGCACAATGCCTGTCCTTGTCTCGGTTAATTTTTTATTATATAAGTACGCGAATGTCGAACGACAGGGACGCGTACACGGGGTGATTTTATTGTACGAGACGAGGGTGAAAGTGACGAAGAAGCGTGGGCGTTTAGCTGTTTCGCGAAGAAGGAAGGACATTTTATTTGGGTTATTACGAAAGACGAGTGGCGACTTCTCGTTTCGTCTTGGACTGACTCGTCACTGATTCGCTGTACGAATGTAATTTTCCTACGTTTGTTTCTAGGATATCAATGGGAACGCAAGGGGTGATCGAACTCGAATTTTTAATATTTTAATTTTACATTTGTAGATTATTAAAATCTCCGTAATACGATAGTGATTGACCAAAATCTAGTTAACGTTATAAGATTACCAATTTCCATGCGTTTACAAAAAATTTCAAGGCACGAAATTGCAAAAATATACAACAAATTTCCACCTACCATTGTATTTTCAAAAAAATTTGCATGAAATTCGTAGTTTCTACGACGCACGTGTGTAGCTCCCTGTTATAATTTCCCCATTTATCTTCCAGAATCTTCCACCTGAGATCGTCAACCAGTTTCCCACGGAACAAATCATCCAAATTGATCAGACGCCGCTGTCGAAAATAATCAAACTGCTGAAACAACCGTCCCGTCGTCCAACTCACAAATCTACAAACACTGCCGCAGCAAACACGAAAATCAGAAAGTGCCCCCTCCACCTCCCCCCTGAGGAAGAACGGCGGTGCTCGGCATTCATCCGCTCGATCTCCCCCTTGGCAGCAAGGAAACGAATTATTTCAGACGAACAGGAGTGATTACCAGGCCACGCATCCTCGTGGGCAGGAACAACAGGCACGCATCCTTCCAGACCTCGTCTGCTCCCGAGGTCCCGCGTTCGATGATTACCCCTCCAAGTTATTACCTAGATGCTGGGCTTTTGTGGCTGTGCTCGCACGTAGGACGAGAGAAAGAGAGAGAGAGAGAGAGCAACAACGCCGTCATCGGTTTCCTGCCGATTCGTATTACCGGCGCCATTGTGTCGTCCTCGGGAGGACGACACCGGCGCGGCGTAGAAGCCAAGAAGGACGATGGAAGGAAGCTGCTGGAGGATCGTCATTTCCGGGAGCGCGGAGCTGCCGAGCCAGAACAGTCGCTTTGTCCTCGTGATTATGAACCCGCATCGGTTCGTGGAACGAGCATCCTTCCCGTCCTCGGTTGCATAATGGGGGATGATGCAGTCATTACGTCGAGGCAAGGATCTGCTTTCGAAGCAGCTTTCGTGGCGCTACGCGGCGTCACGCGGGAGGAAAACTCGTCGAGGAACAGGGGAGGGGGAAAGGAGAAGAGAGGTGAGAGGCACCTTGAAACTTTCCCTTGGAATAATTTGCTCCTCTCTTTCACAGATCTGGCGTCTTGTCGCGATGCACCGTGTGTACTTTTTCGTTTCTTGTGTCGAAGGTGTCGAAGGGAGGGTGGCTTTTCACTCGTTGCTAGGCGGTCACGCCATTCCCTTTAAGGAGAGGGAGCAGAGCGAACGAAACGGAGGTCAGGTAGAGAGAGAGAGAGAGAGAGAGAAATCAATTTTAGATCTTCTGTGAGATTTACCTACCAATGATAATAATAAACATTTTTTTTTCTTTTGTACGTGTATTCTGGTTCATTTATCGCTGATTCCCCGTTGGAGAATTTTTACGTTGACAGGGAACTGCGGTTTGTAGAAAGTCAGAACAAGTATCCTAACACCACCCAATATCACTTTTCCGATCACCTGACACGATTAACAATCCATCAACACGAACGGTGTAATAATCGTGCGCACATCACACCGTGTGCATCGTATTGTCACATCATCACACTGCATGTATCGCGTCATTAAATATTCATGGATTGACGATTCATTAACTCGATACTCGAAATACGCGGCACCTAACAATAATAAATAAATTCCAACAGTCATCGCTGCAAAGCGATTTCACCGTTCCAGTCGGGAAAAAATGCGCGTACATACCCTCCCTCCCCCCCCCCCCACTCCGCTCTGCTCCCCGCGGAAGAAATCCATTGGAGTACAAGAAGATTTTCTCCTTTCATACGACGACGCGGGAGACTTAAAACTCTCTCGTTGAACGTTCCGTGGCACGGTCCACGGAATTTTCATAATCCCTTTTGATACCGCGTTAATTATTCGCCGCGGAGGCTAAGCGCGCGCGAGACGAGCAGCACGGTCAAAAAGCGAGCAGCATCGGCAACAAGGCTCTTTGTGCCCCTGAAGGAGAAAAAAAGCCGCTTACAGCCCCCTCCCCCTTGTAAACTGCAGGAGGACGAGGAGGAGGAGGAGGAGGAGGAGGAGGTTGGTTTCGCGCGCGCGTTGCAAACGACCGCCCCTTCACCCTCCATGAAATTCTAACGAGTCTCTGAATAAATAATAAAAACGAAAGAATAGCTCGCGAGAGAATTTCCTCTTTGGCCTCGACGCTCGCGGAATAAACCGGAGGAGCTCGCGGCACTGCGCGAGAGACGCCACCCCTTTCACCCTCCCGCGCCCAGTGTTCCGTCAAAGGCAACTTTCTTAAGCATCGACCGTTAACGCGTAATTCCGTTGAACTTGACGGCGAGAAGCGCGAAAAGCAAGCCGCTTACTCGTGAATGTTGCAGCCTCGGGATCAACCCTTTCGAAAGCGAGGCCGCGGTGGGAGGGGGAGGGGTCGCAACCGTGACCGACTGTCTGAACACGAGAATCGACTAAATAGAGTGGTCGTTTAGAGGCGGTAATTCGTATTTACAGGGATGAAATCTATTTATGGAAAGGAGCTCGGTTGGGATGGGCGAGGGGGTTACGCCGTTTCAGAGGAAGGTGTTTTAATGGCCGGAAGTCTTTGACTTGTTTGAAGCCGTCGCGATTATCCTTTGACTGCTACGGTTGAGATTGAGCTTTCGTTTGTCTCGTTTTTTGCAGCTTTATCGCGGATAATTGCGGCGTTCCTGAATTTTTGATCTCGTACACCGAGCTGTCTTCAGAGACGCGAAGGTTCCTAACATTCCGGAGGTAATGTTTGACGCGACGTCGAAACGAGGATCGAGATTTCTGCGTATTATCTGTGAACGATGTGGAGAAACACATTGTCGCGTCGAAAATCATTTGACAGATTCTTGATGCAATCTGTTGGACGAGATGCAGACTTATCTGTACAGTGAATTTTTCCAAAATTGTAATGCTTTCTCAGTTTCAAGTATAAGCAAAACAAAATAGGCGAAACAAATGATAAATTTATTATACTTCTCATTAATTTCTAATCCAGTGATGTCGTACCGTCGAGTTCAAGAAGAAAGCGACGAATTATTGCGTACGGTTTGGTCGCTCGTTATGGTCCGCAATCAGTTGCCAGCGCAAATGGTTGAAGGGAGAGGCAAGTGTGATTTCACGAGAAACTGACGGGCCAGTATGCAACACGTTTCGAAGATTTCAAAGAATCTGTTTATTCTAAATTATATATTATATTAAATATAAAAAATAAATTTAAATATGTATTAATTATATATTAAATTATATTCAAAATCACAGTCTTTACGATCGTTCTATTCGTCAGCGGTTGGATATTGATGCGTTCATGGGAAATTGAAAGTATAACCCAGGCAAAACGATAAATTTATTACTTCTCAATAATACCGCTTAAGTGGTATACAATATAATGCGCTTAAGTGTTTAAAACGAAGCAAATTCTTATATCGACAATTCTTATATCGTTCTCATCAGTTCAGTTACGCTCCTCGTTGCACGTACGTCGTGCCTTTGCCAAAAGAACAATTACCACTCGAACCTCGGAATCAAGAGAACGCGACAGTGCCATAGATCGAGTGAAAAGCCAGCACGAAAAAAAAAGAAAAAAAACGCGCGCGCGACTCTAAAATCGTTTCACGCGGAAACTCAATCGCGAATATTCATCGAACGAAAGACTGTGGTGGGCGGGAGGAGGGGTGGGGGAGTGTGGATCCTATCAAGAAGTATTCGCCGTGTACAGGAGCGTTCGCGATGGCAGGAGATTCGGCGATAGAACGTGACAAAGGGGGAACCGCCAAGTGGAACGATGGAAAAGCCAGTTTGGGGGAGGGGGGAGGAGACTGGAGAGGTATACGCGAGGGTATAAAAGCGCGGCAGAGAGGAGGGGGATGGACACGACGAGGAAAAGAGATCCCGTACTCGGGTCGACTCTCCGAGGGTCGTAACTTTTTTTTCGCCGGGATTATAAAATTAACGTCGACCGACGTGGCCGGCCAACCCTTCGCCGCAGCCGTGGTATTCGCACTGGTCCTCCCCGGAGGGCCGCAATAATCGTGAACGTCAAATTTAACGTTTGCGCTCGGCCGATGCAATCCATTAGATATTGCTCGTAAAGAGGCCTCGTATCTCGACCTCGGTGCATGCACGCGCACGTATACGCATCGACTCGCAGCGTGAACGACTCTCTCTCTCTCTCTCTCTCTTTTTTTTTCGTTCCGTGAGAGACCACTTTCGTACGCCGCCACCCTCTCACACTACCCTGTGTGTCCACGTGAACCAACGATCTCGAGCTACGTAAAAATTCTCCCATTCTCGACGACTGGACAATTTATACCGGTGGCCACTTCTACGTGGACGTTCCGCCATTCCGCGTGAAATGATATTCCCTTTCTCTGTTCGGCTCGTGGCTCGACGATTCCTCGGTGATTCGTTCGACGGAGTATCGAAACAATCGCCGTCGATTCACTCTGGAGAAACGTTCCAGGTGCTTCGCTCCGGAGATATTTTTCTTTTGGTTTTCTGATTAAGAGTGTTAAGATAGTTTCGGTCCTGTGAGTAAGTATTGCGATGGATTATTGGTTATTTTATTTATTAATAGTTCATTTCATTTTTCAGGAAAATAGTTTTCAAAAGTTGTTGAGAAGTAGCTCGGTAGTAACATGTTCGAAACAATTGCATCTTTATTTAGACACATTGCCTTTCAGCCGTTGATCTTTATGGATATTTGTTGGTTATATCTTCCATCGTAAAATACATATAACACGGTTATATATATATACGGTAACACGAACAAAAAAAAAAAAAAAAAAAAAAAAAAAAGGACCAACTACACCTCCAACTATACCAAAGTATTATATTTTCAAAAAAGAAACAGAAGAACTTTGTCCGATTCCCGTGAATGCAGTCGCATAATAAAACAACCGAAACCAACCGCAAACAACCGCAATGAAAACAGAAATCCTAACACGCGAGAAATCGTTGAACACTTGTATCGAAAAGTCGTTTCGGTCAGCCATTGTCACGTGAAAATCGCAAGAGTGTGGCTTTAAACGGGCGGTTGGGAATCGATGCTTGGCGGTTCCCTGTGCGAAATGTTTCGGCGAGGAACGTACGTACACGCGCCTATAGACATACTCGACGTTTGATATCGCGTTCGATATCTTAACGATACATCTGGCCCGATACCATGATCCGACTGGTAGCAATCTACGCGGATGTGTATCGCGCAAACAGCCGCGGCTGCGAACCGTGGTCAAACACGGATCACGATAATACGACTACTAAACACCGGCTATATCGCTGCGTTATTGCTCGTACGTACACGTGCGGGGAGTGAAACCCACCCCCGTGCGACGAAGAAGCACCGAGGAATGTTGACTGACTAATTTGAAGCAACGTTGACAACGTCGCAAGTGAAAGTAGCGTCTGACTTTTATGACGCCAATTTTTAATCGATTTATTTTCTTTTAATTTCTTTGAAATTTCGAATACCGTTACGGAAGTTTACGAGTACGATTATGGTCGTGGTTCTTGCTGGATAAAATCAGATGAACTCGGTCTGAAAATTGAAGTGGAAGATTTTTGAATCTTCGGGGGGGGGGGGGGGCTGACTTTATTTTTAATTGACATTAAACCGATTAGAAATATTGTGAAAGTTTAAAGATGAAAGGTTTCATTGCAATATTATCAGTAATGAAGTTATTCAATAAAAATTGAATAAAAATGGAAATATCTTCGAAGATGATCTTTTAAACTGATTCCAATCTTCTCGAATCTTTAATATGGCTATGGTTAATTCACAGGCTGTACGTCAGAGAATTTTTGAAACAGCCAATCTCGAATTTTTCATGAAATTTTCAATATTTTCAACGTTTCGATGCTTTATCGATTCGTACTCTGAAATACGTAAATATCGTGTAATTATCAGATTATGCAATGAAATATAGGACTGAGAAAAAAATTAAAAATCCCCTTCCCCCCTCTGTGACTTTGTACTGAAGCCACGTCGTACGATGGACGAGCAAGAGAGTTCGAAAGCTTTCAAACGCTGCGCTATTCCACGTCGAATGGTATTCAGAAGCCACCTGAGTTGGAAATCTCTAAAAGCCAAAGCTCCCATAAAACAGAACTACTCCGAGGAGCCACTTGGAAATCGTTTAGCTCTACAAACCCCGGGCCATTCATATTATACGTTTCCACCGATATAATCGGAAGGAATCTGCCCGTCCCGACTTTAAACCACCCGTTGGACGACCGGCAGACACTTCTGCAAAAAATTACGCCGGCGCACACGACGACGACGAATAGACCGCGACCATAAATTATTCGCGGTTTACGAGCGCACGGTTTTCCCCGGGCCAGGCCCCCGGAATTGCGCTTAGTTCGTAATAAAGCCGCGCGAAACTCTCGTTCTTAGGCTGTTCCACCGTTCCGACTGCGAATTACGCGAGCTTTTGTAACACACGGACGTCTGTTGCTTCTACTTTGTGAACGTTGTGACTTGTACTTGGCTGATCGCGAAACACAAACGACAAACGACTTGTATCGTGAGAGAATTGATCAATCGGATAAAATATTAATAGAATTCGCGGAAAATTTAATTCGCAACTTTTGATTTTGTGCCTCGTCGAGAGAACTTTACACGAACGATAGAATGGAAAATTCAGAAGAGCCACACTGAGAAAATTTCAAGTTGAATTACGTTAAAAATTCAGAGGAGTCTTAGAGTCGTTTATTGCACTTTGATCGTACTAAATTTCGAACTGTCATATTCGTGTCATTCTGTGAAACCCGTTATTAACTCTTTGCTCTGGGAAATATTTTTTGTATCATCTACCAGCGATTTATATTTACGAAATAGCGAGTGAAGCATCAAATAAAATAACAAAGCATCGGAAATGATCATCCTGTTTTAAATGGTATTTAATTTGGCACGAAGTTTTCAGTGATTATATTTCTCTAGTGTGTGACTTTGTTTTAATCACCAAGTATAGTACAACATAGAAAAGTTGACGACACATAATTTCAATTTTCTGAAAAGTTTCCTTCGCCGTTTGATAAACTTTCGCAATGAGAAGTTCAGTTTACGCGAATTATCCCGAATTACTCTAATAATAATTTGACGAATCAATGTATTCGATGATAATGAGTATCAACTGCCTCTATCCTAGGAACTTTTTTCATCGAACAAGTTATGTTATATATCATTATAATTATGACTAATTATAAAAAAAATTCTACAACTTTATCTATTAGATAAATTTAAGTACGATGTTCCCTGTAAGAGGGTAGTTGAGTGCAAAGGATTAATTCGCGAGATTATTATTATAAGAACAAACAGAATGCGTGCAATGTTTCAAGCAAAACGATAATTCCAAAGAATCCTAAGGAATCAGGATCGCCATTTTTTTCTTTTTTGTACTTTGTAAGTGACTTAATACCCATCCTGACATACGTGGAACTGATATATCCGTGTACGGTTGGCAGGAATCACGAGAAACGTGGATCTCACGTTTCCTATCATCGTGGAAACTCAAAACCAGAAAGCCATCGTGTGCTTGTATTCGACGTCAGTTCATAGGCGTTGTCTCTTGCCAGTGGCAGGTGAAACGGAAAACGCCAAGGAGCCGCGGTATTCCGTTTCAAACACTAATGGATTTCTTTGAATTCCGCTAATTCGCTAATCTGTTTCTCAATCTGTACCGATAGAGAAGAATGAATGAACAAAGGATAAACGGCCCCTTTTGCCCCCCGGACGAGATTCAGCGTAATTACTCGAAACTCAAACGTTTGGTTCGAGCAGATAGAGCGACGAGGTTGGAAAGATGGAAGCCTCTCTGTTAATATTTGTACGATTTTTCCTTTGGTTCTTGGAACCGGTTGTTTGATCCTCGGTTGTTTTAACTCTGTTCGTGGAATAATGTTTTGAATGAAAAGATTCTTGCGTCTTACATTTATGAAATCTATGAATTTTCTTCGGAAGACAAAACGATGTTCTGCTTCTTCTTAAATTCTTTTTAAATGGACGAATATATAGTAACGTTTGTGTATCTAGACACGAAGTAACGTTTCAAAATCCTTTAAAAATTTTTAATTAAAAGCTTTTTAAATTACGTCTCCTACATCTGTGAGATCTATGAATTTCTCTTCTGATTAACAGACATACAGATAAAATTTAATAAGTATATCCTCTTTCCGAGGAGAGAGAACTCAGCCAAACAGTACTTTGGAATAATATTTTGAACCTTTTTAAATTAAATCTCTTTTAAGAAAAACCTTTAATTAAATCCTTCAATTAAATTACATCTCACATCTATGAAATCTATTGATTTTTTTCTGAAAATAAAATAATATTCTGGGTATTCTTTAATGCTGTTTAAATCGACAAATTTGCGTGTCTCCTGCTTCCAAGGATAGAGAACTCGCGCCGTATTTGGACGCGAGATTAATTTTTGCGGAATTAATTTACGCGAAATGCTACTCCACCACTCTGCCGCCACCACTTTTACGATTCTTTCTTTTTAGTACCTACAAACTTCACCGCACTTTACCGTACACTCCTAAAACAAGACACCGGAGAATATCGTTGGCGACGATTAACGCCTAAAATTTTCATCGGGGACGTTAAACTGAAATTTTTGTAACACAACGACAGAGTGTACAAGCTTCTATTTATTTCATCGAATCACTTCGATCTTCGAAAGTACACGACCCAAAAAACTTTGAGCAAACGTCATGAATTGGTCATTTTGACCGATGCTAACGAACAACGTGTCTCTGACGAGCCCCTCCCCCTCTCCGGGAAAAAAAAGAGAGTGAGAGAGAGAGAGAAACCAAACAACGAAGACCGTCGCCGGCTTTGGCAATTTCACGCAACGCGCCTAAAGCACTGGGCCGCGAATTTCACGAGACACGACGTTACAGGCCCAGATTTATATCGCCGGCCCACCCCCAGTAAACAAGCCCGTAGATCAAACCGACTGCGCGCGTCCCGTAGAGGGATGAAACGACCCACGCGATCGAGCTCGAAAGAAACACAGCCCGCTGCCGTACTGGACAGGTGGAACGAACAACAAAAGAAGAGAAAAAACAGACGAGGGAAAAAGCGGAACGAAGAAGGATCCATTTGAAAGAGTGGTGGGCAGCGACACGCGAAACACGTCGCGTGTAAGTGAATTTCGACAACGAGCCTCCGAACCGGTCGCATCGTTTTCGATTTTCCATCGACCTCCTGCCACGCGTAACACCGTGGCCACGCCGTGACCGTGGCCGCTGTAATATCACCGTGGATGTTATAACGCTGTTAACACCCGTGATCGCTTTCAATCCACGTAGTTCATCATCCCATATTGGTTCGAAAGCTCAGGGGGAGGGGGTGGGAAGAGAGAGAGAAAGGAAATGTACAACCACAGCGGCGAAATCATCGTTGGCGCTGACCGAGATCATCGAATCCGAGGGTGCTCTCATCCGTAGGCCCATCCCACGAGTGGGCATAAATCTGGGATTTTCGCGCGGACGCTTTAATTTCGATGGGCCGGCTGATGGTTATATTTTCATGGATCGTGTAATCCTTCTTCGATCGTTTCGACGTTTCCCAACGATCAATTTGAGGCTTTGCATTGGGAAATATTCGCGTGTGTTTCTTTTTTTCTTTTTTTTCTTTTTTATTGCAGGTTGGTTTATGGCAATATACGTGCGTGTGTGTGTGTGTGTGTGTGTGTGTGTATGTGTGTTTTTGGAAGTATAGAATAAGAATAGAATTCTTTTTTCGATACGTATGTATGACTGTATTTGTAAGACTGTGTGTTTAATTGAAATGACCGTGTTAGAATATAATTGTCAACTTATACGCGTACATGTTAAACGTGTCGAAGTGTGAGAGCTGTATATGTATGTCAGCGTGCGTAATGACAACATTCAAGGACTTACTTTTATATTACAGGTTATGTACAACGAAGCAAATACTAGAAAGCTAGTATATAAACCTAGTGAAGAAGTAGTCTATAAAACAAGTGTCTATAAAATCAGAAATTAAATTGAGACGATATTAAAAGTAACACCGTGGAGAACTAATATTCCACTGCCACAAATTAATCAATTCCAACAGACCAACACGTCTCTAGCGCTCTGCAAAAGCTTCTGCTTTTTCAACTGAAATCCGCGAAAGATTACGAACCATAATGACTCGTGACTAATGAGAGAAGGAATTCTGAAAATTCCTGAAAATCTGAAAAAACAGGATTCAATCGCAAATTCTGACTAAACTCGAATATCAAATATACAAATACCATCCTCGCGAAATGTCCCCGTAATTTTACAACAGACAGATTCGCGACAAACCCTCCGACCGACGGTAAATGAAACATCGGAGCGATCACGCAAGAGGCAGACTGTCATCTGAATCGAAACACTCTCCCCTGGAGAGATCATCGAGCCCACGATGATTCATCCTATCGGGAAGGGTTTGTTTCACAGTGCGGCTGACCAACCGGCGTGCACCTTTCCTCTCGTTAGTTCCTCCGCGCGTCCCCATTCTGCCTCGCTATTACGCGTGTATCGAAATCGCCGGTCGTCTAATACCGACCGGTCCTGTAATAATGACCACGCGCCCGACAGATAAAATTGAATGAACGCGTAATGAAAACCTGTCGGTTTGTACAGGTAATTGCATTTTGCTCCGTCGCTTCGTTACGTTGCGAGACGGAAAAGGCGTAAAGCGTGCGTGTACGTGTAGACAGAGTGAGAGAGATAGAGGAACGAGGGGGAGGGGGAGGATGTATCGGAATACAGAGCACCGAAAATCGAGGTGTATGATCCGGTGGTTTGCAGCGAGATATCAAGCTCCGGGCCACAATGATGATAATCATCGTCGTCGTCATCATCATCGTCATCTCCATGGACAACGAGCACCCCTTGACGAGGGGCCGGCCTGAAAGCCACGGTGATTGCGACTCCTCGATTTATTGAACGAGCCTGGGTAAAACCCAGGTCCCCGCATTATGGATTTCTCGAATTTACATGAAAATCGAGCCGGTCTTATTTTAATTGGCAAACGTCGGGACGGGCGAACGTTGATCGATGGTTAACGGGATATTGAATTAACCAACGGTGCCATCGGGCTTTGAACTTACGTCACGTTGCAACGGAATTTTAGCACCGGGCTCGCTACGGTTTAGATCGGAAATTTAGTGGACTTTGATGGTGAACTGTGCGATGGAATTTGTGTGTGTGTGTGAGAGAGAGAGAGAAATGCAAAATCGTAAAATCCGTGGTCTTTGACGCAGAAAATTTTGGTAAATTTTGTTAAAACGAGGGAAAAGGAATTAAAAGAAAGTAAAATTATAGTAAAAAGTAATAATAAAATTGTAAATGATAATTGCAAATTGTAAATAAATTGCAGATAAATAATTGTGAAACAATACCTGTATTAGTAGATTAAGCGATTAAACTAATTTTTAATTCTTCGGAAGAATCTCATATGTACCATAGATTTACAAAAATACATTCACAGGAGTCGAATAATTTTCAACAAAAGTTGACGAATTCAAATTAATTCCCTTTGCTACAAATTTCACACGTTAGACTCCAGTAATTTGTAATTCCGTCTTCCCCAAAGTGAACTAAAATTATGTATAATCAAACGCCCCAAATTAAACAAGAAAAAAAAACAAAAAAACACCGAAAATCCACAAGAGACAACTCTAGACCTAACCAGCTGCGACAGGAGAAACAAGCCCACGTTCGAGCACCATTCGCGAAACATCAGTCAGTGGTTAATGGTTTTAACGGGGATATTTTCGAGAGAGAGAAAAAAGAAACCACGGCCGGAAAGCAGGAGCGGTAATGCGGCGTGAAAGGTGCGTAAAGCGGAATGGCGGGAGCTCGCGTCGTTTTGAAAACGTGCGTTCTCGGACAGATGCGTGCGCGGCTTGCCAGGGAAAGCCGTGGAAATTCGCCCGGCCGCGGAAAATCCAACGCGGAGTCGTGAGGCAGCGCGAGGTTTTCACGGGGACACGAGAGGCGAGGCCTCGCGGATAGTGCTCTCACGCTGGACCGGTTTATGGGCATTGCGCTTTCGCCCATGGCGCAATCAAAGCGAGAATCGAATGGCGAGCGGACCGAGCGCAATTTCACAGGGCATGAAACACTGACTTCATTATCCGGTTGTTAATCCGACGCCATGGGCAATCCTACGCCTGCTCTCCTCTCCGAGAGCCACCCTATCCGCGAGCCGCCGATAAAACCCCCGGACCTCGAATTTCGCGGGTTCGCGCGGACCTGGATCCCGACCGATCGATGAAATCGCATGCCAGGCCCTCGGTGTTCGAATACACGGCGGAATTGCGGATTTGAAGCGGCCACCGCTTGATGATTGAATTCGCGCGAACGCAAGCTCGCGAACGTTTGTCCGGGTTTAAAGTAATTTTTTCGGTCTTTTTTTTTTTTTTTGGTTTTCGTTTTCGCGTTGGACAGTGATTACCTGAATTTTAAGGGAGAACGACGCGCGACGCGGGTAGAGGGAATTCTTTTTTTTTTTTTTTTTGGAGGGAAAAGAGAGGGGTGGCTTTATGGGACTGTGAGCAGAGTTGGTTGACCCGAGACCGAGCTGAAACGTTTCGTTATTTATTAACCGCGATCAACGTCTCGTCGATAGGGGTTTCTTGAAATATTCATCGTCCTGTCGGGACGATTAGACTAGCGAGGAAATAACGGTAGCAGCAATTTCGCACGCGAACCGTGGCTGGCGGATGTTTCGAATATTTCATACGTTTCAATCCTTTCTCTGCTCGATATCCTCTGCCTTCGACTTCGCGGGACGTTTCTACAGTCTTTATTTGGTGTTTGTTTCGAGGAAGCGGAGGTCATCGAATTTTTCATACATCGAAATTGCAACGAGAATCAACAACAACGCTTACACATTCTTCAAACGTGTAAGACACTTTTTGTCAAGATTCCAAGCTTCAGATTCTCAAGCTGTCGAGCGGAAAACGATCGAGAATAGCTCGACACAGAGGGGAAAGAAAAAAAAAGAAAGAAGGAAACGCAACGACGCGAATAAAAATCAACTCGCCTGTGACCGATTCACTGGAAAAGTCGAGGAACACGTTCCGAGTTTTGTTTCGGGAAAGTTACGGAGTATTCGAATTCCTGAATGCTGCCTCCCCGTTAAACACCTGGTGTCCGACACTGAGCAACAGTAACGTCGGAACGAAGCACAGCCAGAGAGAGATCCATGTACCTACCAATTGCACAATAACGAAAGCGAAGGACGAAGGTAAAAGAAGTAGCCGGCCAGGCTACTCAAGGGGCTAACAACCTCTGCGTCTTCCAGCCAACGATTTCGAATAACGAAAACACTCGAGAAGGGTAGCCATTGATCAAGAGCGAAACAGTGCACGGGTTGGAGCCGCAAGGCGAACGGCACCGGCATCAGGAAGTAGGAACGTGTTTATGGCCGCGCGACCGCAACGGATCAAAAGGGGGTTGCACGTGTGTTATTTCCATACATAGAATGTTTATCAATACAGGCACGGTGACGATGTATTTCCATCCTTCTTCTTCTTCCTTTTCCTTCCTTTTTTTTTTTTTTTTCATGACACGGGCGCACGTGAGCCTGTGGCTGTGCGCTCTCACGTACGCACGCGAATCAAAAGAGAGAAGTCGTGGTGGCCTGGTACAGGGTGATTCTTGCGTCTGGGACAGGTTAGGAGAATTCCTCACGTCTCCGGGAGTTTTCAGAATTTCCATCGGCGACGGTAATTCTTGCTCGTTGGAACGAGTTGTTTAAAGATTATGTTACATACGTGTTTAAAAGAATTTGAAGAATTGAATTTACATTCGTTCCTCGCTTTGAATTTACAACGTTTATTAATAGAAGAATGAAGATTTGAAAGAGCCTTGAGATTTTTCCAGTTCGACTGATTCGAAAGATAAAATCTGGGTAAAATCATCTGGGATATTTAGAATTTGAAGGGTAAAACTGAAGAGAGACAATGACTGTATTTTCAGAATGAAATCAAAAAAGGACGAAAAAAGCTTACTCGAGAAATAAGTTTAAAAGAAAATCTATCCTACCCTTTGTGTTTATCCAATACAATTAGCCAATCTACGTCTCGATAAAACAATAAGAATTAAAAATTTAAAGGAGTGTAATCGAAGTAAATCCTTCAACCCCCTAACTGAACTACAAACACGCAAAGACACCTGAAGAAATTTATTCTCTACTTTTCCAACGCAAAGAGTTAGAACAATTGCTCGACGTTTCGATCACTCGAATTTCTCCGTCGTATCAAAAACAGCTGTCGAACCGGTGACGAGGATCAACCTGTATAGGAAGTAGGAGAAATTTATTCTCTACTTTTCCAACGCAAACAGAGTTAGAACAATTGCTCGACGTTTCGATCACTCGAATTTCTCCGTCGTATCAAAAACAGCTCTCGAACCGGTGACGAGGATCAACCTGTATAGGAAGTAACAGGCAGAATGAATGGTGGTATATTCATAAAGTATGGTGTTCTTCTCTCTCTTTCTCTCATCTTCCTTTTCCTTGCTCTCGGTATATATTTCTCCCTCTTTCGAAGATTCCTTCCGTTCAGGTTCTCCCTTCGGTTCACCAGGGTCCGCGCAACCCCTTTCTCCCTGGACGCACCATTCTGGCCACACGGCGCACACCCTTCCCCGCTTCTCCCATATAAGACTGCACTTAACGCATTCACCGAGCCACCCTGCATTGACCGGATCAATGCACCCGAATGCGCGCGGCACGCAGCATCGTTGACGCGTTGCGAGATCCCGATTCCGTCCGATACGATTTCACCCGATAACGGGTAACGACGCGGAATTTTAGCCCCTTGCTTCGAAGCCGATCGGTCACGGGACGCGCGGGGTGATCGTCGTCGATCGAAAGGGACAATTGATGCCGGCAGTGTGTTCAAAGGTCGAAAATAAAAAAAAGCACAGAGAGTGGACGGAGCTCGGTGTAAATACTCGGCGAGAGGGTGTGGTTTTTGTAGTCAGATGGAAAACGCAGGATGGCGAATGGCGAAACTCGGGGATTGGAATCAAATTCAGTACCAAGGATCTAGGATCTAAGATCGTAAAATCTGGAACGTAGAACGTAGAATTTAGAGAATTTCAAGCTAGAAAGCCAACATCTCAGTGTCCAGAATCTAGAATCAACAGATTCAGGAAGCTGCAATCGGAAGATCGATCTAAAAACCAAAATCTAGAGTCTTAGATCTCAGAAATCTAAATCCTTGGTAGTCAAAGTGAAACAGTCGAGGACCCGTATCTACAAATTCAAAATCTGAGACACACGGATGTACCAATCCAGAGCGCAGTCTCTCACGCGGATCTCGAATCGCCCCTCTGAAGACGAATCATTCCACAGGGCACGACGCCTGAATAATTCAGAATCTCGACTAGGTCCAGTCGCTTCGATAAGGCTCAAAAGACGCCGAGTCTTGACGAGGCCGCGGGAGAGAGAGAACCGGGGCTCGTGCAATTTGCATAGCCCCGTCGTGCAGCCGACGCGGTGCAAATAAACCGGCTGTTTGAAAGGCGTAAAAGCCGCGATCGCGCGAGCAAGAGGCCGCGAGATTACAGGAGGGGAGAAAGAGGAAGAAACGAGAGAGGCTCACGCAACGGGAATCTTGACTCCTCGTCCTCCGATCTTCTTTCTCTCTCTCTTTCTCACACACACACACACACACACACACACTCTTTTCTCTTTTCCAGCAGCGTGACGTTTCAGCCAGCTTCGACGACATCGTAACGCGACACCACCACCACCATTACCACCATTGCGTCGTTCTCGTTTCGTTCTCTCCTCCCCTCCCGGAACTTGATGCAAAAATCCCTCTCCTCGGGATTGCATCGCGCATTCTCTCGAGCGTGCACCGAGTTCCACGCGGTTCAGAGTCCGTGTAAGGACCTCCGTATGTGTTTCACCAGGTCAGGTCAACGTCCTGACTGACGGAAAGAAAAGAGAAGAGAGAGAGAGAGAGAAAGGAAGGGATGGTGGGAGGAGGGAGAGACCGACGGGTTGAAACCGGCCTTCGAAAGGGAGCGAACTGAAAGAGGAAGGAGGCTCGATCCTTCCTCTCCCTTGCTCCTCTCACCCTGTTCTTCGAATGAATGCAGTTCTTCCTTGGTGACGCCGCGGCAAAGGGGTGCACTCCTGAACTCTGAAGCCTTATTGCAGCGCGGCGCGCGTTCCTCGAGGGGTGCGACTGCGTTTCTGCGCTACGTCCACGTGCGAGATCGCTGTTGCGTCGAGCAACATCGGATACTGGTGTTGCCAGGGACGATGTTTCAGGCCGAGGGTGAACGATAGACGTCGCGGCGCTATTTCCCTCTCTTTGGAAAGTGTCGCGTGGTAACAGAGTGGATTACGAGTTGGCGAGTTAACGGTAGGATGTTCAGGGGCACAGACAACAGGTAAAAACGAAGTATAGTAGTTTTTTTTTCAGGGATCCAGCAAGTTTATAGATGACACGTGGAGTGAG
Organism: Tetragonisca angustula; assembly: GCA_036937485.2. Taxonomy (NCBI): domain Eukaryota; kingdom Metazoa; phylum Arthropoda; class Insecta; order Hymenoptera; family Apidae; genus Tetragonisca; species Tetragonisca angustula. The sequence goes on along the minus strand of JAWNGG020000076.1, from coordinate 28,214 downwards.
TTCATCGTGAACCGATCGAGACGAGCGAACGGGAGATCTATCGGAAACCATTTGCGCAAATCGAATCTAAATTTTCGATATAGATTTCTTATTATAGTCAACGCTCGATCGATCAAATTCTTCTTGTAAAATCTTCGTCGTCAGGCAGATTCTCAGCATCAGTTGAATCGCAGATTTCCCACGAAACAATACCGTTGAGAAATTCATTTGTATAATGATGTGAGCGTCGCCATCTATTAATATGCAGCAGAATAAGCGTTTGTGGATGCCGTGATCGATGATCGCGGGCGATGATCTTTTGTTTGAACAGATGAAGAACGTACGTGTAACAACATGAACGGACGCTCCACGTGTTTTTTTTTTTTTTTCAGTATGCTTCGACGAATATAGAAATAACATAATTACTAATATATTGTCTGTAATTTAACACAAATATATTTTGTGACTAATACTTATTTATTCTTCGAATACAAACGTCAAATCCTTTAAATTTCGCCCCCGAATCTGATTTTTTTTTTGGGCCCGATTAACCGAATTCACCAAGATTTGATGCTCCTTCAATCGAGTCGAAACGCCGCGAGCTTAATCGATCCAGCTTACGGAGAAACGATCTCTGCCAGCCCGAATACGAGTGTTGGCAGCGAGCGTTCAAGCAGAAAGGAACAGGACGATGGAAACGAAAGCGAGCGTCCGATCTGCGAATTCATTCCACCACGGATCCATCCTTTTCCTCTGTTTCGTTCGCCATCAAAGTGCCTTTCACGAGAAATTTTCACTCCTCGATTGGAGGCGCGAGACGCGACAACAAGTTTTCCACGCCCGTCCATTTGTCCCGTGCAAAACATCCCGGCTCTCTTCTCTTCTTATTTTCCTTATTCCTCCTTTTTAATGACGTTGGAGCCACCGCTAATGGGCGTGCTCTTCCTGTTGGATCATTGGCTGAACGCCGCAAAGGGGAACGTTTTATAAGCAGGGAATATTAAATCACGTCCCCGGCCAAAGGGGTGGAAAGTTTGCTCGCTACGTTTCGTGTCATCGACGTTTCTATCCGATCTCTCAACTTTTCTGCCTGATGAATAAAAGGGTAGGGGGGGAGAGGAGAGGGGAGAGGGGTAACGGACGGACGGAATAATTTAACAGAGTAACAGGTTATTAGTTGATTGCTAATCCACCATTCTGGTCGGGGCGGTGAAATTATTCACTGACGGTTTGAATTGATCCGCTGCCATTTGGCATTTCAAGGACTGAAGTTATTCTCGTTTTTAATTTAATTGGCAATTTGAGGAAAAATCTAGTGACGATGTGCAGTGTTTTGATTGATCCAGCCAGGCTGGAATTGATACTTAACACGAGGATATTTAAAAAGTAGCCCTTCGTGGAAAAGTCCTTCGTATACATTAAATATCATCATAAATATTTCTTTATATATATAATAGAATACAGGTGCTTGTCAACTACAAAAGTACACGGAATACATATAAAATAGAACCAAATATCTCGACTAACCTACACGTAATACAGAAACAAATTAAACAAACACCCCTCAGCAAGAATACAAATTCGCAAGATTTATAGTCCACCAATTACAGAGACAGAAAGACAAATCCATTCCAATTCCCCTATAATTCATCTGCATCGTCTGAAAAAAATATTTTCTAAACCCGCTCGTCGATCCACGTTCGCCCGGACCTAACGCGCACGATGAATCTTCCCGCGAATTCGTCCCCGAAATATTCAAGCAACGATAGCCCTCGTTTCTCTTGCTCGTTCGCGTGCCGTATACCCATCAATCGCTTTAATCATTGCACGTACTCCAATCGGCGATCCACGCTCAAAAAGCGGATACAATATCAATCATCTCTCGCAGCGGCCGGTCGCTGCAATAAATCACATTGTTGTCAAACCAATTTGCCCCGATCGTTCTGCCGTTCGATTCCCTTTGTCGCGTTCATTTGTTGCGCCCAATCGTACACGAGCCTTCGTCTCGACGTTAATACGACCAACGAGAGACCGTTCCGTTCATCGGGAAAACCAGCACCCGTTTCGTCGATAATTTCCCGATTGTTCCAACCAACCGAACATCTTAACGCGTTAACTCCCGAGCAAAGCTATTTGGTCATTGTCATTTACCGTAACACGTTGTGTCGGTTTATTGAATTCGTACATCCATCAACTTTTATTTCGTTCACTTTTCGTTTATTATTTTACTTTACCACCCAGAAATTTCATTGTTGCTTCTCTAAACGTGAAGCATTTAACTGAACCCCTTGCGCTGGCAACTGGTTCGCGGACCGTAACGAGTGACCGAATCGTATACAATTCGTCGCTTTCTTTTTTTATTTGAACTCGTCGGTATGATATCACTGGATAGAAATTACTATCTTTACTGACTACTAAGAAGTAATAAATTTTGTTATTATTTGTAACAAATGTATATTATTTATAAATAAATAGTTGTAAATAAATATACACTTAAATATATATATCATATTTAAATATGACTTAAAACTGAGGAAATATTGCAACTTTCGGACAAGAAATTCTCGACGTGCGTGGCACTTCATTCCAGCGCAAGAGATTAAATGCAACCTGATCTAAACTTGAATCACAATGATCAGTCCTAAAGATTTTACGAATTTACGCATTTTTGATTTCTTGTGTAACAAATGCATGAATGAAACTTACTACGAGCTTCTCATTATTCCTTGCACGTGAATTCCTCGATTTCTTTGATACGAGCTTCGATCAACCAATTTCGACAATGCAGGTACACCGATGATCTTCGGTATCGTCGCCAACAATTCTTTCGATCGCTGTAGCACCGAGCGACACTCCATCAACGATGTTGAAAAACACTCGCCGACCTTCGAACCCTTTACCCAACGATCAAAGGTAATAAAAAAATTGCTCGCATACCGGCATCATCTTTATTACCTGACACGAGTACGAGTCGTTCGCGAGTCTTGATACTTCCACCTTCCAGCCGGCGTATATTGCATTCCTGTCGGTCCGTTTTTCCATTCAGCAACCAGGCCGAATGTGCGGCGGATACGGGCGACGTGCGAATTTTCCGCCTGACGAGAGCTGAAAAATCGGCGCGCGGCAACCTGGTGCAGAGTCAATCCGGGAATTGATTCGCGAACGACGCTTCTGGGAAGGCGAGCCTATTCACGAGATTGCCGTGCGCGCTCCTCCGCTCCTCCGAGTTTCTATCTTCTTTCTTCGACGCTTTTCACGGGAGAGACGACGACGACGACGTCGTCGTCGTCCCGTCGCGATAAATTTCCTCGCGAGGATGCGCCTTTGTGCGGGACGGCTCGCACGGACCCGCCTCCTCCACGTCGACGGCCAGACGCCTCCCTCGCGGATTCGAATCGCGTGAAAAATTGCCGATGAATCGACTGAACTGCTTTCAACGACAGGATAGAAGCGAGCCTGGAGTCTGAATTTTACCGACGTGTGTGTATATGAAGTCGTTCCGATGGTTACCCCGTTTCTGCAACAGAAAAGGAATATCTTTATGGTTGGACGTTTGTCGATCTTCATGAACGAAAAGTGAAATTTGATTTTTAACCATTGAACCGTTACAACCATGAGTCTGATCGACAAAGACTCGAAATTGACCGGCAATCTAGTAACACTTTTGCAAACACTTCTATTCAAATTACTGATTGTTTTGTTTCTGACATTTTACGAATTTCCGTATGTTGCCTGTATTCTAAATATTTTTGCATTTTTAGATACATAAATATCAGTTTTTTACGTATATCGACCATGTTAATTGTTTCAATTGTTTTAATATTTCATCGAAAGTAATGAAGAAGTGAACCGTAAAAGTTCAGGAAAAAAATCATTTTCCAAGATTTATTTTATTAATTGTACGCGACGTGATTCATTATACAGTATGTTGCATAAAAATTCAAGAAGAACTTGCCCTTTAACATTAATTTTATCAATTGCACATAGTACGATTCGTCATGTTAACGCCGCACGATACGTTCTACAAAGATTCATTTTTATTGCACATTAATACAACTCGCTATATACAGCACAATATGTTGCATAAATATTAAAAAAAAAAGACTCGTTTCTCAAGATTCATTTTATTAACAGCGTGTAATACTACCGAGGGCACTAACTAATTCCAAGAACTAGCGAAATTAGTCAGAAAGCGAGCCTCTCCTTAATTTTCGTAATTCGCGTAACCGAGACGCTGATAATAAAAAAGTTTCTATCCCCCTTGTCACTTCCCTATCTCTCATTTTCATCTCAAGTACCCTTCTAGCTCCCTTGGAGCGACATATTCTCAGCTCCTGCACGCAGACCCAATTGACTTCCACTTTTCCACCCTTGTTCTCTCCAACGACACCTACGCCCAACCGCGTTTATCAACCGAATAAAACCACCTCCCTTTCTCCCTCTTTCGATAGCCCAGGACAGTTCTGAAAAATCTCATACAAGTGGCCAGAAAACGCTGACCACCTGCGTCGACACCGGCGCGCGATTAAAATAGAATCCAGAGCTGTGAAAAAAACCCCTTACCCGACTGACTGAATAGGGGATTCGTTTTCACTGCGTTTCACAGTCTCTCCTCCTTATCCGCGCCTTTCATCCTGGAAAACGTCGTTATAACGCTGTAAGTTCCGCGTTCGAGAGCCTCGTCGCTGCCGGTTCAGCCGATTTGCCAGGTGAAAAGAGACGACAACGGGGCCCTGGCACGTTTTCGAGAAGCCGATAACGACGCTCCAACCGTCGGTCGTTCGTCGCGCGAATAACTCCGAATTCCAGCCGCGAAGGAACTCGGTCCGTCTTCGCAGTCGCGCTGAATGGAAACTGCGCGCCGGGGGAATTCATTTAAAACGAGGCTCGACGACGAGAATTACGCGGCCGCTAAGTAAGACTACGCGGTTGCGAGTTCTGCCGCTTTGCCGTTTAATGATTTCACGCGCCGCTGACGGCTCGTCTCTTTCCACGATTTTGCATTTGCTCGCGGGGGAGGAGCGGGGCAAGTCGAAAAGTGTATACGCGCGTACAGTTATGGCACGACGAGGTACGCACAGCGTGCGAGGATGAAAATTTAAGGTGGATCGTGCGGTGGCACTGGGGAATTTCGCGTGAATGGCGAGAGGATTTAAAGCGAACACGGAGAAAAGACGAACGGAGTTGAGTAAATCGTTGTCAATCGAGCACTTTCTCCTCTTTTTTTTTTTTTTTTTTTTTTTTTTGAAAAATATTTGAATGAAGTTAGAAACTTTCCATTCATTTCCACGTCGTACGTTTTAACGTTTCTCGAGAAGTCTAACGTGAGTCAGAGGAAATGTATCGACCAAGTCCGGCGAAATTAATTCAGGAAACATTCCCCCATTATATTTTTTGCCGCAATATTTTACTGCAGCGTAGTTTTAATTGAATATGTCTCGACGAGTATAAAATCAGGTTCGAGGAACGTTTCAATGAAATTCATCGAAATTAACTTTCCTCCGAGTGTACTTTAATTGAATGTATTTGAAAATCCAACTGTTCTAAATAATTCCTTTTATACTTTTGTATAACAGCACGTTGATGAAATACAACGACGAAGCAATGAGCGTGCAAAAAATATCAAAATCTGTAATACATCCAAGTATAGAGGGTTGGTCGCGAGGAATAATATCGCAAACTATTCCTCATATTTCAACCAAAATATACTAAACAATTGTATCATATCATACAATATTACGTTATATTAAATGTTGTATTAAAATTGAAAACACTGTATATTATATTATTATATTGAAAGATTTAAAATCAAATTCGAAGCATGTTTCAACCAAACTAAATAAAGAAGAATAATATCACAAAATATTCCTCATATCTTAATCAAGATATACTATATTAAACTACTGTATTAGAATTATATTGTGATATTATATCACATCGTACAATATTACATTGTATCAAATGTTGTACTAAAATTGAAAACATTATACATTATATAATTATATCGAAAGATCTAAAATCAAATTCGAAGGACATTTCAACCAAACTAAATAAATTTATAGAATATAAATAATATTATAAATAAATTTATAGATTTAATAATATTAATAATACTATAAATAAATTTATAGAATACAGATAATATATTTACAAGAATAATGTCACAAAATATTCCCCGTATCTTAACCAAAATATACCATTTTAAACTACCGTATTCATTAATCATGATATCAAATCATCGTACAACATTAAAATTGAAAACGTTATATATTACATTATTATATCGAAAGATCTAAAATCATATTCGAAGGATATTTCAACCAAACTAAATAAATTTATATATTTAACAATATTAATAATATTATAATAATTAATAGATTTAATAACATTAATAACATTATAAATAAATTTATAGAATATAAATAATATATTTATAAGAATAATATCACAAAATATTCCCCGTATCTTAACCAAAATATAATTACTCTATTAAAATTCATTAATCATGATATCAAGTCACATCGTACGATATTAAAATTGAAAACATTACACAATGCTATATATATATATATATATATATTACACAAAAAATATTATTACACTAACGCAAAAAAAAAAAAAAAAACACGAAACTCGACGTTTCGCAAGTTAATTTCAAAACCATCAGCCCTCACGCAGTGAACTCCATCGTTACGCGAGTCGTTACGAGAATGATGGCAGACGATGAAGCAGCTCTCTGCCTCTCCCTGGCTGCTAATGAAACTCTAATACCGACCGAGCGAAACATCAGCAGAGCGGCATCATTTTCCAAAAGGAAACGGCCCGCCCGTCCACCCGTCGGGGTGGGTTTCCACAGTTTTAAGAAGCGAGGTCGTCGCCGCGCCGAGGTGTACCGTTTCATCCGTCGGAATTGTTTCCACCGTTTACGCGCGCACGATCCAGCCTCGCGAGTCTCGTTATCGCTAGTAGCAGGTTACTATCTTAATTAGACTGTTAACAGGGGGTCGTCTGCCGAGCAGAGAGATCGCGTTTCCGCGAAGCCAATCTCGGGTGCACGGTTTCCAGCGGTGGCAGCCAAGGCCTCGCTCTCTGCCTCTCTGCGGCTTCAATTTCCAAGCGATCGCCTCTGCTCGCGGTCTTTGCTGGCTGGATGGACGAACCAATGGCGTTTCTGGCGACACCGATCGAACCGTCTCGATTAGCCGATTAATGTTAACGATCCGGCTGATTAACGTTAATGATCCGACGAGCGAGCGCGAGAAGTATGTGGGCTCGAGCATTGCGCGTATCGGCGGGTAAACAGGAAACTAACGAGCAATTAGAGCCACGCGATTGGAAAGTTCTCTAATTCCTGGATGTGTTGGCCCAGATATATATTTATTTGTTTATCAGTGACTCGCGGCCAACTGCTGTGAACACGTTGTGAAAAGAAGGAACATAAGATCGTCGACAACGAGTTCTTTCAGACGATTTTTTTTGTATCTGCGTGATTTAAAGACGTTTAGACGACATCGCACGGGGTAATAAGCGAGGGGTAAATTTCGATTTTCAACTGAGAGAAATTCGAAACTCATCTCATGGTTCGGAGATGTGGAATGTTTCATCTGTTTAGTTGGAATATTAATCAATAAACTGGTAAATTTAGATAATTGTACGTATATCCTTAGACTTGAGCTTCTTGATAATTTTGATTTAATTGGAACCTCTGAAGTCGTGAAAGAGGTTCCCCGTCGTCGTTGATTTTTATTGTGAATTGTTCAATCTTCACTTCAAGCGCGAGAATCAAATTTTAACAAATTAATAAATAAAATACTCTTGAAAGCGATTATCTATTGTCGCGTCTACGCAATCGACTCGCCAGAAATTAATATTACACACGAGCAAATAATCAAAGATACATAAAATAAAGATACACGATGGTAAAATAGTGAACTAGAATAGCGAAGAATTGAAATTTTCGACGAGACTAGATGCTGATTCGAATTTAATCTCCTTTCGTACGTGGAACGAAGGAGGACGGCGACTCGAGCAAGAGCGAAAATTTCCCGACCAGAAAAGCCTAATTTCGAATTGGAGAGACGTACTGATGACATTTGCATTTCTATCTAGGAGCTCGGGATCCGTTGCATCGGCCCTCGCGGACCGTCGACCGTCACTGATTAAATTGGAGAGCCGGGGAAAATCAGTGCATCACGTCCTGCCTTCGTCGAAATTAAGGGGAACTGAGCGCTGCCCGTATCGGAAACGCGTTTCGCCACGATTAAGTGCACGGGTGTCTCCAAATGGAGGAAGAACCTCGTGGAAAATGGTAATTGAATCGGATACGAGATATATCGCATGAATAAATGCATACACTGAATGTTGAAAATAAATTAACGCTAGAACCACCGACGGGAAATTAAAATTTCTACCTTTCATGGAAATGTTAAAGTAAAGGACACTCGTAATGCGATAAGAGTTCACTAGCTTTTATTTATACATTTCACGTGAAGTCATTTAAATCTCCAACAACACACTACTTTGCATCGGCGAAACTTTTAACCAAAATTATAAACTGATAACTCTTCATCACTTTGGTAGTTTTAATGTAATTAAATTTATAGTTTCGAGATTATGAACATTATGGGAGTTTAGAACATTTCTCTCTAAACGTCGACATCTTATAATGAAATATTTCAAAGAGTACGTCCGATGACAAAAATATTTTATTAGTTGAAACATTGAAAATAAACATTCCTTGAAACATTTCTATTGAAAAAGTTCCCCTTAAAATATCTCTCATTTGGAATTTAGGAATATATTTCACACTTTACGCAAAATTTCTTAAGCAATAGAAAAAAAAATTCACAATTTAATTATAGATAATGCCGTAGTAGGCTTATATATATTCAATCACTAAAATTTAAGATTCTCGATTCTATTTCGTACTTTACATTCCCCCCGATGGATATTAATAATAAAATTCCCAACGATACCACTGAATGAAATTAATATTTAAAAATATCTATAACCTCAGGGTCTCAGAGTACTCGGAAAAATCGTCAAAGAAATATTTACTGCAAAGGTGAAGATTTGCCAAGATTTATCAAAGTCCTATCGAGCCAGTGACAACAAGAAACAGAGATCATTCCCAGGGTGACGAGCAGCATCTTTGCGCCATACGACAAATAAATAGTCCCTCGTAAAAACAGTCTCAGTGGGTTAATACGGTGCGGCCTGGACCGGTTGTGAAACGGCGAGTGTGATGCAAATGAGCCAGGACCCCCCACGAGACCCGTTAATGAGACGATTTAGCCACGAAATCGTGGAGCCAGCCTTCGCGACCGGTGCAGATCCTGCATTAACGCGATATGACAGCGAGATAGATGTAACCCCCTGTCGGACTCGTGAAGGCGTGATGTTGCCACTGCCTCGACAAAAGGCGCAGCCTGTTAAACGCGACATAAATCTTCCGTCCAATGGCCTCTCATCTCTCCGACGTGAGTCGAACTAGTTTCCCAGTATATACACCAGAGTCGGCGAGATAAGTCCGCGCGATTTCAACGAAGGGACGTTGGAACCTTGCAAGCTTTTGTATAGTGAAAAGGCGTGAAAGAAAAGAGAAACACACGAGAGAGGGGCTTCGATTACAAAGCATCGCATTGATTCGACGATTAATATCAGAACTGAAATATTAACTTTTTTTTGTCGTTCCAATATTTATATCATATTATTTATATATATTATATATATAAACTTATATTATATTAATTATATTATTTTATAAACTTAATATATATTATTATTATAATAGTATTTATATTATATTATATATATATTTATTTATACATATTATGTTATGCGCACTTCGATTTGAATTTTCCAAGTTGAATTTAAAGATCTTTGTGTTTTTTTAGAATAAAATAAAAGACCGTGTTATCTTTTCGAACAAAATAAAGAATTGTGGACTATCGTGAAGTAACGATCGAACATTTGAAATCGACAGCACGAGGAAAATAATAAAACTACAATTTCTTCTTTGGGTTCTCGCTGGCTATCGAGATATTTTTTATGTGCAACTTTGAAATATACTTTTGTATCAATTTGAAATTTGTAAGTTTCTATCGATAACAATTTATTTTGATTGAAAATCGTACAATGAACTTGAAGAGTCCGTGAGTACCCTACGCATATCATCATCTACTTCTCTGAAACTGAAGGAATCTACATAAAAATTCTTCTCCTTTGATTTTAATCAGTTGAAACAAGTATACAACGAAACTTTCTACATATCGTAATTTTCCTTCGCCTATTTTCTCCTCAAAGAAAAATAACGAAAATGTCCAATAAATCGACCGCCTTCGAAGCTAAAATTTCAACAACAAACGCTCGAGTAGCTTTTACAACAATCCTTAGCTAACGCGGTAGACACGCGCGAAAGCACGTCGCGACGTTTCCATCGAAATTCGGCGTCGACGATAACGTAGAAAGGGGTTCCAATCGGGCGAGGCCGGGATCTCGCGGAAACTTTCGCAGCGGATGCCGAGAGAGACGAGCGCGCGGACCGGAACGAGAGAGAGAACACGGAAGAAAGAGAGAAAGAGAATCGTTGCTGCGAGCCTCAACCGTCGTCGTCGTCGACGACGACGAAATTATATGGGGAATCCGTTCCCTATGGAAACGGGTTTCTATGGGCTCGTGCGAAATACCGGGTGTCTTGACAAGAGCAATTTATCATGCTCGATCTGTATTTGCATACGTCGTCAAAGGGCCCCGTCGCTTACGTCGGGGACACATCGCGCGCGCAGTCGAGTGCCTTTTGAAATTCGCGTGTTTGCGAATACCACCTCCCCTCTCGCGTATCTCCGCATCTCTTTATTTCACCACGCTTCCCGTGTCCCCCTCTACGTCCGCGAAACAACCCTCCATCCACCTCTTTCAACGAATTTTCTATCGTTTCCCGCTTAACTTCGCCGGGGGAGACTCGAATCTCGCGATTTCGATTATTCGCGTGATTTGTCGATGCGCGTGTCAAACCAACTGCGCCGACAAACTGGTTCGCGGACCATAACGAGCGACCAAAACATGATAATTCGTCGCTTTCTTTTTTCAACTCGGGGGCTGGGATAATATCGCTGGATAGAAAATTACTGAGAAACAATAAATTTGTTATTTGCTTGGCCTGGGTTGTACCTAAATATATACTTAAAACTGAGAAAATACTGCAATTTTTGGGAAAAAAAATTCTCGACATGCGTGGCGCGAGGTTAAGTATGTGGGAAGGAGGACTGAGAGGTGTTTGTATAACACGTTTGGTTCCACGTCGTGGGGTGGTATTTTTGTTTCGACTTTAGGATCGAACACGTAATTTCGTTACTATCTTGACCATTTGAAACGTATTGATAACTAACAACAGTTAAATTGACATTTTTCGTTTGTTTCCGAGAGATCAACCTAGTTCTCTTTCTGATCGTTTCCCATTTTAAAATATGTACGAGAAACTACCAAATTATAAAACTGACTTGTAACTAATTACAAAATCCAAATTATAAGATAATCAATAATTCTTCTCGCAGTTTTTCGAGATTTTATTTATGTTGAGAAGTTCATTTGTATAATGTCGCCATCTATTAATATGCAGCATATACTAAGAGTTTGTGGATGTCGTGATCGATGATCGCGGGCGATGATCTTTTGTTTGAAAAGAAGACTAGCGTATGTATAACATGGACGAACGTTCTTTGAGTGTGCTTCAACGAATATAGAAATAAAATAATTGATAATAAACATTGTCCATAGTTTAACACAAATACATTGCAGTGAATTATACTCGTTTATTCTTCAAATTATTAATATTAATCAATCTACGTACACGCCATTCAAAATTTTCTCCAAAAATCAGCTCTTATTGGACCTAGTTTTCAGCCTTTAGACACATCTCTATCAAACTCTCTTTTGTCGCGTCTCGCAATAACCCTCGGCCCGATATATCTAGGCTCCGGTCATCCCGTTGTATCTGGATCTTCCCTCCACTCCGTGTGGATCGTCAGGTGTGCAGTTTTCAATGAAATCGCGAAACACACAGCGTGCGTGATGCGTTCGTTGCCCGTTTCGGGGCTCGCTTCTGTTCGAGGGAAACGATGCGCGAGATATGAACTCGGTGAACGGGGAACTGATCTCGGACTGCGCGGAGGAACCTGATCTCGCAGAACGATGAGGGATCATCGTGAGCGGCGGCTGGCCGCTCTTTTCACTCTTGTGAACCGGAGCCGAGTCCGAAGGGTGGTCCAGTGGCGGGGGGCGACGCCGTGTTCCGCTAATGCGTTTTCAGGCTTGATGTATTTGTAAGAACGTCCGTCGAATTAAAAGTAAACGTAAACTCGAGGAGAGAGTAGATCGTTGGCTATTGCCTGTGTGTGTAACGCTCGGCTAAGTTGGAGGGCGATTGAGATATAATTGCTCGAAATTACACGGCGAACGAGGCAGATGATGGCGCGTGACGAATCGCAGGACTTGTCCAGAAAAACGACGAACTCTTCGAATTTCCACTCCACGCGAGTTCGAGTTATTAACGCGCGGGCAATTTTCATTTTTACGATTCGCGCGTATATATATCGTTTAAGACGTTTGTTGACGTCAGTCTGATGTACTGTTATTTCGTCCATAAAGTCTCTTTACAATTTCAAAAATTTATTACAAAGGCAATTGACGAGATATCTTCGTCAGTGGTTATCAAGGTTTCTATCACATTGCGTTTCAGGTATCCTGTTGATGAATAAGATACTGTTAAATGAATCCCTTACAATATGGCTACTCCGCAAGAGAAGGCACAGTGTGTATCGTGGTTTATTGAAACCAAATCGGATCTGCAGACTCATTGTCAGCGAAACTTTAGAACTAAGTATGGAAGAGATCCACCGTCACGTCCGTCAATTCGTGCATGGCAAAAAAAATTTGCAGAGACAGGGACAGTGTTCGATAAAGGAAGGACGACCAAGAACATCTGAGGAAAACATCGATCGTATAAGAAATCGAGTGTCGTCTTGATGTGCTTCGTATGATTCACTAATGATGCCCATACAGAGGTGTATTAAATGAGGCAAGAAAAAAGACTGAAATATATACGTCTCATTTTGTAATAATTTCCACTTGTCTGTCTTTTCACTTGCCTCTGTGATAAATTTTTGAAATTGTAAAGAGACTTTACGGACACCCTGCACACGTCTATCGTCTAATCACACTACTAAACACGAGAGTATATAATGAGAAACGTGCAATTTCTGTCGAAAGTTTGCAAAATTAATAACGTCATCGACGTCTCGGTGGCATTATCGATCGCTACGGTGTCCAATAACGTACACACATTCTCGTCGAAGAAAAAGTGTGTTGAGCAGCGAAGCTGCACTTAATAGCGAGATATTGGACGTAACAAATCGTCGTGGATGGTCGGCAGCGACCATTAATCTTCGATCACACCGTTGGGCTAGACCTTCAATGGCCGCCAACGATGCACGAACGATCTTTATCCGCGCGGTCTGTGCAACCTTTCGCTGACCAGTGTCCAGTTTCGTTTCCCATTCAAAGTGCCTCGAACGAATCGGGATTACGATTGTCACGCCTCCCCGTCGCGCCTCGGGAGAAACGTGCTGCCGAGTCCTCGATACAGATAAGTCATGGCACACACCGTCTCTCTTTTCTCCTTTTGTCTCGTGTCTTTCAGAGAGAGAGAGAGAGACGACCAGGCCCGCTCTCAACGGACATCAGCGTCGCTAATCTCGCGGGACAATTACTCATTTACATGCTGTCCTCGCCGTGCGAGGACTTCTTCCGACATTTGTCCGCTGAAACGGTGGTTCAACGACTCGTCTGAAATGTCATTTTCTACGTTGACGTTGGAGAGATGCGAGATTAGTCTTTCGAGCTTTGGCACGTACTGATTTTTTTTTTCTTCCTAACGTAGAAAAAAAAAAAAGAGAGAGAAGAATTGTCGCACTCCTGCTACCGTTTGTGAGAGAGACGCCGCTTTTGTTCTCGCCGAAACGTGAGATGTTCCCATGGTTGTCACACTCCGTGATTTGGAGTGTAATCTAATAAAATCGGTGTCACTTTGAAGTATCTTGTAATTTATTCGTTCAATTTTCTTCACTGGTGGCTTGAGAACGAGCGTGCACAAATTGAATTTGTTTAATTACTGTCTGTTCTAACGCGTTCTAAAATCATGTACAGATACGTATGCATATATTACTAATGTCGTTTTCTGATACTGTGACAAAATAAAATTTTATATTAATTTAACTATTAATTTTACACTAATAAAATGAAATTTTATTTTACTTAAGAGTTAATACAATTTAACGTTAAGCACACTGACTGTGAATGTATTTAACTGGAATATAGGTCACGTTGTAATAAGTTAAATTATTATAGACGACAATGTATTAAATTTGAAAGAAACGATATTGCTTAATAATTTTCATAATGTTAATATAATAGATATCAAATCAACAAGCAAACCAGATATTCCGTGTGACGAATGTAACAACCAAACAAAAAGTCCTCGAGTTTACCTAATTTTTTCCCAGCTACTGTCAAATTGTCACCTAATTATCCTTCACTGTTGTTAAAAAATCGACTTTGCCCGACAGAACTGTCTCCTATGGTTTTTATCAGAAACCCACCATTTTCCAATGAACGGGCGATCCCGTTCAACATTCATCAGAAAACAATCCAACCCGAAGGCGCATTAATCCTCCGGACGTCAAGCTACCCACTTTCCTCCCCCCACCCCCTCCCCAATGGACGAAGCTCTCGAGCACCGTTTAAACGTCGCGAAATTCGAGCAATCATTACTCAAGGGCCGAAAACCCCCCGGTATCTCTCGGTGTCGGTCAGCTTCCCGACGACGAGGAGAAACGAACCCCCGGACTCGTTCGCCGGTCACGCCTCTCTCGGGGTGGTTTCGTTCGTCTCGCGGCTCCTCGATACAGATAAGTCATGCACGTCATTTTTCATCGTCCGTTTTCAACGGTCGGGCGAAAGCCAACGTACGAGAGAGAGAGAGAGAGAGAGAGAGAGATGGTGTTTCGAGAGACGGTGGTGTTTAGCAGCAGCGCGCCTCTAAACTGGACTTTTCCACGGTCGCGAGTTTTATCTCGCGCTTCCACCCCTTAATTTGATTAATCGTGGAGGATCTTGACCCTCCTGTTCGGCATTAATCACCATCCGGTCGTATGCATACATGGCCGCGGCATTAAAGCGGCCGGTAGCCGGACGTGAATGAGAACCGACTGCCATTTGTTACAAGCGGCCGCTTGTTTAGAGAAGACTTTACACAGTCGACCGGCTCTTGCTCTTTCGTGCTCAAGCGAGGATATTAATGGCGGATTAATTCGGCGATGCTTGCGAAGACGATCGGGTTCTCGCTCGCCTTTTCCAAGCAACTCTGCTCGGCTTCGAGCTTCCTTTTCTTTCTCTCTTTCCTTCCTTCTTTTTTTTTTTTTTTTTTTTTGTTTTCTTTCGTTCTTGTTGTCGTTTGGCTCTCGAGTTCGAAGGGTCGAAGGGTGAGGACGATTCTTCTCGCGGATGGCGAGCTCGTTTTCTGGTTTCGTTTCGTACGATTCCCGAGGGATGAATAAGTTTCGTTCATTCCGAGTTAATTTCGTGATTTATTGGAGAGGGTTACATGCAGGGACAAGTAAGTATACTTTTGCGTGGCGATTAATAATCTTTAAATCGAAAAGCTCGCTTTTTGTAAAATTCAACGAAATAGTTGTTTTTTTTTGTCATCCAGTTTGAGGGGTTGAAAGACGAGTCCTTTGGTTTCTGATTTTCAAAGAGCGAATACATTTCCTTCCAACTTAATTCCGATTCGTTGAAAATGTATACACACATATATGTACACACGTGTGATGAAACGATACAATTGAAAATTCTTTTGACAGATACTCGAGCGAACAGAAATAACAGAATTTAATGGAAATGCAGAAGTTGGAAATAATTTTTTCAATTTATTCGTTTAAACGGGGACAGGATGGATGAACACGTCAAATGGAAAATTGGAAAAATCTCTCCAATGACAAGTCGACTCGTCATCACCCGGTTAGAGGATTCAGAAACAAGTCACTATACACACTGAAATTCACTGGAAAATGTTTGTCAATAGACGTGCTAAACGTTCGTTCTGGTTTCGAGTTCTATCGGGGCCCCTTCGGCACGAGGGCTGAGGCTCTTGATTTACTGGCTGTTTATACCCTTTCCAACCCCAACGTCTGCATTATAACCGTATTTATACTAATAACACCGCCTGATCTTTAGCAACGTTTACTGGCCCGGTCGTGATTTAGTACGTCGAAAAAATAAACCAGGGTCGACGAAGGTCGCAATGGTGAAATGTCGATCGTAAAATTTCGACTCCAGTGACGCTAAACAAAACCTCGTCTCTCGAGGATCGAACCCTCTTTCGGCCTACCCCTCGTCACTGCTGCTACCTCCCTAGTGATAATTGTACGTTTCCAACGTAAAATCGTGAAATATGAAATATAAACGTGACAAACAGTCACGTTGCGTGTGAGAAAATAAATCGGTATTGTTAGGGGTAAAATGTAAGTGTCGTTAATACGAGAGTAGCTTCCAGCAAAGTGAAAACAGGCAGGCTCTGTCAAAAATTATGTACGAAGCCACAGTTCATGTGTCGTAGTTGAATGTCGGTGCATAATAACAAAAAAATTAAAATTCGTGTAATTTTCTGACGAAAAAAAAAAATCGTGCAGAATTCTACCTGCGCTTATTTTGAAATATAATTTCCAATTTCATTCGAAGTCCCTTTTTTCGTTACGAAACAAAGCGGGAGAGAAAAATCGCTCCCTTTTCTCTAAAAGGTTTACAAGTTCGTTTCAAAAATGTGTCAGATTATTTATTAACCCTCGACAAAATTTCCTTGTATCATCTACCAGCAATTTATATTTACGAAGCTTCGAACGTAGCACTGGAAATAACCACTCGAATGATATTTGACACAAAGTTACAAATTTCGATTTTGTTTTTCTAACCTGTGATATCGTTTAAATTGCAATCGTGAGCAATCATCAACGTGCATTGTGGGCTAGCCAGAACAAATATAACATACAAGAGCTTATGACATATGAGTTTCAATCTTTGGAAAAATAACATCCTCCGTCATTTTTTTAAACTTTCGTAATTCCGAACTATGTGAATTACTGAGTGTCAGTTAATGTCGTTATTATTATAGCTCATCACAGATATTATACTGTTGGATGACCAACCCAGACAATATTAGATCTCTGCAAATACTGACAACGAGCTAGCAACAGTCCACATAAAAGTGGACTGTGAATAGTTAGTCATAAGGGCAGGATCCAATACTTGGTCACCCATGCTCCTTCCCCTTCCACTTGAGGATGATAACCAAATATATATAAGGACATGCTTTACAGTAGAGAGACAGAATACTACACTAGAGAGAGACAGACTAGAATACTACAGAATAGCATAGTATAGCTGAGCCTAGCATAAGACATTCTGTATCATCTTACATCATACACGACCACAAACAAGGAATAAACTCTTCAAAATTATAAGCGTGTTGACTCCACTACACGGAATCCAACAATATTATGCTACAACACCGAATGTACATGTGTTGGATGACCAACCCAGATAATATCGGATCTATGTTAATAATGACAACGAGCTAGCAACAGTCCACATAAAAGTGGACTGTGAATAGTTAGTCATAAGGGCAGGATCCAATACTTGGTCATCCATGCTCCTTCCCCTTCCACTTGACGATGATAACCAAATATATATAAGGACATGCTTTACAGTAGAGAGATTAGAATACTACACATGTTCATTACAATTATCAAGCAAATTGTAAAAATTGAAAGTCCGTGCTGTTGGCTGGATACAAGTCGAGCGCAAATGGTTAATGACATGTACAAACTTCTCGCTTGCCCTCCGTCAATCCTCCGTATCGCCAAAAATGTAAATATCGCACGAGCGATAATCAAACGAGATCGTCCGTGACACGAGAAACCACGTGCACCAACGTAAACGTCACCACGGCGGAGATCACGGAGAAGACGCCAATCCTCGTCCGCGTCGTGAATCATTCACGGTGGAACCCGCAAACGACCATCAAAGACGTGACCTAAGCCCCGCCGCCAGGTTAGGCACCATTAAGGATCGAAATTCTGGGTAAATTCTGTCGGAGATATTCGTGGCAGGTGATTCCAGGGTTGAAATTGCAACAGGAGGTGCAGCAGCACTTCCACCCGGAGCTGGCGTGCATCGTCGTCCGCCTGGAGGCAGAGGTTTGGCTTCGCCAACGTTATAGGCCGTCCCTAGAGTACAACTATGCCTTTGGCTTTGATGTTAGCCCCGCCGGTGGAGTCGCCGTGATGGCGAGCTGCCGCTTCTACGGCGACTAATAGGTGAAACCTCCCTGCATGCGCTCGCACACACGTGCACACGCGTGCAGATAGATAGATACAGAGGGATACAGATAGAGAGGGATGGGGTGGTAGCATTATCGGGAGGGTAGAGGGTGGAAGAGAGAAACTCCCGGATGGGAGCGCGAATCGAAGGCTGACCGCCAGAAGGTAGTAGCCTCGACTGGTATCGGGGAGAGAGGCGGATCGACAGGATCCGGATGCTCCGTGGATGCCTTACGGCTAGCCGGACACGTATCCACTGATTCGGCATATCGCGAAATGCAATTAACGTGGCGGATTGAACGGAGTCGAATTACCGGACGGTTGTGACGATCGGTCGCCATTCGAGAATCGCCACCGATACCCGTTTTCATCGTTTCGTGGCTTTCTTTCTCTCTCTCTCTCTCTCTCACGGGAGAGGGTGAAGAACGTTAGGGATATTGGCAGTTTCGGCTGACGTTGATGGTTATCGGTTGCTTTCAATTTTTTGGCCGAGAGTGGGGGCCCGTAGTGGAAATTTCCAAGCGAATGCTCTCGCCGGTGTGTGTTTCGTTAATGACACTAAATTGGAATTTTCGAGCATTCCGTCGGTACGTTAGTTCGCGATATGTTGCAATTCCTAGAAAGGAGTTTACTCTCGTAGATATTAGCCTGTAAACATCTTTCGAATGACTCGAAAGAGATATATTCTTAGTTATCGAGTATACAAATCTCCAGACTCGATTTATGTTTCGAACGATTTAACAGAGCGGAACAGGCGATTGAGTCATTAGACGATGGTCGAGAGGAAGTCGGTAAATCAGGAGGGCCTCGAAGGACGTCTGCGGAGGGTGGCGGAGACAGTGTGTGCGCAGAGGTGGACGTGGAAGGAGCCAGGATCTCCAGTAACAGGATGTAATTATGATCGGTGAGATACGTCACGCGTAACCCCCGTATTGACGTCCACAAATCACGATACACGACCCGGTATCTCGCCGGCTCCCGGCTCGATCCTCAAACTCGAACGGTCTTAACGCGGACACTAAATCCAAAATTATGTACGCGTCCGCCACGTACGTCGACACGGATCCCACTGTCTCAGCAACTGACGTCCCGACGTCGAAAATTAACCTTCCGGTCAATTTTTGATACTCTTTCAAAGTTTCATCTCGCGTGGATGGCTGTCGTGGAGAAACGAAGAATACGAAGAGCAAAAGTTGAGAAAATTGTTTTACACGTAGGATGGAAAGAAAATTTTTTCATACCCTATGTAGTTGTTTGTTATATATTATCTAAATTATTATGTATAATATAATAAATATATGTTAATATATTACATAAGAAATACGTGTTATAACAAATTTGTTGTGTAAATTATTAATTTGTATATCAATAAGTTTTTAAAAATTTATAATAATATTATTAATAATCAATTATTAATGACCAAACTCCAGATTTTTATACAAGTTCAGTAAAATGTTAGAACTTTTTTTTTAATAGAACATTGAATTTTAGAGAGAGCAGTACAATTTGGATATTTTACATATTACGTGCGTTCTGTGTAATTTTGCATTTCGAAATTTTCTACAAACACATAAGAATCCACGCTCTATCGACGACCAACTCTTAATTATTAAGTATTATTATTTACTAATTAGCAAATTATTGTATCAAAGGGTTCTGCCACTTCCCCATTTCATTCTCAGGATGCAGCTACTTGAACTTTCTTCACCTCAGCTTTATTCACTCCGAAAGTCATAAAAAGGAGATTTCAACAAGGATGAAACTTGGCACAAATTGGTAGTTTTCAAAAAAGTATCTGACCCGTATTCTTTTTTCATCGGCAATCGTCAATGTCGAAAGGGTGAAAACCCACCCTCAAAGCTGGGAGGGTGGAATTTGCATATTTTGCATATTGCAAATATCTCGGAAATCATTAAAGACACAGTTCTTGTGTACATTGGTCAAATCGATAGTTTTTAACAAAAAAATTTAATGGTGTACACCGTTTTGAGAAAAACCCATTTGTTTGACCGACATATTCAAAAACCTGTATTTTCCATAAGTTTTGCCAACTATTCAAATGCTAACAGATTTCCTTGAATATTTATTTACGAAAAACCCATTTGTTTAACCGATATATTCAAAAACCTGTATTTTTCATAAGTTTTGCCAACTATTCAAATGTTAACAGATTTCCGTGAATATTTATTTACGAAAACTATATATGTACAAACACAAATTACGTATAAAAATACGGAATCTTAATTTTGGAGAAGGTCAGCAACAGAGCAAAATCCCGATCACTTTTCAATTGCCGGACATTCAAATGTTTTGTCTCAATTATCGGAAATCTCGCGATATTCAAATGTTTACTACGAACGCGTTACTGGACACGGTGTCGCGTAACGCGGGGAAACATTAGCACTCAACTGCCCCCCGATGCATTGTTTGTAACCGAGCTCGCGTTTCTGCGGAACGTCACAGTGACGTCCGGCATAATCTAATCGAGATGCAGCGGTAACGCCATCACCGCTTAATTTAAACCCCCACACCCCCTCCCGTTCCCGTTTAACGAACTGCGCTTTCGTTTAAAATTAGACGCGCCAACGGCCGTCAGTAGCGAACGATTCGTCGGTCGACCGAAATTGTTTCCAGGAGAAATATTTAGCCAGAGGAGATCGACCGCCGACGTGTATACGCGCCGGCGTCGATGAGAATTTTATTGGCCATATTGAAAGCTGGAGCGCGGAACGTGAAATACGGCGATCGCGGCGGAAGTGGAACGGCGACGTTCGTAACCGTGCGATCGGCCGGCTCTATCCGTTCCGGAAGTCGGATATGTTTTTTACTTTTCTTTTTTTTTTCTACCGCGGGGAAACTCGAAACAGCACGGTTCGCCATTTAAACCTGCCAATTAGAAATTAACGTGAGGGAGAAAGGAAGCAAGGGAGGTGAAACGGAACAGTTTGTCCCCTACTTTCTGCGGTTTCGATTTTTCATCCTGTGTAATTTTTTTTTTTTCTACATTCTACATCTCGCAATTGAACTCGTCAACCTTCCGAGTCGAGGGAACTTTTTAATCGTAGACATTGAAATTTCAATATTTTACCTTTGAATTTCGTTGCAAATTTCCAAAATTCTAGAGAAACGTTTCAAAATGTTTGTACACCTCGAAATCAGCTCTACTCGTGTTTTACAATGTCTCCAAATATTCTTGGAAAAACATTAACACTCTGAAAATTACGGTGAAAATTAACACTCTCAAAATTAGTTAACAATTTCCTCCAAATATTCTTGGAAAAACATTAACATTCTCGAAATTACGGTCAAAATTAACATTCTCAAAATTAGTTGACAATTTCCTCCAAATATTCTTGGAAAAACATTAACATTCTCAAAATTACGGTCAAAATTAACAATCTCAGAATTAGTTAACAATTTCTCCGAATATTCTTGGAAAAACATTAAAGACATTACGAAAATGTAAATGGCCATTTAGGTTTAATCATTGAAACGAAAAGAAAGTTAGTCGAAATTTCATCGACAGAGATGTTAACCGCGTTAAACTGAAAGTCGAGATTAATATAGTAAGCGGATTTGGACGGCGAGACGTTTCAATAAAACCCCGGTGGCTAAAGATACGATTCTGAAACGCGAACGTTCCTTCCAAGAACGGACAAACACTCGTGAATAACAATGTAGGTCCGAACGGCAACCATATGTCGCCTCACGCATAATAGAAAACCGTCCTCCGAAGAGCTGCTGCTCCGTCTTGACCCAATTCGTTCCGTCTGGGTAACTGACCTAGCCTAACCGCCGCTCACTTCCCTTTTCACCCGGCTTACACAAACCCTTCGCCCCATCAAACGAGACAATCGATCGAGCAAGTACTTCCTCAAGCCTTTCACCCTCGAATCTTCGTACACTGCTCACGAAGATTCGTTTCAATACGGTCGTATTATATTGAAAATAATTTCCGTAATATTTATGACTTCTTCTCAACTTTTCTTCCTACGATTTCAATTTTCAAGGTAAAAATTAAATCGTCAAGGTTTCTAAGAACGAAACGAATGAAAAATGTACTAATTGTTTCATATGAAAGAATAAATTCTAGGACTTTATTATCAGATAAGTTGTTGGATGACCAACCCGGACAATACTGAATCTATGCAAATACTGACAACGAGCTAGCAACATAAAAGTGGACTGTGAATAGTTAGTCATAAAGGCAAGATCCAATAGTTGGTCATCTATGCTCCTTACACTTCCACTTGACGATGATAACCAAATATATGTAAGGACATGCTTCAGAGACATTTGACACATAAATCATTTCACATCATATTTAAGAGCATAAATCATTCTATATCACTAAGAACATAAAATATTATAAATCATTCAATGTCATTCTATTTCATACACGACCGCGATTGTAACAAGGAATAAACTCTTCGAAATTGTAAGCGCGTTGACTCCATTACACGGAATCCAACCAAGTGATAAGAATTTTATCAAACGACGAGAACAGTTTCATCAAACGTCACGATGTTTTCACGATGAGACTTACTTGTAAAAATGAAATTTTCCAATTACCCATCCTTCGAATTTTACGTTACGAAAATCGACAAACAAACATCGAACGTCCGTAACGTTTCTGTTCGAGTGGTCAAAAAAACATAAAAAAAGAAAAAAACCATCCTCGAACCGCGCAATAATTTTTGACGTACATCGCCGAAAACCAATTTCGACCAATCGGACACCGTTGTCAGGCAAATAATAACCGTGAAGAGCCGAGAGCATAACCGTACCCCCCACGAGGACAGACCATAATTCCAGCAGCCGTGATACCCTGTCAGAAAAACGAGGAAAAGGAAACGCGAGGAGGGTTGGCCGTGTGGGCACCACAACGAGACACGAATAACAACGTGTCGATCCGACACCGTATAATTCGATTCGGCGATGTAGGACGAAGCGTCGAGCGTGTCAACTCGCTCATAGAGAGAGAGAGAGAGAGAGAGAGAGAGAGAGACCGCTCGCGGCTAACCGACGCAACGATTTTCACACGATCTATGAACGGCGCTGTATGCGCGTACACGCGCACGCGCGAGCGTTTACTCGCCACGGAACGCGTTCCCCGTTGGAATTATGCGCTTACACGCTTCCGGTTTAAATTGAGCGTCGTGTGGAGTCCGAGGGCTAGAAATGGCGCGAAAGGGGGAGGGGGAGGGGGAGGGTTCGAAGGTTGCCGTCGGGGATGACGGAGAGGGACAGAGAACAAGAATCAGCGGAGAAGGGAACGTGAGTTGAAGAGAACGGAGGAGAACGGGGAAAGAAAATACGACGAGGACAGAGTCATTAGAGGGGTGGTGCTCTTGAAAAATTCGAACTGTTCAATTTCGACGAATACCTTCAAATTATCTTTTTATCATGGAGAAAGCAATTTTTTTTTAAATCAGAGAGCCACGATCTGATTCGAAGTGATTCCGAAGATTTAGTCGACAACGAAATAATTGAAGACGTTGGGACAAAAAAGAAAGAAAGAAAGAAAGAAAGAGTTGCCAAGTCGAATAATTACTCGAAACTGAATAGGTATAATGGCACGAAGAATAAAGTGAACGAAGGGGGATGAATGAACAAATGATAACGTTATTTATTATTTACGAGAGACGGTAATTTCTAGGAGGGAGATTGCTAGTATCAACCACCTAATCGCAAGTAGAAGACGATTTAAATGACGATTCGGATAACTGCAGGAAAGTCGTGAAAAGGGATTGACAAAGGATTGATAAAGGATCATTAATGCATGTAACAGGAGGGAATGGAAATTACACGAGGCGAATTAAAACTAGAAACGTTAATAATGCGGTAAGGTAAGTGACGCACGCGAGCGAAGAAAAGCGATGCAGGAAAGACACAAAGGAGACAGGGAGAAGAAGGAACGAACGGTCGAAGAAACGTACCACGTGGGAGAGAGAGAGGGAGAGAGAGAGAGACGAACGTTTTCGCGACAATAGGCAGGATGTGCGAAGGGTTACCATTGCAAATCACAATGGTGACCGCAAAACGCGAATGACAGGTTGAATAGACTCGGCTAGAGCAGCGTGCCTCGCCGCTAGCACTATTATTACCGGCATCTTTTTCTCCTTTATTCAGTCGGTTCTGTGGGAAAAACGGGCGAGGGGTGAATTCTTCAATTCGTCGGGAGAGAAAAAATAAAATGTACTGTGTAGAAGAAAAGAGGAGCAGAATCGGGGAAACGAATACACGTGCGATAAAAACGTCTCCTCTGCGGAGGCGAGTGTGTATAGGGAATTTTCCTAAACGCAAAGAGAAGGAGGGGAGGGCGGAGAACTCGAGTGTTCGATGGCCTGTTTCCAGAGAAAATGAAATTACCGTGCCTGGTACAAAGGACACAATCACGCGGAAATGTGGAAGCATTTGTTGGACATAAATGTTTGTAAATTCCTTTAGCCAGCTTTGTATTATTCCTTTCTGTTGCGCTTTTCTCCTCCGTTTTAAATTGTTCTTCCGGCAGGATACAGCAGAATTCCACGCACAATGAAATACATCAGGCTTCGCGATAGGTCATTATCGTGGAGATTGGTATCAGCGATGGAAATTAAATATCAGAATACACAAGAATACTAACCTAAAGATCCTTCTATTTATTTCAAATATATCTTCAAATATAAAAATGCAAAGTTGCATCTAAAATGGAACGTAATCGCACAATATATTTTAATACGTGAGGTAAACATGTTTTCCGTGTTTTAAAAATTTCTTAACATTGTAAGAAAGATGTTACAAAATATCTGAAGGCTCGTTATGTCAAAATTTATCTAATGAAATTGAGACAGTTGCTGGCAAGTGCATGCGTCATTTCTCACTCTCATTTGAGAATCTTTCTTTCGTTAAGAAACGCAAGGTGAACAAACGCAGCGCGCCTATTTTACACGGATCGATAATTACATCAACGCGGCTCGTTGTTGGTATCGGTAGCGTGCATGTAAATGAGGCAGGGATTTACATAAGACGATCGACTTTCAGCATAAATTACCGCGGCGTTTAGCCAGCTATACTTGTGACGCGAGCGATACATAATATCCTCTAATGTTCCAGTGAGCGGGTAACATCGCACCCCGGAGGCGACAGTGAAATATGACCGCGGCTCTTTCGTTCGTGCTCACACACGACAGTGTGCTCTCGAAATACAGAGGAGAAGAGAGTGGAAAGCTCAGGTGCGGCGACGCTTAATTTGAAACGCTTTCCTCGGGAAATTCGATGCTAATCACCGGCTGAAAGTCCGAACGCCAGACTGGAAAATCCTCCGCGCCGTTTATTAGCGTCGTGCCGGCTAATTG
Source organism: Tetragonisca angustula (assembly GCA_036937485.2). Taxonomy (NCBI): domain Eukaryota; kingdom Metazoa; phylum Arthropoda; class Insecta; order Hymenoptera; family Apidae; genus Tetragonisca; species Tetragonisca angustula. The sequence goes on along the minus strand of JAWNGG020000076.1, from coordinate 2,461 downwards.
CCAACGATGACTTTCCGCGGAATGCTCCAGATTAAATACCGGGGAATCCTTGCTCGAGATGACTACGAGGGAGGGGGGAGAGGATGATATCACGCGATGGCGCGAGGAGAGTCAACGAAAGTAAATTTGATCGCGAGGAGAGATCCTCGAGTGAGGAATGTCATTTCTCGTTAAGGTAAGAGGCAACCGTTTTCCAAAAAGTCGAACAGACTCGTTTATTAAGCTTCTGCGTTTAAAATATATCTTACGAGGTCGCAATCATATTTTTTTCTATAAGATCTATCAAAAAATACAACGCCATCCCCAAAGGTAATTTATTCTATTAACTTTTAATTAAAGATCAAATTGTTTTCTTTAACTAAAGCTTTTTTTAAAATTAAAATTCATTAAATTTAATGATTCTCCCAATTGAACGTTAATTTAAATTTTATACTTAGATAGGAAAATTAATTAATACAAAATTCTATAGGGTCTTACTGTCTCATAAAAGGAATTTTAATATTTATCGAGTTTACTATTGTCTTTTACTGTTACTCGAGAATCTTCGTTGATTAAGGACTAAAGTCATCTACGTGGATGAAAATCGCAGAAGCAACGGGAGTTATGTTTGCACGATCAATTGTGGTCACTACCAGAATGAGTAAAAGTGAAAGAAAACTGAACTTGTCATCGTGCTCTTCGAATATCGAATTGAAATCATTGATTCAATTCGATTTAATTCTAGAATTTTTCATGTATTGTTTTATGTATTATTGAAACGTTATTGAATCAAGTTATTATGTTTGTACAACAAAGTTTGTGCAATTAATACTAAAGCTACTATTGCTTCAAATCGTATATTCTGCAAAGTCTTGTGCCGTTGCAGTTTCAATTGAAGTAAATTTTACACATAATATTCTACTTGTTTTTTATTCGAGTTTAAATTACTGAACTTATTATCGTGCTGTTCAAATCACACATTTCGCGCAAAGTCCCCTGCTTTTCATAGTATTTTACGTACAACTTGTTTTATTCGAGTTTAAAGATTTATTCTGAATCCAATCTAATGGAAGATCCTGATATACTGAAACATCCTATCCAGATGCACACAATTTCACGAATATTTTGCCATTTTTTCAAGCAAGATATTCCCACCCAATGAAACTTGAAAGCGCACTTATTTTAACCTTTGTTTTTGTCTTATTTCGACTTGTAGATAAATTCCTTGAATCAATCGTCTATCATTTGTTGAAATAATCCTCTGTTTCTCACTATTATCTACACTTCTCCCATTTATCTTTTCATTGATTCCTGGAAATCTGGAAAACAAAAAGAAAAAAAAAAAGATACAATTCGTTCTTTAAAACTGCTCGACCGATTGAAATCGCGAGGAAAGAAATTCGAGTCATCCGACAAGAAAGAACGAGGCACCAGTGCCACGACGAGCAAATGAAGTTGCCGTCCGCGACGACAACGATCGTAAATAAAATGTTCCCGTCGCGATAGCAGGGTTCCGAGTAACTCAACCGATTCGACGAAAGGGAATTTCGCCCGTGCGCGGAAGGCCGAATCGTCTCGTGGCGCTGCGTGCACGACGGCGAAGGTAAACGACGACGAAAACGGATACGATAATACCTGGTCGCACGCCATCCCGCTTCAACGGGCCACCGCATGGTACACGCTAGCATAAGCGCTATAAAAGCCCAGCTCTCACGTGGCGGCCGTGCGAGAAAATAGTAAAATCTGACCTTAAGATATTTCTCCGGCGTGTATGTGCTGGCGGGGCAGGTACTCCGCTTGATTACCCAGCAACACGTGCCACGAGATACAACCGCGTCTCTATTTGTCAGCCAGACGGCGATATAATGCCTGGAAATCGCCTCGTCGTTAATTCACTGTCCGCCATCACGATAATACGTTGCTTATATAACCGCGTCGACGCGATGCTATCCACCAGGTATATCCTCCACTTCCCCTCCGCCCCCCCCCCGTATCCCACGGGCTCGAAATTGTTCTCTTCCATTTCACCGTGCAAACGCTGCTGACTACGTGATCCTTGATTAAACATCCTTGATAACGCGTTCCGTAATTTTCGGCAGGCTGGTCGCCGAGAGCAGCTTGCACGCGTTTACCCGTGTTTTCCAACGGAGCTTCCTCGTCTAATAGTTCGCAGTCTCACGGAGGTTATAACACGCGGAGGCGGATTGTTTGGAAAGTTCTCTGTGTAGTGAAATTTAACTCGCTCGCGATGCGAGCCGAGAGTTATGTGTCTAATTCTATTTGAATTTTCGCGGAGTTTGTTTCCGGAAGGAAGAAGGCGCGGACTCGACGAGTCAGATTTGCCAAAGTTTGAATTTGGATCCGAGTCATAATTTTCTTAGCGATAAACATTCGTACAGTTTAATTAATTCTTTGTGTATTATTATTATTGTATATGTGTGCGTATTTGTTTATGAGTATATATATCATATATATTATATTA